>JAQBHY010000080.1:1800000-2179840 GCA_027574665.1 Rhynochetos jubatus | reverse complement strand
GGAAAGCAGGACAAGGTGCTTAAGGAATTCCGCACGCAGAGGGCGGTGACGTGGCAAAACCATATATGGAAAGAAGACTGGGCGTTCATGGAAAGGACACAGAGAGTCACCTCTTAAGCGACTGCCAGAGACCACGGAAGAACGCCCACGAAGGCCCTGAGAGACGCAGGCTGCATTTGTCATGACCACGTAAGTATGATAATTAGTTCCAGGAATTAGAGTGAAGATGGACAAACATTCTGGGAAATGCCATGCGTACCATATGTATGTGAGGGGAGGATAGAAGCCTTGGCTGATGCAATGTACGGCAGGCACGACGGGTGGAGCGATCCCCTGAACAGCACTGTCTGCAATCGAGTGGATGCTGTTTCTTAATGTCGTGTTGGTGCGAAGAGGGTTATCCCTTGTTTTGGTGACCTGGGTGGGACAGTGCTTCTGAATCTCTGTAAAGGAATCTTTCCTAGTCCCTAGTGCAGGTTTAGGTCTGAGGTTTGGGGTGTTGTAAAGTGCAGAAATACCGCTCGACAGGCCCAGAATGTTTGCTCTCAGCCTGCTCCTTGTACGGACCCACCCAAGGCCGGTTTCAAACCCAGTCAAGCTAATCATGCAGAGACAGTTTGAACAAAGAGTGATTAATTAATGAAGGTAAGCCCTTAATAGTACATCTCAAAGTCTGTCTCAGAATTGTGCAGGACAGAAATGGCAGAAGAGTGATTACGGAGACGGCGACCCAAAGAAGACCCTGTAACTGAACCGAGGCTCGGAACCAGAACAGAAGAATGCAGCTGAGACGGGGGATTGTGGTGGTCTTTGGGAAATGATGAACTCTGGGGACTGAAAGGCCAAGTGGAAATATACAAAGACTTCGGACCTTTTGTAATGGGTATTGATTGAACGGTGTAAAAACTGTGTGAGATCTTGGACCATTGGCCACTCACTGAGGTGGTGACCCAACTCTGAGTTTTGGTTAAATAAATAGCATACCTCGAGCAACCCGCTTTGTCTGGGGAAGAATTTTTAACACACACCACTCTTGGTCTCGTGCCGCTTGGGACTCGGGGCATCCCTGGACTCTGAAGGTAAGAGCCATTCCCTCTTTTGCAGGAATGCTGGGGTGCCTTGAAAGGGACGCTGGCTCGGCACGCTGGCCCGCCGCTCTTGGTGTCACGGCGCCTCCTCACCGCCTGGGACTTGGGGTGTCCCTGCACTCTGAAGGTACGAGGCATTCCTTCCTTTGCAGAGACACTGGGGTGCCTTGAAAGGGGCCCCCGGCTCACCACTCTGAGCTTTGCTGCCGCTCTGGGTGTCGCAGTGTGCCTCGCCACTGCTCTTGGTCTCAGTGCTGCTCTTGATCTCGTGGCGCCTCCTCGCCACCTCGGACTTGGGGCATCCCTGCACTCTTAAGGTTAAGGTCATTCCTTCCTTTGCAGGGACGCTGACCTACCTCAAAAGAAACCCTGGCTCGGCGTGCTGCCCCGTCGCTCTTGGTGTCACAGCGCTCCTTGCCGCCTGGGACTTGGGGTGTCCCTGGACTCTGAAGGTAGGAGGCTTTCCTTCTTTGCAGGGACGCTGGCCAGCCACGAAAGGCGCACTGGCTTGGTGCTCTGTGTCTTGCCGTCGTGCTGCTCTTGGAATTGGTGCGCCTCGCCACCGCTCTGGGTGTTGTGCCGCTCTTGTTGCGGTGCTTTGGGTTTCACGCCTCTCTTGGAGTCTGCGCGCCTCGCTGCCGCTCTGGGTCTTGCACCGCTGTTGGTGTGGTGGCGCGACTCACTGCTGCTCTTGGTCTCGGCGCGCCTCCTTGCCGCCTGGGGCCCAGGGCGTTACTGGACTCTGAAGGTAAGAGGTATTCCTTTGTTTGCAGGGATGCTGGCCCACCTCAAAAGGGGCCCCAGCTCGGTGTTCTGGCCCGCTGCTCTTGGTGTCACGGCACCTACTTGCTGCTTCAGACTTGGGGCATCCCTGGACTCTGAAGGTAGGACACATTCCTTCCTTTGCAGGGACGCTGGTCCACCTCGAAAGGTGCCCCGGCTCGATGGTCTGGCTCTCGCTGCCGTTCTCGCTGTTGCTGCACACCTCGCTGCTGCTCTGGGTTTTGTGCTGCTCTTGTTGCAATGCACTTGGTCTTGCAACTCTATAGGTGGTGTGGCATGGCTCGCTGCCACTCTGGCTGTCACGCTGCTCCTTAGTGTGGTGGTGTGCCTTGCCACTGCCCTTGATGTCGTGCTGCTCTTGTGGTTGTGCTGCCATTGTGAGTCTCACGCCACTCTTGGTGTGGCAGTGCTCTTTGTCTCATGGAGCCTCTTGGTCCCCTCAGAATCGGGGCGTTTCTGCACTCTTAAGGTAAGAGGCATTCCTTCCTTTCCACGGATGCAGGCCTGCCTTGAAAGGGGCCACGGCTTGGCGATCTGGGTCTCTTGTTGCTCTTGGTGCTGTGGTGTGCCTCGCTGCTGCTCTGGGTGTTGTGCCACTGTTGTGGGTCTCGCACTGCTGTTGGAGCCGGCGCGCCTTGTTGCTGCTCTGGGTGTCGTGCTGCTACTGTTGTTGCGTCGTTGTGTGTCTCACCACCGCTGTTAGCGTTGCGCTGCTGCTGGGGGTCTCGCGCTGCTCTTGGTGTGGTGCTGAGCTTCGCTGCTGCTCTTGGTCTTGTTGCGCCTCCTGGCCCCCCTAGGCTTCAGGGCGTCCCTGCACTCTTAAGGTAAGAGGCATTTCTTCCTTTGCAGGGACATGGGCCTGCCTCGCAAGCAGCCCCAGCTCGGCATGCCCCCCTCCTGCTTCAGATTTCAATTTGCTCCGCCTCACGCTTGCCTCTGACTCTGAAGGTAAGAGGCATGCCTGCCATTGCAGCATCACTGGCCTGCCTCGAAAGGGGCCCCAGCTTGCCCCACCGCCCCACCGCTTTGGACTTCGATTCACATTGACCTCGCAAGGTAAGAGGCATTCTTTCCTTGGCAGCGCTGGTCGCCTTCCGCAAAAGAGGCCCCGGCGGCGCGTGCTGCCCCCATGCTTTGGACACAATACCTCTTACCTTGCGAGGCCGAGGCGAGTCCAGCTGAAGACCAAGCCTCTTCCCTTTGCAGCACCGCTGACCAGCCTTGAAAGGGCCGCCGGTCGGCCCACTGCCCTACAGCTACAGACTGGGACTTCGAGTCGGACTCACACCCACCGCGGACTCACCTCAGCCTCACCTGGGATTGGGAAGGTAAGAGGCAGGCCTTCCTTTTGAAGCAGGCCAGCCGAGCTGTAAGGGGCCCTGGTTTTGTTTCTCTTGGTCTTGGGCCCGAATTTGAGCAGGGTGAGGGTGTGAGTTTCTCGTTGATTAGGGCTGAAACTGATTCTAGAATTCAGGGGCGAGGGGGCGGGGCTTAAGGGGCGAGGGGGCGGGGCTTAAGGGGCGAGGGGGCGGGGCTTAAGGGGCGAGGGGGCGGGGCTTAAGGGGCGAGGGGGCGGGGCTTAAGGGGCGAGGGGGCGGGGCTTAAGGGGCGAGGGGGCGGGGCTTAAGGGGCGAGGGGGCGGGGCTTAAGGGGCGAGGGGGCGGGGCTTAAGGGGCGAGGGGGCGGGGCTTAAGGGGCGAGGGGGCGGGGCTTAAGGGGCGAGGGGGCGGGGCTTAAGGGGCGAGGGGGCGGGGCTTAAGGGGCGAGGGGGCGGGGCTTAAGGGGCGAGGGGGCGGGGCTTAAGGGGCGAGGGGGCGGGGCTTAAGGGGCGAGGGGGCGGGGCTTAAGGGGCGAGGGGGCGGGGCTTAAGGGGCGAGGGGGCGGGGCTTAAGGGGCGAGGGGGCGGGGCTTAAGGGGCGAGGGGGCGGGGCTTAAGGGGCGAGGGGGCGGGGCTTAAGGGGCGAGGGGGCGGGGCTTAAGGGGCGAGGGGGCGGGGCTTAAGGGGCGAGGGGGCGGGGCTTAAGGGGCGAGGGGGCGGGGCTTAAGGGGCGAGGGGGCGGGGCTTAAGGGGCGAGGGGGCGGGGCTTAAGGGGCGAGGGGGCGGGGCTTAAGGGGCGAGGGGGCGGGGCTTAAGGGGCGAGGGGGCGGGGCTTAAGGGGCGAGGGGGCGGGGCTTAAGGGGCGAGGGGGCGGGGCTTAAGGGGCGAGGGGGCGGGGCTTAAGGGGCGAGGGGGCGGGGCTTAAGGGGCGAGGGGGCGGGGCTTAAGGGGCGAGGGGGCGGGGCTTAAGGGGCGAGGGGGCGGGGCTTAAGGGGCGAGGGGGCGGGGCTTAAGGGGCGAGGGGGCGGGGCTTAAGGGGCGAGGGGGCGGGGCTTAAGGGGCGAGGGGGCGGGGCTTAAGGGGCGAGGGGGCGGGGCTTAAGGGGCGAGGGGGCGGGGCTTAAGGGGCGAGGGGGCGGGGCTTAAGGGGCGAGGGGGCGGGGCTTAAGGGGCGAGGGGGCGGGGCTTAAGGGGCGAGGGGGCGGGGCTTAAGGGGCGAGGGGGCGGGGCTTAAGGGGCGAGGGGGCGGGGCTTAAGGGGCGAGGGGGCGGGGCTTAAGGGGCGAGGGGGCGGGGCTTAAGGGGCGAGGGGGCGGGGCTTAAGGGGCGAGGGGGCGGGGCTTAAGGGGCGAGGGGGCGGGGCTTAAGGGGCGAGGGGGCGGGGCTTAAGGGGCGAGGGGGCGGGGCTTAAGGGGCGAGGGGGCGGGGCTTAAGGGGCGAGGGGGCGGGGCTTAAGGGGCGAGGGGGCGGGGCTTAAGGGGCGAGGGGGCGGGGCTTAAGGGGCGAGGGGGCGGGGCTTAAGGGGCGAGGGGGCGGGGCTTAAGGGGCGAGGGGGCGGGGCTTAAGGGGCGAGGGGGCGGGGCTTAAGGGGCGAGGGGGCGGGGCTTAAGGGGCGAGGGGGCGGGGCTTAAGGGGCGAGGGGGCGGGGCTTAAGGGGCGAGGGGGCGGGGCTTAAGGGGCGAGGGGGCGGGGCTTAAGGGGCGAGGGGGCGGGGCTTAAGGGGCGAGGGGGCGGGGCTTAAGGGGCGAGGGGGCGGGGCTTAAGGGGCGAGGGGGCGGGGCTTAAGGGGCGAGGGGGCGGGGCTTAAGGGGCGAGGGGGCGGGGCTAAAGGGGCGAGGGGGCGGGGCTAAAGGGGCGAGGGGGCGGGGCTAAAGGGGCGAGGGGGCGGGGCTAAAGGGGCGAGGGGGCGGGGCTAAAGGGGCGAGGGGGCGGGGCTAAAGGGGCGAGGGGGCGGGGCTAAAGGGGCGAGGGGGCGGGGCTAAAGGGGCGAGGGGGCGGGGCTAAAGGGGCGAGGGGGCGGGGCTAAAGGGGCGAGGGGGCGGGGCTTAAGGGGCGAGGGGGCGGGGCTTAAGGGGCGAGGGGGCGGGGCTTAAGGGGCGAGGGGGCGGGGCTTAAGGGGCGAGGGGGCGGGGCTTAAGGGGCGAGGGGGCGGGGCTAAAGGGGCGAGGGGGCGGGGCTAAAGGGGCGAGGGGGCGGGGCTTAAGGGGCGAGGGGGCGGGGCTTAAGGGGCGAGGGGGCGGGGCTAAAGGGGCGAGGGGGCGGGGCTAAAGGGGCGAGGGGGCGGGGCTAAAGGGGCGAGGGGGCGGGGCTAAAGGGGCGAGGGGGCGGGGCTAAAGGGGCGAGGGGGCGGGGCTTAAGGGGCGAGGGGGCGGGGCTTAAGGGGCGAGGGGGCGGGGCTTAAGGGGCGAGGGGGCGGGGCTTAAGGGGCGAGGGGGCGGGGCTTAAGGGGCGAGGGGGCGGGGCTAAAGGGGCGAGGGGGCGGGGCTAAAGGGGCGAGGGGGCGGGGCTAAAGGGGCGAGGGGGCGGGGCTAAAGGGGCGAGGGGGCGGGGCTTAAGGGGCGAGGGGGCGGGGCTAAAGGGGCGAGGGGGCGGGGCTAAAGGGGCGAGGGGGCGGGGCTTAAGGGGCGAGGGGGCGGGGCTTAAGGGGCGAGGGGGCGGGGCTTAAGGGGCGAGGGGGCGGGGCTTAAGGGGCGAGGGGGCGGGGCTTAAGGGGCGAGGGGGCGGGGCTTAAGGGGCGAGGGGGCGGGGCTTAAGGGGCGAGGGGGCGGGGCTTAAGGGGCGAGGGGGCGGGGCTTAAGGGGCGAGGGGGCGGGGCTTAAGGGGCGAGGGGGCGGGGCTTAAGGGGCGAGGGGGCGGGGCTTAAGGGGCGAGGGGGCGGGGCTTAAGGGGCGAGGGGGCGGGGCTTAAGGGGCGAGGGGGCGGGGCTTAAGGGGCGAGGGGGCGGGGCTTAAGGGGCGAGGGGGCGGGGCTTAAGGGGCGAGGGGGCGGGGCTTAAGGGGCGAGGGGGCGGGGCTTAAGGGGCGAGGGGGCGGGGCTTAAGGGGCGAGGGGGCGGGGCTTAAGGGGCGAGGGGGCGGGGCTTAAGGGGCGAGGGGGCGGGGCTTAAGGGGCGAGGGGGCGGGGCTTAAGGGGCGAGGGGGCGGGGCTTAAGGGGCGAGGGGGCGGGGCTTAAGGGGCGAGGGGGCGGGGCTTAAGGGGCGAGGGGGCATTTATATTGAAATTGGGCCAATATTTTTCCTACTTAGAGGCTGTATTCGGGCCCAAATTTCTGCTGAATTCAGGATTGAATTTCTGCTAGACTTGGCCACAATATCACCTGCACTTTGGCTCAAATTTTTCCTAGATTTGGACTTGAATTTTTGCTGCGCTTGGGCTGGAATTTCTCCTGGACTTGGGCTGCATTTTAGGCTGGAATTTCTCCTGGATCTGGGCCCAAATTTCTCCTGGAGTTCGGGTGGACTATCTCCGGGACTTGGACTGGCATTACTGCTGCACTTGGGCTGGAATTTCTCCTGGACTTGGGCCTCATTTTAGGCTGGAATTACTCCTGGTTTGAGGCCTGAATTTCTCTAGGACCTGTTCTTGAAATTCTCCTCGCTATGGACTGGATTTTGTCTGCTCTTGTGCTGAAATTTCTCCTCGACTTTGGCTACATTTTAGGCTGGAATTTCTCCTGGATATGGGCTGGATTTATGCTGGAATTTCTCCTGGACTTGGGCATAATTTTCTCCTGCAGTTCGGGTTGACTATCTCCTGAAACTGGAGTGGAGTTTGGCTGCTCTTAGGCTAAAATTTCTCCTGGACGTGGGCTGCATTTAGGCTGGAATTTCTCCTGGACTTGGGCTCAAATTTCTCCTAGAGTTCGGGTGGACTATCTCCGGGACTTGGACTGGAATTACTGCTGCACTTGGGCTAGAATTTCTCCTGGACTTGGGCCTCATTTTAGGCTGGAATTACTCCTGGTTTGAGGCCTGAATTTCTCTAGGCCCTGTTCTTGAAATTCTCCTGGATGTGGGCTAGATTTTGGCTGCCCTTGAGCCTGACTTTCTCCTGGACCTGGCTTGCATTTTAGGCTGGAATTTCTCCTGGATATGGGCTGGATTTATGCTGGAATTTCTCCTGGACTTGGGCATAATTTTCTCCTGCAGTTCGTGTGGACTATCTCCTGAAACTGGAGTGGAGTTTGGCTGCTCTTAGGCTAAAATTTCTTCTGGACTTGGGCTGCATTTTAGGCTGGATTTTCTCCTGGACTTGGGCCTGAATTTCTTCTGCACGCGGGCTGGAATTTCTGTTGGGCTTGGGGCTGAATTTCTCCTGGACATGGTCTGGATTTATGCTGGAATTTCTCCTGGACTTAGGCCTAAATATCTTTTGGAGTTCAGGTGGACTATCTCCTGGACTTGGACTGGAATTTCTGCTGCACTTGGGCTGCAATTTCTCCTGGCTACAGGGGCGAGAAGGTGTGCCTTCAGGGGTGAGGGGGCGTGCTTTCAGTTGCGAGGGGGCGTGCCTTAAAGCTGGAGAGATCCAGGCCACAATGCAGGCCAAATTCTAGGTCACTTCCAGGGGAAACCTGGGCTCCAGCGCAGGTCAAATCTGGGATTCGGCGCAGGAGAAATTGGAGCTGGCGTGCAGGAGCAATTTCAGGGAGTCCAGCAGAAATTGAAGGTTGCAGTGCAGGAGAAATTTTAGCCAGAGTTCAAGAGAAATTAGAGGGCACGTTGAGGAGAAATTCGGGCTCTACTACAGGGGAAATTTGGGCCAGAATCCAGGTGAAATTCAGACCCAAGTGCACGAGAAATTCTCACCCAAATCCTGGTGAAATTCAGACCCAAGTCCCTATGAAATTCAGGCCCAATTCAGTGGGCCTCATGATATTTCCTCATTACAGTTAGGGATGAGAGGGAACTAAGACATGCCCTGCCAGCCCTGACCCTTCTGGCAGTCTGGGGAGATCAGCACCAGCTGGGATATGCCAACAAGAGCCTGCCCCAATTAAGGCCAGGCTGGGAGATTGCTTAGGCCTGAAGTCAATTATCTCATGACTCTCTAAATAGAGGGAGGCTCCATGGCTGACCCTTGCTTTCTCCTGGTCTGCAGGGGCTGCACCCAGCATCTCCCTCAGAGTGGGATGGCACTCAGAGCTCCACACCCCCCAGTCTGGGAAAGGAGAGAGCAGTCGACACGGCCTGGGGTGAAAACCCTCTTGGAGGCTCAGCTCTGCTCCCATTGAGACATGCTGACATGCGACGGGAAGGCTTGAACCGGGCTCCGGGGGCTTTTGAACAGGTACCTTCCTAGCAAGATGCGTATCTCCACAGCCATTTCTGTCTCTGGCAGGGGGGGCATGTGCGTGCAGCTGCGTGCCGGGCACTGTGTTAACCCTTTGCTGGAGTTGCTGTGCTGATGGATGGAGTCGGGTCCTGCTGGGGAATGGTGTGATCTGACTGTGGGCCAGATGGGAATAGTGTGAAGGGACTTTGTGCAAAACTTGGGGGCAGCATAAGTTCAAAGCCCAAACTCCACAGGTTGTGCTCCTGTCCCCAATTCCTTAGGCATAAAGCGTTAGTCTGGTGTGGGGCCTGCGGTAGACCCAGCCGCAGGTGGATTTCTCTTTGGCAAAGTGCAGAAACGCGTGGGAATCTGACGTCCCAGGGCAGGAGAGATCTGAGGGACAGGTCTTGGCCCTCTTCTTGAGTTTCTCCTGGATGTGGGCTGCATTTTAGGCTGGAACTTTTCCTGGAGCTGGGCCCAAAATTCTCCTCCACCTGGACTGGGTTTAGGCAGTAATTTCTCCTGGAATTGGGCCTAATTTTAGGTTGGAATTACTCCTGGTTTGAGGCCTGAGTTTCTCCACCCCCTGCTCTTGATATTCTCCCGGATGTGGGCTGCATTTTTTATGATTTTTGGCCTCGAGCTTCTCGTGGTTTGAGGCCTGGCTTGCTCCACCCCCTGCTCCTGAGATTCTCCTGGATGTGGGCTGGATTTTGGCTGCCTTTTGGGCTGGAGCTTCTCGAGGTTTGAGGCCTGACTTGCTCCACCCCCTGCTCTTGATATTCTCCTGGATGTGGGCTGCATTTGTGGTTGCATTTTGGGCTGGAAATTTTCGTTGTTTGAGGCCTGGCTTGCTCCACCCCCTGCTCTTCATATTCTCCCGGATGTGGGCTGGATTTTGGCTGCCTTTTGGGCTGGAGCTTCTCGTGGTTTGAGGCCTGGCTTGCTCCACCCCCTGCTCTTGAGATTCTCCTGGATGTGGACTGCGTTACGGCTGCATTTTGGGCTGGAGCTTCTAGTGGTTTGAGGCCTGGCTTGCTCCACCCCCTCTGCATGATATTCTCCTGGGTGTGGGCTGGAGTTTGGCTGCATTTTGGGTTGGAGCTTCTCGTGGTTTGAGGCCTGGCTTGCTCCACCCCCTGCTCTTGATATTCTCCCGGATGTGGGCTGCATTTGTGGTTGCATTTTGGGCTGGAAATTTTCGTTGTTTGAGGCCTGGCTTCCTCCACCCCGTGTTCTTCATATTCTCCCGGATGTGGGCTGGAATTTGGCTGTCTTTTGGGCTGGAGCTTCTCGTGGTTTGAGGCCTGGCTTGCTCCACCCCCTGTTCTTGAGATTCTCCCGGATGTGGGCTGCATTTTGGCTGCTTTTTGGGCTGGAGCTTCTCGTGGTTTGAGGCCTGGCTTGCTCCACCCCCTGCTCTTGAGATTCTCCCGTGGGTTGGTTGGATTTTGGCTGCATTTTGGGCTGGAGATTCTCGTGCTTTGAAGCCTGGCTTGCTCCAACTCCTGCTCTTGATATTCTCCTGGATGTGGACTGCGTTACGGCTGCATTTTGGGCTGGAGCTTCTCGTGGTTTGAGGCCTGGCTTGCTCCACCCCGTGCTCTTCATACTCTCCCGGATGTGGGCTGGATTTTGGCTGCCTTTTGGGCTGGAGCTTCTCGTGGTTTGAGGCCTGGCTTGCTCCACCCCCTGTTATTGAGATTCTCCCGGATGTGGGCTGCATTTTGGCTGATTTTTGGGCTGGAGCTTCTCGTGGTTTGAGGCCTGGCTTGCTCCACCCCCTGCTCTTCATATTCTCCCGGATGTGGGCTGCATTTGTTGTTGCATTTTGTGCTGGAAATTTTCGTTGTTTGAGGCCTGGCTTGCTCCACCCCCTGCTCTTCATATTCTCCCGGATGTGGGCTGGAATTTGGCTGCCTTTTGGGCTGGAGCTTCTCGTGGTTTGAGGCCTGGCTTGCTCCACCCCCTGTTCTTGATATTCTCCCGGATGTGGGCTGCATTTTGGCTGCTTTTTGGGCTGGAGCTTCTCGTGGTTTGAGGCCTGGCTTGCTCCACACCCTGCTCTTGAGATTCTCCCGCATGTGGGCTGCATTTTGGCTGCCTTTTGGGCTGGAGCTTCTCGTGGTTTGAGGCCTGGCTTGCTCCACCCCCTGCTCTTGAGATTCTCCCGGATGTGGGCTGCATTTTGGCTGCCTTTTGGGCTGGAGCTTCTCGTGGTTTGAGGCCTGCCTTGCTCCACCCCCTGCTCTTGATATTCTCCCGGATGTGGGCTGCATTTGTGGTTGCATTTTGGGCTGGAAATTTTCGTTGTTTGAGGCCTGGCTTGCTCCACCCCCTGCTCTTTATATTCTCCCGGATGTGGGCTGGATTTTGGCTGCCTTTTGGGCTGGAGCTTCTCGTGGTTTGAGGCCTGGCTTGCTCCACCCCCTGCTCTTGAGATTCTCCCAGATGTGGCCTGGATTTTGGCTGCATTTTGGGCTGGAGCTTCTCGTGGTTTGAGGCCTGGCTTGCTCCACCCCCTGCCCATGATATTCTCCCGGATGTGGGCTGCATTTTGGCTGCTTTTTGGACGGGAGCTTCTCGTGGTTTGAGGCCTGGCTTGCTCTAGCCGCTGCTCTTGATATTCTCCCGGATGTGGGCTGCATTTTGGTTGCCTTTTGGGCTGGAGCTTCTCGTGGACTGGGGCCTGCCTTGCTCCACCCCCTGCTCTTGAGATTCTCCCGGATGTGGGCTGCATTTTGGCTGTCTTTTGGGCTGGAGCTTCTCGTGGTTTGAGGCCTGGCTTGCTCCACCCCCTGCTCTTGAGATTCTCCCGTGGGTTGGTTGGATTTTGGCTGCCTTTTGGGCTGGAGATTCTCGTGCTTTGAAGCCTGGCTTGCTCCAACCCCTGCTCTTGATATTCTCCTGGATGTGGACTGCGTTACGGCTGCATTTTGGGCTGGAGCTTCTCGTGGTTTGAGGCCTGGCTTGCTCCACCCCCTCTGCATGATATTCTCCTGGGTGTGGGCTGGAGTTTGGCTGCATTTTGGGTAGGAGCTTCTCGTGGTTTGAGGCCTGGCTTGCTCCACCCCCTGCTCTTGAGATTCTCCCGGATGTGGGCTGCTTTTTTGCTGCCTTTTGGGCTGGAGCTTCTCGTGGCTTGAGGCCTGGCTTGCTCCACCCCCTGTTCTTGAGATTCTCCCAGATGTGGCCTGCATTTTGGCTGCATTTTGGGCTGGAGCTTCTCGTGGTTTGAGGCCTGGCTTGCTCCACCCCCTGCTCTTGAGATTCTCCCGGATGTGGCCTGGATTTTGGCTGCCTTTTGGGCTGGAGCTTCTCGTGGTTTGAGGCCTGCCTTGCTCCACCCCCTGCTCTTGAGATTCTCCCAGATGTGGGCTGCATTTGTTGTTGCATTTTGGGCTGGAAATTTTCGTTGTTTGAGGCCTGGCTTGCTCCACCCCCTGCTCTTCATATTCTCCCCGATGTGGGCTGGAATTTGGCTGCATTTTGGGCTGGAGGTTCTCGTGGTTTGAGGCCTGGCTTGCTCCACCCCCTGTTCTTGATATTCTCCCGGATGTGGGCTGCATTTTGGCTGCTTTTTGGGCTGGAGCTTCTCGTGGTTTGAGGCCTGGCTTGCTCCACCCCCTGCTCTTGAGATTCTCCCGGAGGTGGGCTGCATTTTGGCTGCCTTTTGGGCTGGAGCTTCTCGTAGTTTGAGGCCTGGCTTGCTCCACCCCCTGCTCTAGATATTCTCCCAGATGTGGGCTGCATTTTGGCTGCCTTTTGGGCTGGAGCTTCTCGTGGTTTGAGGCCTGGCTTGCTCCACCCCCTGCTCTTGATATTCTCGCGCATGTGGGCTGCATTTGTGGCTGCCTTTTGGGCTGGAGCTTCTCGTGGTTTGACGACTGGCTTGCTCTAGCCGCTGCTCTTGATATTCTCCCGGATGTGGGCTGCATTTTGGTTGCCTTTTGGGCTGGAGATTCTCGTGGATTGGGGCCTGCCTTGCTCCACCCCCTGCTCTTGAGATTCTCCCGCATGTGGGCTGCATTTTGGCTGCATTTTGGGCTGGAGCTTCTCGTGGTTTGAGGCCTGGCTTGCTCCACCCCCTGCTCTTGAGATTCTCCCGTGGGTTGGTTGGATTTTGGCTGCCTTTTGGGCTGGAGATTCTCGTGCTTTGAAACCTGGCTTGCTCCAACCCCTGCTCTTGATATTCTCCTGGATGTGGACTGCGTTACGGCTGCCTTTTGGGCTGGAGCTTCTCGTGGTTTGAGGCCTGGCTTGCTCCACCCCCTCTGCATGATATTCTCCTGGGTGTGGGCTGGAGTTTGGCTGCATTTTGGGTTGGAGCTTCTCGTGGTTTGAGGCCTGGCTTGCTCCACCCCCTGCTCTTCATATTCTCCCGCATGTGGGCTGGATTTTGGCTGCCTTTTGGGCTGGAGCTTCTCGTGGTTTGAGGCCTGGCTTGCTCCACGCCCTGTTCTTGATATTCTCCCGGATGTGGGCTGCATATTGGCTGCTTTTTGGGCTGGAGCTTCTCGTGGTTTGAGGCCTGGCTTGCTCCACACTCTGCTCTTGAGATTCTCATGGATGTGGGTTGGATTTTGGCTGCCTTTTGGGCTGGAGCTTCTCGTGGTTTGAGGCCTGGCTTGCTCCACCCCCTGCTCTTGATATTCTCCCGGATGTGGGCTGCATTTGTGGTTGCATTTTGGGCTGGAAATATTCGTTGTTTGAGGCCTGGCTTGCTCCACCCCCTGCTCTTTATATTCTCCTGGATGTGGGCTGGATTTTGGCTGCCTTTTGGGCTGGAGCTTCTCGTGGTTTGAGGCCTGCCTTGTTCCACCACCTGCTCTTGATATTCTCCCGGATGTGGGCTGCATTTTGGCTGCCTTTTGGACTGGAGCTTCTCGTGGATTGGGGCATGGCTTGCTCCACCCCCTGCTCTTGAGATTCTCCCGGATATGGCCTGGATTTTGGCTGCCTTTTGGGCTGGAGCTTCTCGTGGTTTGAGGCCTGGCTTGCTCCACCCCCTGCTCTTCAGATTCTCCCGGATGTGGGCTGCATTTTGGCTGCCTTTTGGACTGGAGCTTCTCGTGGATTGGGGCCTGGCTTGCTCCACCCCCTGCTCTTGATATTCTCCTGGATGTTTACTGCGTTATGCCTGCCTTTTGGGCTGGAGCTTCTCGTGGTTTGAGGCCTGGCTTGCTCCACCCCCTGCTCTTGAGATTCTCCCGGATGTGGGCTGCATTTTGGCTGCCTTTTGGGCTGGAGCTTCTCGTGGTTTGAGGCCTGGCTTGCTCCACCCCCTGCTCTTGATATTCTCCCGGATGTGGGCTGCATTTGTGGCTGCCTTTTGGGCTGGAGCTTCTCGTGGTTTGAGGCCTGGCTTGCTCCACCCCCTGCCCATGATATTCTCCCGGATGTGGGCTGCATTTTGGCTGCCTTTTGGACGCGAGCTTCTCGTGGTTTGACGCCTGGCTTGCTCCACCCCCTGCTCTTGATATTCTCCCGGATGTGGGCTGCATTTTGGTTGCCTTTTGGGCTGGAGCTTCTCGTGGATTGGGGCCTGCCTTGCTCCACCCCCTGCTCTTGAGATTCTCCCGGATGTGGGCTGGATTTTGGCTGCCTTTTGGGCTGGAGCTTCTCGTGGTTTGAGGCCTGGCTTGCTCCACCCCCTGCTCTTCATATTCTCCCGGATGTGGGCTGCATTTGTTGTTGCATTTTGTGCTGGAAATTTTCGTTGTTTGAGGCCTGGCTTGCTCCACCCCCTGCTCTTCATATTCTCCCGGATGTGGGCTGGAATTTGGCTGCCTTTTGGGCTGGAGCTTCTCGTGGTTTGAGGCCTGGCTTGCTCCACCCCCTGTTCTTGATATTCTCCCGGATGTGGGCTGCATTTTGGCTGCTTTTTGGGCTGGAGCTTCTCGTGGTTTGAGGCCTGGCTTGCTCCACACCCTGCTCTTGAGATTCTCCCGGATGTGGCCTGGATTTTGGCTGCCTTTTGGGCTGGAGCTTCTCGTGGTTTGAGGCCTGGCTTGCTCCACCCCCTGCTCTTGAGATTCTCCCGGATGTGGGCTGCATTTTGGCTGCCTTTTGGGCTGGAGCTTCTCGTGGTTTGAGGCCTGCCTTGCTCCACCCCCTGCTCTTGATATGCTCCCGGATGTGGGCTGCATTTGTGGTTGCATTTTGGGCTGGAAATTTTCGTTGTTTGAGGCCTGGCTTGCTCCACCTCCTGCTCTTTATATTCTCCCGGATGTGGGCTGGATTTTGGCTGCCTTTTGGGCTGGAGCTTCTCGTGGTTTGAGGCCTGGCTTGCTCCACCCCCTGCTCTTGAGATTCTCCCAGATGTGGCCTGCATTTTGGCTGCATTTTGGACGGGAGCTTCTCGTGGTTTGAGGCCTGGCTTGCTCTAGCCGCTGCTCTTGATATTCTCCCGGATGTGGGCTGCATTTTGGTTGCCTTTTGGGCTGGAGCTTCTCGTGGACTGGGGCCTGCCTTGCTCCACCCCCTGCTCTTGAGATTCTCCCGGATGTGGGCTGCATTTTGGCTGTCTTTTGGGCTGGAGCTTCTCGTGGTTTGAGGCCTGGCTTGCTCCACCCCCTGCTCTTGATATTCTCCTGGATGTGGACTGCGTTACGGCTGCATTTTGGGCTGGAGCTTCTCGTGGTTTGAGGCCTGGCTTGCTCCACCCCCTCTGCATGATATTCTCCTGGGTGTGGGCTGGAGTTTGGCTGCATTTTGGGTAGGAGCTTCTCGTGGTTTGAGGCCTGGCTTGCTCCACCCCCTGCTCTTGAGATTCTCCCGGATGTGGGCTGCATTTTGGCTGCCTTTTGGGCTGGAGCTTCTCGTGGCTTGAGGCCTGGCTTGCTCCACCCCCTGCTCTTGAGATTCTCCCGGATGTGGCCTGGATTTTGGCTGCCTTTTGGGCTGGAGCTTCTCGTGGTTTGAGGCCTGCCTTGCTCCACCCCCTGCTCTTGAGATTCTCCCAGATGTGGGCTGCATTTGTTGTTGCATTTTGGGCTGGAAATTTTCGTTGTTTGAGGCCTGGCTTGCTCCACCCCCTGCTCTTCATATTCTCCCGGATGTGGGCTGGAATTTGGCTGCATTTTGGGCTGGAGCTTCTCGTGGTTTGAGGCCTGGCTTGCTCCACCCCCTGTTCTTGATATTCTCCCGGATGTGGGCTGCATTTTGGCTGCTTTTTGGGCTGGAGCTTCTCGTGGTTTGAGGCCTGGCTTGCTCCACCCCCTGCTCTTGAGATTCTCCCAGATGTGGGCTGCATTTTGGCTGCTTTTTGGGCTGGAGCTTCTCGTGGTTTGAGGCCTGGCTTGCTCCACCCCCTGCTCTTGAGATTCTCCCGGATGTGGGCTGCATTTTGGCTGCCTTTTGGGCTGGAGCTTCTCGTGGTTTGAGGCCTGGCTTGCTCCACCCCCTGCTCTAGATATTCTCCCAGATGTGGGCTGCATTTTGGCTGCCTTTTGGGCTGGAGCTTCTCGTGGTTTGAGGCCTGGCTTGCTCCACCCCCTGCTCTTGATATTCTCGCGCATGTGGGCTGCATTTGTGGCTGACTTTTGGGCTGGAGCTTCTCGTGGTTTGAGGCCTGGCTTGCTCCACCCCCTGCCCATGATATTCTCCCGGATGTGGGCTGTATTTTGGCTGCCTTTTGGACGGGAGCTTCTCGTGGTTTGACGCCTGGCTTGCTCTAGCCGCTGCTCTTGATATTCTCCCGGATGTGGGCTGCATTTTGGTTGCCTTTTGGGCTGGAGATTCTCGTGGATTGGGGCCTGCCTTGCTCCACCCCCTGCTCTTGAGATTCTCCCGCATGTGGGCTGCATTTTGGCTGCCTTTTGGGCTGGAGCTTCTCGTGGTTTGAGGCCTGGCTTGCTCCACCCCCTGCTCTTGAGATTCTCCCGAATGTGCGCTGCATTTTGGCTGCCTATTGGGCTGGAGCTTCTCGTGGTTTGAGGCCTGGCTTGCTCCACCCCCTGCTCTTGAGATTCTCCCGTGGGTTGGTTGGATTTTGGCTGCCTTTTGGGCTGGAGATTCTCGTGCTTTGAAACCTGGCTTGCTCCAACCCCTGCTCTTGATATTCTCCTGGATGTGGACTGCGTTACGGCTGCCTTTTGGGCTGGAGCTTCTCGTGGTTTGAGGCCTGGCTTGCTCCACCCCCTCTGCATGATATTCTCCTGGGTGTGGGCTGGATTTTGGCTGCCTTTTGGGCTGGAGCTTCTCGTGGTTTGAGGCCTGGCTTGCTCCACGCCCTGTTCTTGATATTCTCCCGGATGTGGGCTGCATATTGGCTGCTTTTTGGGCTGGAGCTTCTCGTGGTTTGAGGCCTGGCTTGCTCCACACCCTGCTCTTGAGATTCTCATGGATGTGGGCTGGATTTTGGCTGCCTTTTGGGCTGGAGCTTCTCGTGGTTTGAGGCCTGCCTTGCTCCACCCCCTGCTCTTGATATTCTCCCGGATGTGGGCTGCATTTTGGCTGCCTTTTGGACTGGAGCTTCTCGTGGATTGGGGCATGGCTTGCTCCACCCCCTGCTCTTGAGATTCTCCTGGATGTTTACTGCGTTATGGCTGCCTTTTGGGCTGGAGCTTCTCGTGGTTTGAGGCCTGGCTTGCTCCACCCCCTGCTCTTGAGATTCTCCCGGATGTGGGCTGCATTTTGGCTGCCTTTTGGGCTGGAGCTTCTCGTGGTTTGAGGCCTGGCTTGCTCCACCCCCTGCCCATGATATTCTCCCGGATGTGGGCTGCATTTTGGCTGCCTTTTGGACGGGAGCTTCTCGTGGTTTGACGCCTGGCTTGCTCTAGCCGCTGCTCTTGATATTCTCCCGGATGTGGGCTGCATTTTGGTTGCCTTTTGGGCTGGAGCTTCTCGTGGATTGGGGCCTGCCTTGCTCCACCCCCTGCTCTTGAGATTCTCCCGGATGTGGGCTGGATTTTGGCTGCCTTTTGGGCTGGAGCTTCTCGTGGTTTGAGGCCTGGCTTGCTCCACCCCCTGCTCTTGATATTCTCCTGGATGTTTACTGCGTTATGGCTGCCTTTTGGGCTGGAGCTTCTCGTGGTTTGAAGCCTGGCTTGCTCCACCCCCTGCTCTTGAGATTCTCCCGGATGTGGGCTGCATTTTGGCTGCCTTTTGGGCTGGAGATTCTCCTGGTTTGAGGCCTGGCTTGCTCTACCCCCTGCTCTTGAGATTCTCCCGGATGTGGGCTGCATTTTGGCTGCCTTTTGGGCTGGAGCTTCTCGTGGTTTGAGGCCTGGCTTGCTCCACCCCCTGCTCTTGAGATTCTCCCTTTTGTGGGCTGGATTTTGGCTGCATTTTGGGCTGGAGCTTCTCGTGGTTTGAGGTCTGGCTTGCTCCACCCCCTGCTCTTGAGATTCTCCCGTGGGTTGGTTGGATTTTGGCTGCCTTTTGGGCTGGAGATTCCCGTGCTTTGAAGCCTGGCTTGCTCCAACCCCTGCTCTTGATATTCTCCTGGATGTGGACTGCGTTACGGCTGCGTTTTGGGCTGGAGCTTCTCATGGTTTGAGGCCTGGCTTGCTCCACCCCCTCTGCATGATATTCTCCTGGGTGTGGGCTGGAGTTTGGCTGCATTTTGGGTAGGAGCTTCTCGTGGTTTGAGGCCTGGCTTGCTCCACCCCGTGCTCTTCATATTCTCCCGGATGTGGGCTGGATTTTGGCTGCCTTTTGGGCTGGAGCTTCTCGTGGCTTGAGGCCTGGCTTGCTCCACCCCTGTTCTTGAGATTCTCCTGGATGTGGGCTGCATTTTGGCTGCCTTTTGGGCTGGAGCTTCTCGTGGTTTGAGGCCTGGCTTGCTCCACCCCCTGCTCTTGAGATTCTCATGGATGTGGGCTGGATTTTGGCTGCCTTTTGGGCTGGAGCTTCTCGTGGTTTGAGGCCTGGCTTGCTCCACCCCCTGCTCTTGAGATTCTCATGGATGTGGGCTGGATTTTGGCTGCATTTGGGCTGGAGCTTCTCGTGGTTTGAGGCCTGCCTTGCTCCACCCCCTGCTCTTGATATTCTCCCGGATGTGGGCTGCATTTGTTGTTGCATTTTGGGCTGGAGCTTCTCGTTGTTTGAGGCCTGGCTTGCTCCACCCCCTGCTCTTCATATTCTCCCGGATGTGGGCTGGAATTTGGCTGCATTTTGGGCTGGAGCTTCTCGTGGTTTGAGGCCTGGCTTGCTCCACCCCCTGTTCTTGATATTCTCCCGGATGTGGGCTGCATTTTGGCTGCTTTTTGGGCTGGAGCTTCTCGTGGTTTGAGGCCTGGCTTGCTCCACCCCCTGCTCTTGAGATTCTCCCGGATGTGGGCTGGATTTTGGCTGCCTTTTGGGCTGGAGCTTCTCGTGGTTTGAGGCCTGGCTTGCTCCACCCCCTGCTCTTGAGATTCTCCTGGATGTGGGCTGCATTTTGGCTGCCTTTTGGGCTGGAGCTTCTCGTGGTTTGAGGCCTGGCTTGCTCCACCCCCTGCTCTTGATATTCTCCCGGATGTGGGCTGCATTTGTGGTTGCATTTTGGGCTGGAAATTTTCGTTGTTTGAGGCCTGGCTTGCTCCACCCCCTGCTCTTGAGATTCTCCTGGATGTGGGCTGGATTTTGGCTGCCTTTTGGGCTGGAGCTTCTCGTGGTTTGAGGCCTGGCTTGCTCCACCCCCTGCTCTTGAGATTCTCATGGATGTGGGCTGGATTTTGGATGCATTTGGGCTGGAGCTTCTCGTGGTTTGAGGCCTGCCTTGCTCCACCCCCTGCTCTTGATATTCTCCCGGATGTGGGCTGCATTTGTTGTTGCATTTTGGGCTGGAGCTTCTCGTTGTTTGAGGCCTGGCTTGCTCCACCCCCTGCTCTTCATATTCTCCCGGATGTGGGCTGGAATTTGGCTGCATTTTGGGCTGGAGCTTCTCGTGGTTTGAGGCCTGGCTTGCTCCACCCCCTGTTCTTGATATTCTCCCGGATGTGGGCTGCATTTTGGCTGCTTTTTGGGCTGGAGCTTCTCGTGGTTTGAGGCCTGGCTTGCTCCACCCCCTGCTCTTGAGATTCTCCCGGATGTGGGCTGGATTTTGGCTGCCTTTTGGGCTGGAGCTTCTCGTGGTTTGAGGCCTGGCTTGCTCCACCCCCTGCTCTTGAGATTCTCCTGGATGTGGGCTGCATTTTGGCTGCCTTTTGGGCTGGAGCTTCTCGTGGTTTGAGGCCTGCCTTGCTCCACCCCCTGCTCTTGATATTCTCCCGGATGTGGGCTGCATTTGTGGTTGCATTTTGGGCTGGAAATTTTCGTTGTTTGAGGCCTGGCTTGCTCCACCCCCTGCTCTTGAGATTCTCCTGGATGTGGGCTGCATTTTGGCTGCCTTTTGGGCTGGAGCTTCTCGTGGTTTGAGGCCTGCCTTGCTCCACCCCCTGCTCTTGAGATTCTCCCGGATGTGGGCTGCATTTTGGGCTGGAGCTTCTCGTGGTTTGAGGCCTGGCTTGCTCCACCCCCTGCTCTTGAGATTCTCCCGGATGTGGGCTGGATTTTGGCTGCCTTTTGGGCTGGAGCTTCTCGTGGTTTGAGGCCTGGCTTGCTCCACCCCCTGCTCTTGAGATTCTCCCGTGGGTTGGTTGGATTTTGGCTGCCTTTTGGGCTGGAGATTCCCGAGCTTTGAAGCCTGGCTTGCTCCAACCCCTGCTCTTGATATTCTCCTGGATGTGGACTGCGTTACGGCTGCGTTTTGGGCTGGAGCTTCTCATGGTTTGAGGCCTGGCTTGCTCCACCCCCTTTGCATGATATTCTCCTGGGTGTGGGCTGGAGTTTGGCTGCATTTTGGGTTGGAGCTTCTTGTGGTTTGAGGCCTGGCTTGCTCCATCCCCTGCTCTTGCTATTCTCCCGGAGGTGGGCTGGATTTTGGCTGCCTTTTGGGCTGGAGCTTCTCGTGGTTTGAGGCCTGGCTTGCTCCACGCCCTGTTCTTGATATTCTCCCGGATGTGGGCTGCATATTGGCTGCTTTTTGGGCTGGAGCTTCTCGTGGTTTGAGGCCTGGCTTGCTCCACACCCTGCTCTTGAGATTCTCATGGATGTGGGCTGGATTTTGGCTGCCTTTTGGGCTGGAGCTTCTCGTGGTTTGAGGCCTGCCTTGCTCCACCCCCTGCTCTTGATATTCTCCCGGATGTGGGCTGCATTTGTGGTTGCATTTTGGGCTGGAAATATTCGTTGTTTGAGGCCTGGCTTGCTCCACCCCCTGCTCTTTATATTCTCCAGGATGTGGGCTGGATTTTGGCTGCCTTTTGGGCTGGAGCTTCTCGAGGTTTGAGGCCTGGCTTACTCCACCACCTGCTCTTGATATTCTCCCGGATGTGGGCTGCATTTTGGCTGCCTTTGGACTGGAGCTTCTCGTGGATTGGGGCATGGCTTGCTCCACCCCCTGCTCTTGAGATTCTCCCAGATGTGGCCTGGATTTTGGCTGCCTTTTGGGCTGGAGCTTCTCGTGGTTTGAGGCCTGGCTTGCTCCACCCCCTGCTCTTCAGATTCTCCCGGATGTGGGCTGCATTTTGGCTGCCTTTTGGACTGGAGCTTCTCGTGGATTGGGGCCTGGCTTGCTCCACCCCCTGCTCTTGATATTCTCCTGGATGTTTACTGCGTTATGGCTGCCTTTTGGGCTGGAGCTTCTCGTGGTTTGAGGCCTGGCTTGCTCCACCCCCTGCTCTTGAGATTCTCCCGGATGTGGGCTGCATTTTGGCGGCCTTTTGGACGGGAGCTTCTCGTGGTTTGACGCCTGGCTTGCTCTAGCCGCTGCTCTTGATATTCTCCCGGATGTGGGCTGCATTTTGGTTGCCTTTTGGGCTGGAGCTTCTCGTGGATTGGGGCCTGCCTTGCTCCACCCCCTGCTCTTGAGATTCTCCCGGATGTGGGCTGGATTTTGGCTGCCTTTTGGGCTGGAGCTTCTCGTGGTTTGAGGCCTGGCTTGCTCCACCCCCTGCTCTTGATATTCTCCTGGATGTTTACTGCGTTATGGCTGCCTTTTGGGCTGGAGCTTCTCGTGGTTTGAAGCCTGGCTTGCTCCACCCCCTGCTCTTGAGATTCTCCCGGATGTGGGCTGCATTTTGGCTGCCTTTTGGGCTGGAGCTTCTCCTGGTTTGAGGCCTGGCTTGCTCTACCCCCTGCTCTTGAGATTCTCCCGGATGTGGGCTGCATTTTGGCTGCCTTTTGGGCTGGAGCTTCTCGTGGTTTGAGGCCTGGCTTGCTCCACCCCCTGCTCTTGAGATTCTCCCTTTTGTGGGCTGGATTTTGGCTGCATTTTGGGCTGGAGCTTCTCGTGGTTTGAGGCCTGGCTTGCTCCACCCCCTGCTCTTGAGATTCTCCCGTGGGTTGGTTGGATTTTGGCTGCCTTTTGGGCTGGAGATTCCCGTGCTTTGAAGCCTGGCTTGCTCCAACCCCTGCTCTTGATATTCTCCTGGATGTGGACTGCGTTACGGCTGCGTTTTGGGCTGGAGCTTCTCATGGTTTGAGGCCTGGCTTGCTCCACCCCCTCTGCATGATATTCTCCTGGGTGTGGGCTGGAGTTTGGCTGCATTTTGGGTAGGAGCTTCTCGTGGTTTGAGGCCTGGCTTGCTCCACCCCGTGCTCTTCATATTCTCCCGGATGTGGGCTGGATTTTGGCTGCCTTTTGGGCTGGAGCTTCTCGTGGCTTGAGGCCTGGCTTGCTCCACCCCTGTTCTTGAGATTCTCCCGGATGTGGGCTGCATTTTGGCTGCTTTTTGGGCTGGAGCTTCTCGTGGTTTGAGGCCTGGCTTGCTCCACCCCCTGCTCTTGAGATTCTCATGGATGTGGGCTGGATTTTGGCTGCATTTGGGCTGGAGCTTCTCGTGGTTTGAGGCCTGCCTTGCTCCACCCCCTGCTCTTGATATTCTCCCGGATGTGGGCTGCATTTGTTGTTGCATTTTGGGCTGGAGCTTCTCGTTGTTTGAGGCCTGGCTTGCTCCACCCCCTGCTCTTCATATTCTCCCGGATGTGGGCTGGAATTTGGCTGCATTTTGGGCTGGAGCTTCTCGTGGTTTGAGGCCTGGCTTGCTCCACCCCCTGTTCTTGATATTCTCCCGGATGTGGGCTGCATTTTGGCTGCTTTTTGGGCTGGAGCTTCTCGTGGTTTGAGGCCTGGCTTGCTCCACCCCCTGCTCTTGAGATTCTCCCGGATGTGGGCTGGATTTTGGCTGCATTTTGGGCTGGAGCTTCTCGTGGTTTGAGGCCTGGCTTGCTCCACCCCCTGCTCTTGAGATTCTCCTGGATGTGGGCTGCATTTTGGCTGCCTTTTGGGCTGGAGCTTCTCGTGGTTTGAGGCCTGCCTTGCTCCACCCCCTGCTCTTGATATTCTCCCGGATGTGGGCTGCATTTGTGGTTGCATTTTGGGCTGGAAATTTTCGTTGTTTGAGGCCTGGCTTGCTCCACCCCCTGCTCTTGAGATTCTCCTGGATGTGGGCTGCATTTTGGCTGCCTTTTGGGCTGGAGCTTCTCGTGGTTTGAGGCCTGCCTTGCTCCACCCCCTGCTCTTGAGATTCTCCCGGATGTGGGCTGCATTTTGGGCTGGAGCTTCTCGTGGTTTGAGGCCTGGCTTGCTCCACCCCCTGCTCTTGAGATTCTCCCGGATGTGGGCTGCACTTTGGCTGCCTTTTGGGCTGGAGCTTCTCGTGGTTTGAGGCCTGGCTTGCTCCACCCCCTGCTCTTGAGATTCTCCCGTGGGTTGGTTGGATTTTGGCTGCCTTTTGGGCTGGAGATTCCCGAGCTTTGAAGCCTGGCTTGCTCCAACCCCTGCTCTTGATATTCTCCTGGATGTGGACTGCGTTACGGCTGCGTTTTGGGCTGGAGCTTCTCATGGTTTGAGGCCTGGCTTGCTCCACCCCCTTTGCATGATATTCTCCTGGGTGTGGGCTGGAGTTTGGCTGCACTTTGGGTAGGAGCTTCTCGTGGTTTGAGGCCTGGCTTGCTCCACCCCGTGCTCTTCATATTCTCCCGGATGTGGGCTGGATTTTGGCTGCCTTTTGGGCTGGAGCTTCTCGTGGCTTGAGGCCTGGCTTGCTCCACCCCTGTTCTTGAGATTCTCCCGGATGTGGGCTGCATTTTGGCTGCTTTTTGGGCTGGAGCTTCTCGTGGCTTGAGGCCTGGCTTGCTCCACCCCCTGCTCTTGAGATTCTCCCGGATGTGGGCTGGATTTTGGCTGCCTTTTGGGCTGGAGCTTCTCGTGGTTTGAGGCCTGCCTTGCTCCACCCCCTGCTCTTGATATTCTCCCGGATGTGGGCTGCATTTGTTGTTGCATTTTGGGCTGGAGCTTCTCGTTGTTTGAGGCCTGGCTTGCTCCACCCCCTGCTCTGGATATTCTCCCGGATGTGGGCTGGAATTTGGCTGCATTTTGGGCTGGAGCTTCTCGTGGTTTGAGGCCTGGCTTGCTGCACCCCCTGTTCTTGATATTCTACCGGATGTGGGCTGCATTTTGGCTGCTTTTTGGGCTGGAGCTTCTCGTGGTTTGAGGCCTGGCTTGCTCCACCCCCTGCTCTTGAGATTCTCCCGGATGTGGGCTGGATTTTGGCTGCATTTTGGGCTGGAGCTTCTCGTGGTTTGAGGCCTGCCTTGCTCCACCCCCTGCTCTTGATATTCTCCCGGATGTGGGCTGCATTTGTGGTTGCATTTTGGGCTGGAAATTTTCGTTGTTTGAGGCCTGGCTTGCTCCACCCCCTGCTCTTGAGATTCTCCCGGATGTGGGCTGGATTTTGGCTGCCTTTTGGGCTGGAGCTTCTCGTGGTTTGAGGCCTGGCTTGCTCCACCCCCTGCTCTTGAGATTCTCCCGAATGTGCGCTGCATTTTGGCTGCCTATTGGGCTGGAGCTTCTCGTGGTTTGAGGCCTGGCTTGCTCCACCCCCTGCTCTTGAGATTCTCCCGGATGTGGGCTGGATTTTGCCTGCCTTTAGGGCGGGAGCTTCTCGTGGTTTGAGGCCTGGATTCCTCCACCCCCTGCTCTTGAGATTGTCCTGCATGTGGGCTGCATTTTGGCTGCATTTTGGGCTGGAACTTCTCGTGGTTTGTGGCCAGGCTTGCTCCCCCCCCTGCTCTTGATATTCTCCCGGATGTGGGCTGCATTTTGGCTGCGTTTGGGCTGGAGCTTCTCGTGGTTTGAGGCCTGGCATCCTCCACCCCCTGCTCTTGAGATTCTCCCGGATGTGGGCTGCATTTTGGCTGCATTTTGGGCTGGAGCTTCTCGTGGTTTGAGGCCTGGCTTGCTCCACCCCCTGCTCTTGATATTCTCCGGGAGGTGGGCTGGAGTTTGGCTGCCTTTTTGGGGTTTTAGCTTTTCGTGGTTTGAGGCCTGCCTTGCTCCACCCCCTGCTCTTGAGATTCTCCCGGATGTGGGCTGCATTTTGGCTGCATTTTGGGCTGCTGCTTCTCGTGGTTAGAGGCCTGGCTTCGTCCACCCCCTGCTCTTGAGATTCTCCCCGAAGTGGTCTGCATTTTTCTCTGACATTTTATCTGGTGCTTCTCGTGGTTTGAGGCCTGGCTTGATCCACCCCCTGTTCTTGAGATTCTCCTGGATGTGGGCTGCATTTTGGCTGCCCTTTGGGCTGGAGCGTCTCGTGGTTTCAGGCCTGGTTTGCTCCACCCCCTGCTCTTCATATTCTCCCGCAGTTGGGCTGGATTTTGGCTGCCTTTTCGGCTGGAGCTTCTGGTGGTTTGAGGCCTGGCTTCCTCCAGCCCCTGCTTTTGAGACTCTCCCGGATGTTTGCTGGCTTTTGGCTGCATTTTGGGCTGGAGCTCCTCGTGGTTTCAGGCCTGGCTTGCTCCACCCCCTGCTCTTGATATTCTCCCGGATGTGGGCTGGATTTTGGCTGCCTTTTGGGCTGGAGCTTCTCGTGGTTTCAGGCCTGGCTTCCTCCACCCCCTGCTCTTGAGATTCTCCCCGAAGTGGGCTGCATTTTTGGCTGCCTTTTGGGCTGGAGCTTCTCGTGGTTTGAGGCCTGGCTTGATCCACCCCCTGCTCTTGAGATTCTCCCGGACGTGGGCTGCATTTTGGCTGCCTATTGGGCTGGAGCTTCTCGTGGTTTGAGGCCAGGCTTGCTCCTCCCCCTGCTCTTGAGATTCTCCTGGATGTGGGCTGGATTTTGGCAGCTTTTTGGGCTGGAGCTTCTCGTGGTTTGAGGCCTGGCTTCCTCCACCCCCTGCTCTTGAGATTCTCCCGGATGTGGGCTGCATTTTGGCTGCCTTTTGGGCTGGAGCTTCTCGTGGTTTGAGGCCTGTCTTTCTCCACCCCCTGCTCTTGAGATTCTCCCGGATGTGGGCTGGATTTTGGCTGCCTTTTGGGCTGGAGCTTCTCGTGGTTTGAGGCCTGCCTTGCTCCACCCCCTGCTCTTGAGATTCTCATGGATGTGGGCTGGATTTTGGCTGCCTTTAGGGCTGGAGCTTCTCGTGGTTTGAGGCCTGGATTCCTCCACCCCCTGTTCTTGAGATTCTCCCGGATGTGGGCTGGATTTTGCCTGCATTTAGGGCTGGAACTTCTCGTGGTTTGAGGCCAGGCTTGCTCCACCTCCTGCTCTTGAGATTCTCCTGGATGTGGGCTGAATTTTGGCAGATTTTTGGACTGGAGCTTCTCGTGGTTTGAGGCCTGGCTTGCTCCACCCCCTGCTCTTCATTTTCTCATCAGTTGGGCTGCATTTTGGCTGCCTTTGGGCTGGAGCTTCTCGTGGTTTGAGGCCTGGCTTGCTCCACCCCCTGCTCTTGAGATTCTCCCGGATGTGGGCTGGAGTTTGGCTGCCTTTTGGGCTTTAGCTTTTCGTGGTTTGAGGCCTGCCTTTCTCCACCCCCTGCTCGTGAGATTCTCCCGGATGTGGGCTGGATTTTGGCTGCCTTTTGGGCTGGAGCTTCTCGTGGTTTCAGGCCTGGCTTCCTCCACCCCCTGCTCTTGAGATTCTCCCGGATGTGGGCTGCATTTTGGCTGCCTTTTGGGCTGGAGCTTCTCGTGGTTTGAGGCCAGGCTTGCTCCACCCCCTGCTCTTGAGATTCTCCCGGATGTGGGCTGAATTTTGGCAGCTTTTTGGGCTGGAGCTTCTCGTGGTTTGAGGCCTGGCTTGCTCCACCCCCTGCTCTTGAGATTCTCCCTGAAGTGGGCTGCATTTTTGGCTGCCTTTTGGGCTGGAGCTTCTCGTGGTTTGAGGCCTGGCTTGATCCACCCCCTGCTCTTGAGATTCTCCCGAACGTGCGCTGCATTTTGACTGCCTATTGGGCTGGAGCTACTCGTGGTTTGAGGCCTGGCTTGATCCACCCCCTGCTCTTGAGATTCTCCCGAACGTGCGCTGCATTTTGACTGCCTATTGGGCTGGAGCTTCTCGTGGTTTGGGGCCTGGCTTGCTCCACCCCCTGCTCTTGATATTCTCCTGGATGTGGGCTGGAGTTTGGGTTCATTTTGGGCTGGAGCTTCTCGTGGTTTGAGGCCTGGCTTGCTCCACCACCTGCTTTTTATATTCTCCGGGAGTTGGGCTGGATTTTGGCTGCTGTATGGGTTGGAACTTTTCGAGGTTTGAGGCCTGGATTGCTCCACCCCCTGCTCGTGAGATTCTCCCGGATGTGGGCTGGCTTTTGGCTGCCTTTTGGGGTCTAGCTTCTCGTGGCTTGAGGCCTGGCTTGCTCCACCCCCTGCTCTTAATATTCTCCCGGATGTGGGCTGCATTTTGGCTGCTTTTTCGGCTGCAGCTTCTCGTGGTTTGAGGCCTGGCTTGCTCCACCCCCTGCTCTTGAGATTCTCCTGGATGTGGGCTGCATTTTGGCTGCCTTTTGGGCTGGAGCTTATTGAGGTTTGAGGCCTGGCTTGCTCCACCCCCTGCTCTTGAGATTCTCCCGGATTTGGGCTGCATTTTGGCTGACTTTTTGGCTGGAGCTTCTCGTGGTTTGGGACCTGGTTTGCTCCACCCCCTGCTCTTGATATTCTCCCGGATGTGGGCTGGATTTTGGCTGCTTTTTGGGCTGGAGCTTCTCGTGGTTTGAGGCCTGGCTTGCTCCTCCACCTGCTTTTGATATTCTCCGGGAGTTGGGCTGGATTTTGGCTGCCTTTTGGGCTGGAGCTTCTCGTGGTTTGAGGCCTGGCTTGCTCCACCCCCTGCTCTTGAGATTCTCCCGGATGTGGGCTGCATTTTGGCTGCATTTTGGGCTGGAGCTTCTCGTGGTTTGAGGCCAGGCTTGCTCCTCCCCCTGCTCTTGAGATTCTCCTGGATGTGGGCTGAATTTTGGCAGCTTTTTGGGCTGGAGCTTCTCGTGGTTTGAGGCCTGGCTTCCTCCACCCCCTGCTCTTGAGATTCTCCCGGATGTGGGCTGCATTTTGGCTGCCTTTTGGGCTGGAGCTTCTCGTGGTTTGAGGCCTGCCTTGCTCCACCCCCTGCTCTTGAGATTCTCATGGATGTGGGCTGGATTTTGGCTGCCTTTAGGGCTGGAGCTTCTCGTGGTTTGAGGCCTGGATTCCTCCACCCCCTGTTCTTGAGATTCTCCCGGATGTGGGCTGGATTTTGCCTGCATTTAGGGCTGGAACTTCTCGTGGTTTGAGGCCAGGCTTGCTCCACCTCCTGCTCTTGAGATTCTCCTGGATGTGGGCTGAATTTTGGCAGATTTTTGGACTGGAGCTTCTCGTGGTTTGAGGCCTGGCTTGCTCCACCCCCTGCTCTTCATTTTCTCATCAGTTGGGCTGCATTTTGGCTGCCTTTGGGCTGGAGCTTCTCGTGGTTTGAGGCCTGGCTTGCTCCACCCCCTGCTCTTGAGATTCTCCCGGATGTGGGCTGGAGTTTGGCTGCCTTTTGGGCTTTAGCTTTTCGTGGTTTGAGGCCTGCCTTTCTCCACCCCCTGCTCGTGAGATTCTCCCGGATGTGGGCTGGATTTTGGCTGCCTTTTGGGCTGGAGCTTCTCGTGGTTTCAGGCCTGGCTTCCTCCACCCCCTGCTCTTGAGATTCTCCCGGATGTGGGCTGCATTTTGGCTGCCTTTTGGGCTGGAGCTTCTCGTGGTTTGAGGCCAGGCTTGCTCCACCCCCTGCTCTTGAGATTCTCCCGGATGTGGGCTGAATTTTGGCAGCTTTTTGGGATGGAGCTTCTCGTGGTTTGAGGCCTGGCTTGCTCCACCCCCTGCTCTTGAGATTCTCCCCGAAGTGGGCTGCATTTTTGGCTGCCTTTTGGGCTGGAGCTTCTCGTGGTTTGAGGCCTGGCTTGATCCACCCCCTGCTCTTGAGATTCTCCCGAACGTGCGCTGCATTTTGGCTGCCTATTGGGCTGGAGCTACTCGTGGTTTGAGGCCAGGCTTGCTCCTCCCCCTGCTCTTGAGATTCTCCTGGATGTGGGCTGGATTTTGGCAGCTTTTTGGGCTGGAGCTTCTCGTGGTTTGAGGCCTGGCTTCCTCCACCCCCTGCTCTTGAGATTCTCCCGGATGTGGGCTGGATTTTGGCTGCCTTTTGGGCTGGAGCTTCTCGTGGTTTGAGGCCTGTCTTTCTCCACCCCCTGCTCTTGAGATTCTCCCGGATGTGGGCTGGATTTTGGCTGCCTTTTGGGCTGGAGCTTCTCGTGGTTTGAGGCCTGGCTTGCTCCACCCCCTGCTCTTGAGATTCTCATGGATGTGGGCTGGATTTTGGCTGCCTTTAGGGCTGGAGCTTCTCGTGGTTTGAGGCCTGGATTCCTCCACCCCCTGTTCTTGAGATTCTCCCGGATGTGGGCTGGATTTTGCCTGCATTTAGGGCTGGAACTTCTCGTGGTTTGAGGCCAGGCTTGCTCCACCTCCTGCTCTTGAGATTCTCCTGGATGTGGGCTGCATTTTGGCTGCCTTTGGGCTGGAGCTTCTCGTGGTTTGAGGCCTGGCTTGCTCCACCCCCTGCTCTTGAGATTCTCCCGGATGTGGGCTGCATTTTGGCTGCCTTTTGGGCTTTAGCTTTTCGTGGTTTGAGGCCTGCCTTTCTCCACCCCCTGCTCGTGAGATTCTCCCGGATGTGGGCTGGATTTTGGCTGCCTTTTGGGCTGGAGCTTCTCGTGGTTTCAGGCCTGGCTTCCTCCACCCCCTGCTCTTGAGATTCTCCCGGATGTGGGCTGCATTTTGGCTGCCTTTTGGGCTGGAGCTTCTCGTGGTTTGAGGCCAGGCTTGCTCCACCCCCTGCTCTTGAGATTCTCCCGCATGTGGGCTGAATTTTGGCAGCTTTTTGGGATGGAGCTTCTCGTGGTTTGAGGCCTGGCTTGCTCCAACCCCTGCTCTTGAGATTCTCCCGGATGTGGGCTGCATTTTGGCTGCCTTTTGGGCTGGAGCTTCTCGTGGTTTGGGGCCTGGCTTGCTCCACCCCCTGCTCTTGATATTCTCCTGGATGTGGGCTGGAGTTTGGGTTCATTTTGGGCTGGAGCTTCTCGTGGTTTGAGGCCTGGCTTGCTCCACCCCCTGCTCTTGAGATTCTCCTGGATGTGGGCTGCATTTTGGCTGCCTTTTGGGCTGGAGCTTATTGAGGTTTCAGGCCTGGCTTGCTCCACCCCCTGCTCTCGATATTCTCCCGGATTTGGGCTGCATTTTGGCTGACTTTTTGGCTGGAGCTTCTCGTGGTTTGGGACCTGGTTTGCTCCACCCCCTGCTCTTGATATTCTCCCGGATGTGGGCTGGATTTTGGCTGCTTTTTGGGCTGGAGCTTCTCGTGGTTTGAGGCCTGGCTTGCTCCACCACCTGCTTTTGATATTCTCCGGGAGTTGGGCTGGATTTTGGCTGCCTTTTGGGCTGGAGCTTCTCGTGGTTTGAGGCCTGGCTTGCTCCACCCCCTGCTCTTGAGATTCTCCTGGATGTGGGCTGCATTTTGGCTGCCTTTTGGGCTGGAGCTTCTCGTGGTTTGAGGCCTGGCTTGCTCCACCCCCTGCTCTTGAGATTCTCCCGGAGGTGGGCTGGATTTTGTCTGCCTTTTGGGCTGGAGCTTCTCGTGGTTTGAGGCCTGGCTTGCTCCACCCCCTGCTCTTGAGATTCTCCCGGATGTGCGCTGGAGTTTGGCTGCATTTTGGGCTGGAGCTTCTCGTGGTTTGAGGCCTGGCTTGCTCCACCCCCTGCTCTTGATATTCTCCCGGATGTGGGCTGCATTTTGACTGCCTTTTGGACTGGAGCTCCTCGTGGTTTGGGGCCTGGCTTGCTCCACCCCCTGCTCATGATATTGTCCCGGATGTGGGCTGCATTTTGGCTGCCATTTGGGCTGGAGCTTCTAGTGGTTTGAGGCCTGGCTTTCTCCACCCCCTGCTCTTGAGATTCTCCCGGATATGGGCTGCATTTTGGCTGCCTTTTGGGCTGGAGCTTCTCATGGTTTGAGGCCTGGCTTGCTCCACCTCCTGCTCTGGATATTCTCCTGGATGTGGGCTGGATTTTGGCTCCCTTTTGGGCTGGAGCTTCTCGTGGTTTGAGGCCTGGCTTGCTCCACCCCCTGCTCTTGAGATTCTCCCAGATGTGGGCTGCATTTTGGCTGCTTTTCGGCAGGAGATTTTTGTGGTTTGAGGCCTGGCTTGCTCCACCCCCTGCTCTTGATATTCTCTTGGATGTGGGCTGCATTTTGGCTGCCTTTTGGGCTGGAGCTTCTCGTGGTTTGAGGCCTGGCTTGCTCCACCCCCTGCTCCTGAGATTCTCCCAGATGTGGGCTGGATTTTGGTTGCCTTTCGGGCAGGAGCTTCTCGTGGTTTGAGGCCTGGCTTGCTCCACCTTCTGCTCTTGAGATTCTCCTGGAGGTGGGCTGCATTTTGGCTGCCTTTTGGGCTGGAGCTTCTCGTGGTTTCAGGCCTGGCTTCCTCCACCCCCTGCTCTTGAGATTCTCCCAGATGTGGGCTGCATTTTGGCTGTCTTTTGGGCTGGAGCTTCTCGTGGTTTGAGGCCTGGCTTGCTCCACCCCCTGCTCTTGAGATTCTCCCGGATGTGGGCTGCATTTTGGCTGCCTTTTGGGCTGCAGCTTTTCGTGGTTTGAGGCCTGGCTTACTCCACCACCTGCTCTTGAGATTCTCCCGGACGTGGGCTGGAATTTGACTGCATTTTGGGATGGAGCTTCTCGTGGTTTGGGGCCTGGCTTGCTCCACCCCCTGCTCTTGAGATTCTCCCGGATGTGGGCTGCGTTTTGGCTGCTTTTCGGCAGGAGATTTTTGTGGATTGAGGCCTGGCTTGCTCCACCCCCTGCTCTTGAAATTCTCTTGGATGTGGGCTGCATTTTGGCTGCCTTTTGGGCTGGAGCTTCTCGTGGTTTGAGGCCTGGCTTGCTCCACCCCCTGCTCCTGAGATTCTCCCGGAGGTGGGCTGGATATTGGCTGAATTTTGGCTGGAGCTTCTCGTGGTTTGAGGCCTGGCTTGCTCCAACCCCTGCTCTTGATATTTTCCTGGATGTGGGCTGCATTTTGGCTGCCTTTTGGGCTTCAGCTTCTCGTGGTTTGAGGCCTTTCTTGCCCCACCCCCTGCTCTTGATATTCTCCCGGATGTGGGCTGCATTTTGGCTGCCTTTTGGGCTGCAGCTTTTCGAGGTTTGAGGCCTGGCTTGCTCCACCCCCTGCTCTTTAGATTCTCCCGGAGGTGGGCTGGAATTTGACTGCATTTTGGGCTGGAGCTTCTCGTGGTTTGGGGCCTGGCTTGCTCCACCCCCTGCTCTTGAGATTCTCCCGGATATGGGCTGCGTTTTGGCTGCTTTTCGGCAGGAGATTTTTGTGGTTTGAGGCCTGGCTTGCTCCACGCCCTGCTCTTGATATTCTCCTGGATGTGGGCTGCATTTTGGCTGCCTTTTGGGCTGGAGCTTCTCGAGGTTTGAGGCCTGGCTTGCTCCACCCCCTGCTCTTGATATTGTCCCGGATGTGGGCTGCATTTTGGCTGCCTTTTGGGCTGGAGCTTCTCGTGGTTTGAGGCCTGGCTTGCTCCACCCCCTGCTCTTGAGATTCTCCCGGATGTGGGCTGCATTTTGGCTGCCTTTTGGGCTGGAGGTTCTCGTGGTTTGTGGCCTGGCTTGCTCCACCCCCTGCTCTTGAGATTCTCCCGGATGTGGGCTGCATTTTGGCTGTCTTTTTGGGGTGGACCTTCTCGTGGTTTGAGGCCTGGCTTGCTCCACGCCCTGCTCTTGAGATTCTCCCGGATGTGGGCTGCATTTTGGCTGCCTTTTGGCCTGGAGGTTTCTGAGGCTCGAAGCCTGGCTTGCTCCACCCCCTGCTCTTGAGATTCTCCCGGATGTGGGCTGCATTTTGGCTAATTCTTGGACTGGAGCTTCTAGTGGTTTGAGGCCTGGCTTGCTCCACCCCCTGCTCTTGAGATTCTCCCGGATGTGGGCTGCATTTTGGCTGCCTTTTGGGCTGGAGCTTCTCGTGGTTTGTGGCCTGGCTTGCTTCATACCCTGCTCTTGAGATTCTCCCGGATGTGGGCTGCATTTTGGCTGCATTTTGGGCTGGAGCTTCTCGTGGTTTGAGGCCTGGCTTGCTCCACCCACTGCTCTTGATATTCTCCGGGAGGTGGGCTGGAGTTTGGCTGCCTTTTTGGGGTTTTAGCTTTTCGTGGTTTGAGGCCTGCCTTGCTCCACCCCCTGCTCTTGAGATTCTCCTGGATGTGGGTTGCATTTTGGCTGCATTTTGGGCTGGTGCTTCTCGTGGTTAGAGGCCTGGCTTCGTCCACCCCCTGTTCTTGAGATTCTCCCGGATGTGGGCTGGATTTTGGCTGCATTTTGGGCTGGATATTCTCGTGGTTTGAGGCCTGGCTTCCTCCACCCCCTGCTCTTGAGATTCTCCCCGAAGTGGGCTGCATTTTTGTCTGACTTTTTATCTGGTGCTTCTCGTGGTTTGAGGCCTGGCTTGATCCACCCCCTGTTCTTGAGATTCTCCCGGATGTGGGCTGCATTTTGGCTGCCTTTTGGGCTGGAGCTTCTCGTGGTTTGAGGCCTGGCTTGCTCCACCCCCTGCTCTTGAGATTCTCCTGGATGTGGGCTGCATTTTGGCTGCCTTTAGGGCTGGAGCTTCTCGTGGTTTGAGGCCAGGCTTGCTCCACCCCCTGCTCTTGAGATTCTCCTGGATGTGGGCTGAATTTTGGCAGCTTTTTGGGCTGGAGCTTCTCGTGGTTTGAGGCCTGGCTTCCTCCACCCCCTGCTCTTGAGATTCTCCCGGATGTGGGCTGCATTTTGGCTGCCTTTTGGGCTGGAGCTTCTCGTGGTTTGAGGCCTGGCTTGCTCCACCCCCTGCTCTTGATATTTTCCTGGATGTGGGCTGCATTTTGGCTGCCTTTTGGGCTGGAGCTTCTCGTGGTTTGAGGCCAGGCTTGCTCCACCCCCTGCTCTTGAGATTCTCCCGGATGTGGGCTGAATTTTGGCAGCTTTTTGGGATGGAGCTTCTCGTGGTTTGAGGCCTGGCTTGCTCCACCCCCTGCTCTTGAGATTCTCCCGGATGTGGGCTGGATTTTGTCTGCCTTTTGGGCTGTACCTTCTCGTGATTTGAGGCCTGGCTTGCTCCACCCCCTGCTCTTGAGATTCTCCCGGATGTGGGCTGCATTTTGGCTGCCTTTTGGGCTGGAGCTTCTCGTGGTTTGGGGCCTGGCTTGCTCCACCCCCTGCTCTTGATATTCTCCTGGATGTGGGCTGGAATTTGGCTTCATTTTGGGCTGGAGCTTCTCGTGGTTTGAGGCCTGGCTTGCTCCACCACCTGCTTTTTATATTCTCCGGGAGTTGGGCTGGATTTTGGCTGCCGTATGGGTTGGAGCTTTTCGAGGTTTGAGGCCTGGATTGCTCCACCCCCTGCTCTTGAGATTCTCCCGGATGTGGGCTGGCTTTTGGCTGACTTTTGGGTTAGAGTTGTCGGGTTTTGAGGCCTGGCTTCCTCCACCCCCTGCTCTTTATATTCTACTGGAGGTGGGCTGGATTTTGGCTGCCTTTTGGGGTCTAGCTTCTCGTGGTTTGAGGCCTGGTTTTCTCCACCCCCTGCTCTTAATATTCTCCCGGATGTGGGCTGCATTTTGGCTGCTTTTTTGGCTGGAGCTTCTCGTGGTTTGAGGCCTGGCTTGCTCCACCCCCTGCTCTTGATATTCTCCTGGATATGGGCTGGATTTTGGCTGCCTTTTGGGCTGGAGCTTCTCGTGGTTTGGGGCCTGGCTTGCTCCACCCCCTGCTCTTGATATTCTCCTGGATGTGGGCTGGAATTTGGCTTCATTTTGGGCTGGAGCTTCTCGTGGTTTGAGGCCTGGCTTGCTCCACCACCTGCTTTTTATATTCTCCGGGAGTTGGGCTGGATTTTGGCTGCCGTATGGGTTGGAGCTTTTCGAGGTTTGAGGCCTGGATTGCTCCACCCCCTGCTCTTGAGATTCTCCCGGATGTGGGCTGGCTTTTGGCTGCCTTTTGGGTTAGAGTTGTCGGGTTTTGAGTCCTGGCTTCCTCCACCCCCTGCTCTTGACATTCTCCCGGAGGTGGGCTGTATTTTGGCTGCATTTTGGGCTGGAGCTTATTGAGGTTTGAGGCCTGGCTTGCTCCACCCCCTGCTCTTGAGATTCTCCCGGATGTGGGCTGCATTTTGCCTACCTATTGGGATGGAGCTTCTCGTGGTTTGAGGCCTGGCTTGCTCCACCCCCTGCTCTTGAGATTCTCCGGGAGTTGGGCTGGATTTTGGCTGCCTTTTGGGCTGGAGCTTCTCGTGGTTTGAGGCCTGGCTTGCTCCACCCCCTGCTCTTGAGATTCTCCCGGATGTGGGCTGCATTTTGGCTGCATTTTGGGCTGGAGGTTCTCGTGGTTTGAGGCCTGGCTTGCTCCACCCCCTGCTCTTGATATTCTCCCCGATGTGGGCTGGATTTTGGCTGCCTTTTGGGCTGGAGCTTCTCGTGGTTTGAGGCCTGGCTTGCTCCACCCCCTGCTCTTGATATTCTCCCGGATGTGGGCTGGATTTTGGCTGCCTTTTGGGCTGGAGCTTCTCGTGGTTTGAGGCCTGGCTTGCTCCACGCCCTGCTCTTAATATTCTCCTGGATGTGGGCTGCATTTTGGCTGCCTTTTGGGCTGGAGGTTCTCGGGGTTTGAGGCCTGGCTTGCTCCACCCCCTGCTCTTGAGATTCTCCCGGATGTGGGCTGGAGCTTGGCGGCCTTTTGGGCTGGAGCTTCTCGTGGTTTGAGGCCTGCCTTGCTCCACCCGCTGCTCTTGAGATTCTCCCGGATGTGGCCTGGATTTTGGCTGCCTTTTGGCTGGAGCTTCTCGTGGTTTGAGGCCTGGCTTGCTCCACCCCCTGTTCTTGAGTTTCTCCCGGATGTGGGCTGGCTGTTGGCTTAATTTTGGGCTGGAACTTCTCGTGGTTTGAGGCCTGGCTTGCTCTACCCCCTGCTCTTGAAATTCTCCCGGATAGGGTCTGGATTTTGGCTTCCTTTTGGGCTGGAGCTTCTCGTGGTTTGAGGCTTGGCTTGCTCCAACCCCTGATCTTGATATTCTCCCGGATGTGGGCTGCATTTTGGCTGCCTTTTGGACTGGAGCTTCTCGTGGTTTGAGGCCTGGCTTGCTCCACCCCCTGCTCTTGAGATTCTCCTGGATGTGGGCTGGATTTTGGCTGCATTTTGGGCTGGAGCTTCTCGTGGTTTGAGGCCTGGCTTGCTCCACCCCCTGCTCTTGAGATTCTCCCGGATGTGGGCTGCATTTTGGCTGCCTTTTGGGCTTTAGGTTTTCGTGGTTTCAGGCCTGGCTTGCTCCAACCCCTGCTCTTGAGATTCTCCCAGATGTGGGCTGCATTTTGCCTACCTATTGGGATGGAGCTTCTCGTGGTTTGAGGCCTGGCTTGCTCCACCCCCTGCTCTTGAGATTCTCCCGGATGTGGGCTGCATTTTGGCTGCCTTTTGGGCTGGAGCTTCTCGTGGTTTGAGGCCTGGCTTGCTCCACCCCCTGCTCCTGAGATTCTCCCGGATGTGGGCTGCATTTTGGCTGCCTTTTGGGCTGGAGGTTCTCGTGGTTTGAGGCCTGGCTTGCTCCACCCCCTGCTCTTGATATTCTCCCCGATGTGGGCTGGATTTTGGCTGCCTTTTGGGGTCTAGCTTCTCGTGGTTTGAGGCCTGGCTTGCTCCACCCCCTGCTCTTGATATTCTCCCGGATGTGGGCTGGATTTTGGCTGCCTTTTGGGCTGGAGCTTCTCGTGGTTTGAGGCCTGGCTTGCTCCACGCCCTGCTCTTAATATTCTCCCGGATGTGGGCTGCATTTTGGCTGCCTTTTGGGCTGGAGGTTCTCGGGGTTTGAGGCCTGCCTTGCTCCACCCGCTGCTCTTGAGATTCTCCCGGATGTGGCCTGGATTTTGGCTGCCTTTTGGCTGGAGCTTCTCGTGGTTTGAGGCCTGGCTTGCTCCACCCCCTGTTCTTGAGTTTCTCCCGGATGTGGGCTGGCTGTTGGCTTAATTTTGGGCTGGAACTTCTCGTGGTTTGAGGCCTGGCTTGCTCCACCCCCTGCTCTTGAAATTCTCCCGGATAGGGTCTGGATTTTGGCTGCCTTTTGGGCTGGAGCTTCTCGTGGTTTGAGGCTTGGCTTGCTCCAACCCCTGATCTTGATATTCTCCCGGATGTGGGCTGCATTTTGGCTGCCTTTTGGACTGGAGCTTCTCGTGGTTTGAGGCCTGGCTTGCTCCACCCCCTGCTCTTGAGATTCTCCCGGATGTGGGCTGCATTTTGGCTGCATTTTGGGCTGGAGCTTCTCGTGGTTTGAGGCCTGGCTTGCTCCACCCCCTGCTCTTGAGATTCTCCCGGATGTGGGCTGCATTTTGGCTGCCTTTTGGGCTTTAGGTTTTCGTGGTTTCAGGCCTGGCTTGCTCCAACCCCTGCTCTTGAGATTCTCCCAGATGTGGGCTGCATTTTGCCTACCTATTGGGATGGAGCTTCTCGTGGTTTGAGGCCTGGCTTGCTCCACCCCCTGCTCTTGAGATTCTCCCGGATGTGGGCTGGATTTTGGCTGCCTTTTGGGCTGGAGCTTCTCGTGGTTTGAGGCCTGGCTTGCTCCACCCCCTGCTCCTGAGATTCTCCCGGAGGTGGGCTGGATATTGGCTGAATTTTGGCTGGAGCTTCTCGTGGTTTGAGGCCTGGCTTGCTCCAACCCCTGCTCTTGATATTTTCCTGGATGTGGGCTGCATTTTGGCTGCATTTTGGGCTTCAGCTTCTCGTGGTTTGAGGCCTGGCTTGCCCCACCCCCTGCTCTTGATATTCTCCCGGATGTGGGCTGCATTTTGGCTGCCTTTTGGGCTGCAGCTTTTCGTGGTTTGAGGCCTGGCTTGCTCCACCCCCTGCTCTTTAGATTCTCCCGGAGGTGGGCTGGAATTTGACTGCATTTTGGGCTGGAGCTTCTCGTGGTTTGGGGCCTGGCTTGCTCCACCCCCTGCTCTTGAGATTCTCCCGGATATGGGCTGCGTTTTGGCTGCTTTTCGGCAGGAGATTTTTGTGGTTTGAGGCCTGGCTTGCTCCACCCCCTGCTCTTGAAATTCTCTTGGATGTGGGCTGCATTTTGGCTGATTCTTGGGCTGGAGCTTCTCCTGGTTTGAGGCCTGGCTTGCTCCACCCCCTGCTCTTGATATTCTCCCCGATGTGGGCTGCATTTTGGCTGCCTTTTGGGCTGGAGGTTTCTGAGGCTCGAAGCCTGGCTTGCTCCACCCCCTGCTCTTGAGATTGTCCAGGATATGGGCTGCATTTTGGCTGCATTTTGGGATGGAGCTTCTCGTGGTTTGAGGCCTGGCTTGCTCCACCCCCTGCTCTTGAGATTCTCCCGGAGGTGGGCTGGATTTTGTCTGCCTTTTGGGCTGGAGCTTCTCGTGGTTTGAGGCCTGGCTTGCTCCACCCCCTGCTCTTGAGATTCTCCCGGATGTGCGCTGGAGTTTGGCTGCATTTTGGGCTGGAGCTTCTCGTGGTTTGAGGCCTGTCTTGCTCCACCCCCTGCTCTTGATATTCTCCCGGATGTGGGCTGCATTTTGACTGCCTTTTGGGCTGGAGCTTCTCGTGGTTTGGGGCCTGGCTTGCTCCACCCCCTGCTCATGATATTGTCCCGGATGTGGGCTGCATTTTGGCTGCATTTTGGGCTGGAGCTTCTCGTGGTTTGAGGCCTGGCTTTCTCCACCCCCTGCTCTTGAGATTCTCCTGGATATGGGCTGGATTTTGGCTGCCTTTTGGGCTGGAGCTTCTCATGGTTTGAGGCCTGGCTTGCTCCACCTCCTGCTCTGGATATTCTCCCGGATGTGGCCTGGATTTTGGCTCCCTTTTGGGCTGGAGCTTCTCGTGGTTTGAGGCCTGGCTTGCTCCACCCCCTGCTCTTGAGATTCTCCCGGAGGTGGGCTGCATTTTGGCTGCCTTTTGGGCTGGAGCTTCTCGTGGTTTGAGGCCTGGCTTGCTCCACCCCCTGCTCTTGAGATTCTCCCGGATGTGGGCTGGAGCTTGGCGGCCTTTTGGGCTGGAGCTTCTCGTGGTTTGAGGCCTGGCTTGCTCCACCCCCTGTTCTTGAGTTTCTCCCGGATGTGGGCTGGCTGTTGGCTTAATTTTGGGCTGGAACTTCTCGTGGTTTGAGGCCTGGCTTGCTCCACCCCCTGCTCTTGAAATTCTCCCGGATAGGGTCTGGATTTTTGCTGCCTTTTGGGCTGGAGCTTCTCATGGTTTGAGGCTTGGCTTGCTCCAACCGTTGATCTTGATATTCTCCCGGATGTGGGCTGCATTTTGGCTGCCTTTTGGGCTGGAGGTTCTCGGGGTTTGAGGCCTGGCTTGCTCCACCCCCTGCTCTTGAGATTCTCCCGGATGTGGGCTGGAGCTTGGCGGCCTTTTGGGCTGGAGCTTCTCGTGGTTTGAGGCCTGCCTTGCTCCACCCGCTGCTCTTGAGATTCTCCCGGATGTGGCCTGGATTTTGGCTGCCTTTTGGCTGGAGCTTCTCGTGGTTTGAGGCCTGGCTTGCTCCACCCCCTGTTCTTGAGTTTCTCCCGGATGTGGGCTGGCTGTTGGCTTAATTTTGGGCTGGAACTTCTCGTGGTTTGAGGCCTGGCTTGCTCCACCCCCTGCTCTTGAAATTCTCCCGGATAGGGTCTGGATTTTGGCTGCCTTTTGGGCTGGAGCTTCTCGTGGTTTGAGGCTTGGCTTGCTCCAACCCCTGATCTTGATATTCTCCCGGATGTGGGCTGCATTTTGGCTGCCTTTTGGACTGGAGCTTCTCGTGGTTTGAGGCCTGGCTTGCTCCACCCCCTGCTCTTGAGATTCTCCCGGATGTGGGCTGCATTTTGGCTGCATTTTGGGCTGGAGCTTCTCGTGGTTTGAGGCCTGGCTTGCTCCACCCCCTGCTCTTGAGATTCTCCCGGATGTGGGCTGCATTTTGGCTGCCTTTTGGGCTTTAGGTTTTCGTGGTTTCAGGCCTGGCTTGCTCCAACCCCTGCTCTTGAGATTCTCCCAGATGTGGGCTGCATTTTGCCTACCTATTGGGATGGAGCTTCTCGTGGTTTGAGGCCTGGCTTGCTCCACCCCCTGCTCTTGAGATTCTCCCGGATGTGGGCTGGATTTTGGCTGCCTTTTGGGCTGGAGCTTCTCGTGGTTTGAGGCCTGGCTTGCTCCACCCCCTGCTCCTGAGATTCTCCCGGAGGTGGGCTGGATATTGGCTGAATTTTGGCTGGAGCTTCTCGTGGTTTGAGGCCTGGCTTGCTCCAACCCCTGCTCTTGATATTTTCCTGGATGTGGGCTGCATTTTGGCTGCATTTTGGGCTTCAGCTTCTCGTGGTTTGAGGCCTGGCTTGCCCCACCCCCTGCTCTTGATATTCTCCCGGATGTGGGCTGCATTTTGGCTGCCTTTTGGGCTGCAGCTTTTCGTGGTTTGAGGCCTGGCTTGCTCCACCCCCTGCTCTTTAGATTCTCCCGGAGGTGGGCTGGAATTTGACTGCATTTTGGGCTGGAGCTTCTCGTGGTTTGGGGCCTGGCTTGCTCCACCCCCTGCTCTTGAGATTCTCCCGGATATGGGCTGCGTTTTGGCTGCTTTTCGGCAGGAGATTTTTGTGGTTTGAGGCCTGGCTTGCTCCACCCCCTGCTCTTGAAATTCTCTTGGATGTGGGCTGCATTTTGGCTGATTCTTGGGCTGGAGCTTCTCCTGGTTTGAGGCCTGGCTTGCTCCACCCCCTGCTCTTGATATTCTCCCCGATGTGGGCTGCATTTTGGCTGCCTTTTGGGCTGGAGGTTTCTGAGGCTCGAAGCCTGGCTTGCTCCACCCCCTGCTCTTGAGATTGTCCAGGATATGGGCTGCATTTTGGCTGCATTTTGGGATGGAGCTTCTCGTGGTTTGAGGCCTGGCTTGCTCCACCCCCTGCTCTTGAGATTCTCCCGGAGGTGGGCTGGATTTTGTCTGCCTTTTGGGCTGGAGCTTCTCGTGGTTTGAGGCCTGGCTTGCTCCACCCCCTGCTCTTGAGATTCTCCCGGATGTGCGCTGGAGTTTGGCTGCATTTTGGGCTGGAGCTTCTCGTGGTTTGAGGCCTGTCTTGCTCCACCCCCTGCTCTTGATATTCTCCCGGATGTGGGCTGCATTTTGACTGCCTTTTGGGCTGGAGCTTCTCGTGGTTTGGGGCCTGGCTTGCTCCACCCCCTGCTCATGATATTGTCCCGGATGTGGGCTGCATTTTGGCTGCATTTTGGGCTGGAGCTTCTCGTGGTTTGAGGCCTGGCTTTCTCCACCCCCTGCTCTTGAGATTCTCCTGGATATGGGCTGGATTTTGGCTGCCTTTTGGGCTGGAGCTTCTCATGGTTTGAGGCCTGGCTTGCTCCACCTCCTGCTCTGGATATTCTCCCGGATGTGGCCTGGATTTTGGCTCCCTTTTGGGCTGGAGCTTCTCGTGGTTTGAGGCCTGGCTTGCTCCACCCCCTGCTCTTGAGATTCTCCCGGAGGTGGGCTGCATTTTGGCTGCCTTTTGGGCTGGAGCTTCTCGTGGTTTGAGGCCTGGCTTGCTCCACCCCCTGCTCTTGAGATTCTCCCGGATGTGGGCTGGAGCTTGGCGGCCTTTTGGGCTGGAGCTTCTCGTGGTTTGAGGCCTGGCTTGCTCCACCCCCTGTTCTTGAGTTTCTCCCGGATGTGGGCTGGCTGTTGGCTTAATTTTGGGCTGGAACTTCTCGTGGTTTGAGGCCTGGCTTGCTCCACCCCCTGCTCTTGAAATTCTTCCGGATAGGGTCTGGATTTTGGCTGCCTTTTGGGCTGGAGCTTCTCATGGTTTGAGGCTTGGCTTGCTCCAACCGTTGATCTTGATATTCTCCCGGATGTGGGCTGCATTTTGGCTGCATTTTGGGCTTCAGCTTTTCGGGGTTTGAGGCCTGGCTTTCTCCACCCCTGCTCTTGAGATTCTCCCGGATATGGGCTGCATTTTGGCTGCCTTTTGGACTGGAGCTTCTCGTGGTTTGAGGCCTGGCTTGCTCCACCCCCTGCTCTTGAGATTCTTCTGGATGTGGGCTGGATTTTGGCTGCATTTTGGGCTGGAGCTTCTCGTGGTTTGAGGCCTGTCTTGCTCCACCCCCTGCTCTTGAGATTCTCCCGGATGTGCGCTGGAGTTTGGCTGCATTTTGGGCTGGAGCTTCTCGTGGTTTGAGGCCTGTCTTGCTCCACCCCCTGCTCTTGATATTCTCCCGGATGTGGGCTGCATTTTGACTGCCTTTTGGGCTGGAGCTTCTCGTGGTTTGGGGCCTGGCTTGCTCCACCCCCTGCTCTTGAGATTCTCCCGGATGTGGGCTGCATTTTGGCTGCATTTTGGGCTGGAGCTTTTCGTGGTTTGAGGCCTGGCTTGCTCCACCCCCTGCTCTTGAGATTCTCCTGGATATGGGCTGGATTTTGGCTGCCTTTTGGGCTGGAGCTTCTCATGGTTTGAGGCCTGGCTTGCTCCACCTCCTGCTCTGGATATTCTCCCGGATGTGGGCTGGATTTTGGCTCCCTTTTGGGCTGGAGCTTCTCGTGGTTTGAGGCCTGGCTTGCTCCACCCCCTGCTCTTGAGATTCTCCCGGAGGTGGGCTGCATTTTGGCTGCCTTTTGGGCTGGAGCTTCTCGTGGTTTGAGGCCTGGCTTGCTCCACCCCCTGCTCTTGAGATTCTCCCGGATGTGGGCTGGAGCTTGGCGGCCTTTTGGGCTGGAGCTTCTCGTGGTTTGAGGCCTGGCTTGCTCCACCCCCTGTTCTTGAGTTTCTCCCGGATGTGGGCTGGCTGTTGGCTTAATTTTGGGCTGGAACTCCTCGTGGTTTGAGGCCTGGCTTGCTCCACCCCCTGCTCTTGAGATTCTCCCGGAGGTGGGCTGGATATTGGCTGAATTTTGGCTGGAGCTTCTCGTGGTTTGAGGCCTGGCTTGCTCCACCCCCTGCTCTTGATATTCTCCCAGATTTGGACTGCATTTTGGCTACCTTTTGGGCTGGAGCTTCTTGTGGTTTGAGGCCTGGCTTGCTCCAACCCCTGCTCTTGATATTCTCCCGGATGTGGGCTGGATTTTGGCTCCCTTTTGGGCTGGAGCTTCTCGTGGTTTGAGGCCTGGCTTGCTCCACCTTCTGCTGTTGAGATTGTCCTGGAGGTGGGCTGCATTTTGGCTGCCTTTTGGGCTGGAGCTTCTCGTGGTTTGAGGCCTGGCTTGCTCCACCCCCTGCTCTTGATATTCTCCCGGATGTGGGCTGCATTTTGGCTGCCTTTTGGGCTGCAGCTTTTCGTGGTTTGAGGCCTGGCTTGCTCCACCCCCTGCTCTTTAGATTCTCCCGGAGGTGGGCTGGAATTTGACTGCATTTTGGGCTGGAGCTTCTCGTGGTTTGGGGCCTGGCTTGCTCCACCCCCTGCTCTTGATATTCTCCCGCATGTGGGCTGCGTTTTGGCTGCTTTTCGGCAGGAGATTTTTGTGGTTTGAGGCCTGGCTTGCTCCACGCCCTGCCCTTGAGATTCTCCCGGAGGTGGGCTGCATTTTGGCTGCCTTTTGGGCTGGAGGTTTCTGAGGCTCGAAGCCTGCCTCGCTCCACCCCCTGCTCTTGAGATTCTCCTGGATGTGGGCTGCATTTTGGCTGCATTTTGGGATGGAGCTTCTTGTGGTTTGAGGCCTGGCTTGCTCCACCCCCTGCTCTTGAGATTCTCCCGGAGGTGGGCTGGATTTTGTCTGCCTTTTGGGCTGGAGCTTCTCGTGGTTTGAGGCCTGGCTTGCTCCACCCCCTGCTCTTGAGATTCTCCCGGATGTGCGCTGGAGTTTGGCTGCATTTTGGGCTGGAGCTTCTCGTGGTTTGAGGCCTGTCTTGCTCCACCCCCTGCTCTTGATATTCTCCCGGATGTGGGCTGCATTTTGACTGCCTTTTGGGCTGGAGCTTCTCGTGGTTTGGGGCCTGGCTTGCTCCACCCCCTGCTCATGATATTGTCCCGGATGTGGGCTGCATTTTGGCTGCATTTTGGGCTGGAGCTTCTCATGGTTTGAGGCCTGGCTTGCTCCACCCCCTGCTGTTGATATTCTCTTGGATGTGGGCTGCATTTTGGCTGCTTTTTGGGCTGGAACTTCTCGTGGTTTGAGGCCTGGCTTGCTCCACCCCCTGCTCCTGAGATTCTCCCAGATGTGGGCTGGATTTTGGCTGCCTTTCGGGCAGGAGCTTCTCGTGGTTTGAGGCCTGGCTTGCTCCACCCCCTGCTCTTGAGATTCTCCCGGAGGTGGGCTGCCTTTTGGCTGCCTTTTGGGCTGGAGCTTCTTGTGGTTTGAGGCCTGGCTTGCTCCAACCCCTGCTCTTGAGATTCTCCGGGAGGTGGGCTGGATATTGGCTGAATTTTGGCTGGAGCTTCTCGTGGTTTGAGGTCTGGCTTGCTCCACCCCCTGCTCTTGATATTCTCCCAGAATTGGACTGCATTTTGGCTGCATTTTGGGCTGGAGCTTCTCGTGGTTTGAGGCCTGGCTTGCTCCACCTTCTGCTCTTGAGATTCTCCTGGAGGTGGGCTGCATTTTGGCTGCCTTTTGGGCTGGAGCTTCTCGTGGTTTGAGGCCTGGCTTGCTCCACCCCCTGCTCTTGAGATTCTCCCCGAAGTGGCCTGGATTTTGGCTGCCTTTTGGGCAGGAGCTTCTCGTGGTTTGAGGCCTGGCTTGCTCCACCCCCTGCTCTTGAGATTCTTCCGGACGTGTGCTGGAATTTGACTGCATTTTGGGATGGAGCTTCTCGTGGTTTGGGGCCTGGCTTGCTCCACCCCCTGCTCTTGAGATTCTCCCGGATGTGGGCTGCGTTTTGGCTGCTTTTCGGCAGGAGATTTTTGTGGTTTGAGGCCTGGCTTGCTGCACCACCTGCTCTTGAAATTCTCTTGGATGTGGGCTGCATTTTGGCTGATTCTTGGGCTGGAGCTTCTCGTGGTTTGAGGCCTGGCTTGCTCCACCCCCTGCTCCTGAGATTCTCCCAGATGTGGGCTGGATTTTGGCTGCCTTTTGGGCTGGAGCTTCTCCTGGTTTGAGGCCTGGCTTGCTCCACGCCCTGCTCTTGAGATTCTCCCGGATGTGGGCTGCATTTTGGCTGCCTTTTGGGCTGGAGGTTTCTGAGGCTCGAAGCCTGGCTTGCTCCACCCCCTGCTCTTGAGATTCTCCTGGATGTGGGCTGCATTTTGGGATGGATCTTCTCGTGGTTTGAGGCCTGGCTTGCTCCACCCCCTGCTCTTGAGATTCTCCTTAATGTGGGCTGCATTTTGGGCTGGAGCTTCTCGTGGTTTGAGGCCTGGCTTGCTCCACCCCCTGCTCTTGAGATTCTCCCGGATGTGCGCTGGAGTTTGGCTGCATTTTGGGCTGGAGCTTCTCGTGGTTTGAGGCCTGTCTTGCTCCACCCCCTGCTCTTGATATTCTCCCGGATGTGGGCTGCATTTTGACTGCCTTTTGGGCTGGAGCTTCTCGTGGTTTGGGGCCTGGATTGCTCCACCCCCTGCTCATGATATTGTCCCGGATGTGGGCTGCATTTTGGCTGCATTTTGGGCTGGAGCTTCTAGTGGTTTGAGGCCTGGCTTGCTCCACCCGCTGCTCTTGAGATTCTCCCGGATATGGGCTGGATTTTGGCTGCCTTTTGGGCTGGAGCTTCTCATGGTTTGAGGCCTGGCTTGCTCCACCTCCTGCTCTGGATATTCTCCCGGATGTGGGCTGGATTTTGGCTCCCTTTTGGGCTGGAGCGTCTCGTGGTTTGAGGCCTGGCTTGCTCCACCCCCTGCTCTTGAGATTCTCCCAGATGTGGGCTGCATTTTGGCTGCTTTTCGGCAGGAGATTTTTGTGGTTTGAGGCCTGGCTTGCTCCACCCCCTGCTCTTGAGATTCTCCCGCATGTGGGCTGCATTTTGGCTGCCATTTTGGGCTGGACCTTCTCGTGGTTTGAGGCCTGGCTTGCTCCACCCCCTGCTCTTGAGATTCTCCCAGATGTGGTCTGCATATTGGCTGCCTTTTTGGGCTGGAACTTCTCGTGGTTTGAGGCCTGGCTTGCTCCAAACCCTGCTCTTGATATTCTCCTGGAGGTGGGCTGCATTTTGGCTGCCTTTTGGGCTGGAGCTTCTCGTGGTTTGAGGCCTGGCTTTCTGCACCCCCTGCTCTTGATATTCTCCCGGATGTGGGCTGCATTTTGGCTGCCTTTTGGGATGGAGCTTCTCGTGGTTTGAGGCCTGGCTTGCTCCACCCCCTGCTCTTGATATTCTCCCGGATGTGGGCTGCATTTTGGCTGCATTTTGGGCTGGAGCTTCTCCTGGTTTGAGGCCTGGCTTGCTCCACCCCCTGCTCTTGATATTCTCCCGGATGTGGGCTGCATTTTGGCTGCCTTTTGGGCTGGAGCTTCTCGTGGTTTGAGGCCTGGCTTGCTCCACCCCCTGCTCCTGAGATTCTCCCAGATGTGGGCTGGAATTTGTCTGCCTTTTGGGCTGCAGCTTTTCGTGGTTTGAGGCCTGGCTTACTCTACCACCTGCTCTTGAGATTCTCCCGGACGTGGGCTGGATTTTGACTGCATTTTGGGATGGAGCTTCTCATGGTTTGGGGCCTGGCTTGCTCCACCCCCTGCTCTTGAGATTCTCCCGGATGTGGGCTGCGTTTTGGCTGCTTTTCGGCAGGAGATTTTTGTGGTTTGAGGCCTGGCTTGCTCCACCCCCTGCTCTTGAAATTCTCTTGGATGTGGGCTGCATTTTGGCTGCCTTTTGGGCTGGAGCTTCTCGTGGTTTGAGGCCTGGCTTGCTCCACCCCCTGCTCCTGAGATTCTCCCGGAGGTGGGCTGGATATTGGCTGAATTTTGGCTGGAGCTTCTCGTGGTTTGAGGCCTGGCTTGCTCCAACCCCTGCTCTTGATATTTTCCTGGATGTGGGCTGCATTTTGGCTGCCTTTTGGGCTTCAGCTTCTCATGGTTTGAGGCCTGGCTTGCCCCACCCCCTGCTCTTGATATTCTCCCGGATGTGGGCTGCATTTTGGCTGCCTTTTGGGCTGCAGCTTTTCGTGGTTTGAGGCCTGGCTTGCTCCACCCCCTACTCTTTAGATTCTCCCGGAGGTGGGCTGGAATTTGACTGCATTTTGGGCTGGAGCTTCTCGTGGTTTGGGGCCTGGCTTGCTCCACCCCCTGCTCTTGAGATTCTCCCGCATATGGGCTGCGTTTTGGCTGCTTTTCGGCAGGAGATTTTTGTGGTTTGAGGCCTGGCTTGCTCCACGCCCTGCTCTTGAGATTCTCCCGGATGTGGCCTGCATTTTGGCTGCCTTTTGGGCTGGAGGTTTCTGAGGCTCGAAGCCTGGCTTGCTCCACCCCCTGCTCTTGAGATTCTCTCGGATGTGGGCTGGATTTTGGCTGCTTTTTGGGCTGGAGCTTCTCGTGGTTTGAGGCCTGCGTTGTTCCACGCCCTGCTCTTGAGATTCTCCCGGATGTGGGCTGCATTTTGGCTGCATTTGCGCTGGAGCTTCTTGTGGTTTGAGGCCTGGCTTGCTCCACCCCCTGCTCTTGATATTCTCCTGGATGTGGGCTGCATTTTGGCTGCCTTTTGGGCTGGAGGTTCTCGTGGTTTGAGGCCTGGCTTGCTCCACCCCCTGCTCTTGAGATTCTCCCGCATGTGGGCTGCATTTTGGCTGCCTATTGGGCTGGAGGTTCTCGGGGTTTGAGGCCTGGCTTGCTCCACCCCCTGCTCTTGGTATTCTCCCGGATGTGGGCTGCATTTTGGCTGCCTTTTGGGATGGAGCTTCTCGTGGTTTGAGGCCTGGCTTGCTCCACCCCCTGCTCTTGATATTCTCCCGGATGTGGGCTGCATTTTGGCTGCCTTTTGGGCTGGAGCTTCTCGTGGTTTGAGGCCTGGCTTGCTCCACCCCCTGCTCTTGAGATTCTCCCGGATGTGGGCTGCATTTTGGCTGCCTTTTGGGCTGGAGCTTCTCGTGGTTTGAGGCCTGGCTTGCTCCACCCCCTGCTCTTGATATTCTCCCGGATGTGGGCTGCATTTTGGCTGCCTTTTGGGCTGGAGCTTCTCGTGGTTTGAGGCCTGGCTTGCTCCAACCCCTGCTCTTGATAATCTCCCGGATGTGGGCTGCATTTTGGCTGCCTTTTGGGCTGGAGCTTCTCGAGGTTTGGGGCCTGGCTTGCTCCACCCCCTGCTCTTGATATTGTCCCGGATGTGGGCTGCATTTTGGCTGCCTTTTGGGCTGGAGGTTCTCGTGGTTTGAGGCCTCGTTTGCTCCACCCCCTGCTCTTGAGATTCTCCCGGATGTGGGCTGCATTTTGGCTAATTCTTGGACTGGAGCTTCTCGTGGTTTGTGGCCTGGCTTGCTTCATACCCTGCTCTTGAGATTCTCCCGGATGTGGGCTGCATTTTGGCTGACTTTTAGGCTGGAGCTTCTCGTGGTTTGAGGCCTGGCTTGCTCCAAACCCTGCTCTTGAGATTCTCCCGGATGTGCACTGACTTTTGGCTGCATTTTGGGCTGGGGGTTTCTGAGGCTCGAAGCCTGGCTTGCTCCACCCCCTGCTCTTGAGATTCTCCCGCATGTGTGCTGGATTTTGGCTGCCTTTTGGGCTGGAGCTTCTCGTGGTTTGAGGCCTGGCTTTCTCCACCCCCTGCCCTTGAGATTCTCCCGGATGTGGGCTGCATTTTGGCTGCCTTTTGGGCTGGAGCTTCTCGTGGTTTGAGGCCTGGCTTGCTCCAACCCCTGCTCTTGATATTCTCCCGGATGTGGGCTGCATTTGTGGCTGCCTTTTGGGCTGGAGATTTTTGTGGTGTGCGGCCTGGCTTGCTCCACCCCCTGCTCTTGATATTCTCTCGGATATGGGCTGCATTTTGGCTGCCTTTTGGTCTGGACCTTCTCGTGGTTTGAGGCCTGCCTTGCTCCACCCCCTGCTCCTGAGATTCTCCCAGATGTGGGCTGGATTTTGGCTGCCTTTTGGGCAGGAGCTTCTCGTGGTTTGAGGCCTGCCTTGCTCCACCCCCTGCTCTTGATATTCTCCCAGACTTCGACTGCATTTTGGCTGTCTTTTGGGCTGGAGATTCTCGTGGTTTGAGGCCTGGCTTGCTTCACCCCCTGCTCTTGAGATTCTCCCGGATGTGGGCTGCATTTTGGCTGCCTTTTGGGGTGGACCTTCTCGTGGTTTGAGGCCTGGCTTGCTCCAAACCCTGCTCTTGATATTCTCCTGGATGTTGGCTGCATTTTGGCTGCATTTTGGGCTGGAGCTTCTCGTGATTTGGGGCCTGGCTTACTCCACCCCCTGCTCTTGAGATTCTCCTGGAGGTGGGCTGCATTTTGGCTGCCTTTTGGGCTGGAGCTTCTCGTGGTTTGAGGCCTGGCTTGCTCCACCCCCTGCTCTTGAGATTCTCCCCGAAGTGGCCTGGATTTTGGCTGCCTTTTGGGCAGGAGCTTCTCGTGGTTTGAGGCCTGGCTTCCTCCACCCCCTGCTCTTGAGATTCTCCCGGATGTGGGCTGCATTTTGGCTGCCTTTTGGGATGGAGCTTCTCTTGGTTTGGGGCCTGGCTTGCTCCACACCCTGCTCTTGAGATTCTCCCGGATGTGGGCTGCATTTTGGCTGCCTTTTGGGCTGGAGCTTCTCGTGGTTTGAGGCCTGGCTTGCTCCAACCCCTGCTCTTGATATTTTCCTGGATGTGGGCTGCATTTTGGCTGCCTTTTGGGCTGGAGCTTCTCGTGGTTTGAGGCCTGCCTTGCTCCACACCCTGCTCTTGAGATTCTCCCGGATGTGGGCTGCGTTTTGGCTGCTTTTCGGCAGGAGATTTTTGTGGTTTGAGGCCTGGCTTGCTCCACCCCCTGCTCTTGAGATTCTCCCTTATGTGGGCTGCATTTTGGCTGCATTTTGGGCTGGAGGTTCTCGTGGTTTGAGGCCTGGCTTGCTCCACGCCCTGCTCTTGAGATTCTCCCGGATGTGGGCTGGATTTTGGCTGCCTTTTGGGCTGGAGGTTTCTGAGGCTCGAAGCCTGGCTTGCTCCACCCCCTGCACTTGAGATTCTCCCGGATGTGGGCTGCATTTTGGCTGCTTTTCGGCAGGAGATTTTTGTGGTTTGAGGCCTGGCTTTCTCCACCCCCTGCTTTTGATATTCTCTCGGATGTGGGCTGCATTTTAGCTGTCTTTTGGGCAGGAGCTTCTCGTGGTTTGAGGCCTGGTTTGCTCCACCCCCTGCTCTTGATATTCTACAGGATGTGGGCTGCATTTTGGCTGCCTTTTGGGCTGGAGGTTCTCGTGGTTTGAGGCCTGGCTTGCTCCACCCCCTGCTCTTGAGATTCTCCTGGATGTGGGCTGCATTTTGGCTGCCTTTTGGGCTGGAACTTCTCGTAGTTTGTGGCCTGGCTTGCTTCACCCCCTGCTCTTGAGATTCTCCCGCATGTGGGTTGCATTTTGGCTGCCTTTTGGGCTGGAGCTTCTCGTGGTTTGAGGCCTGGCTTGCTCCACCCCCTGCTCTTGAGATTCTCCCCGAAGTGGCCTGGATTTTGGCTGCCTTTTGGGCAGGAGCTTCTCGTGGTTTGAGGCCTGGCTTCCTCCACCCCCTGCTCTTGAGATTCTCCCGGATGTGGGCTGCATTTTGGCTGCCTTTTGGGATAGAGGTTCTTTTGGTTTGGGGCCTGGCTTGCTCCACCCCCTGCTCTTGAGATTCTCCCGGATGTGGGCTGCATTTTGGCTGCCTTTTGGGCTGGAGGTTTCTGAGGCTCGAAGCCTGGCTTGCTCCACCCCCTGCACTTGAGATTCTCCCGGATGTGGGCTGCATTTTGGCTGCCTGTTGGGCTGGAGCTTCTCGTGGTTTGAGGCCTGGCTTGCTCCACCCCCTGCTCTTGAGATTCTCCCAGATGTGGGCTGCATTTTGGCTGCCTTTTGGGCTGGAGCTTCTCGTGGTTTGAGGCCTGGCTTGCTCCAACCCCTGCTCTTGATATTTTCCTGGATGTGGGCTGCATTTTGGCTGCCTTTTGGGCTGGAGCTTCTCGTGGTTTGAGGCCTGCCTTGCTCCACACCCTGCTCTTGAGATTCTCCCGGAGGTGGGCTGCGTTTTGGCTGCTTTTCGGCAGGAGATTTTTGTGGTTTGAGGCCTGGCTTGCTCCACCCCCTGCTCTTGAGATTCTCCCGGATGTGGGCTGCATTTTGGCTGCATTTTGGGCTGGAGGTTCTCGTGGTTTGAGGCCTGGCTTGCTCCACCCCCTGCTCTTGAGATTCTCCTGGATGTGGGCTGCATTTTTGCTGCCTTTTGGGCTGGAGGTTTCTTAGGCTCGAAGCCTGGCTTGCTCCAGCCCCTGCTCTTGAGGTTCTCCCATATGTGGGCTGCATTTTGGCTGCCTTTTGGGCTGGAGCTTCTCGTGGTTTGAGGCCTGGCTTGCTCCAACACCTGCTCTTGAGATTCTCCCGGATGTGGGCTGCATTTTGGCTGCCCTTTTGGGGTGGAACTTCTCGTGGTTTGAGGCCTGGCTTGCTCCAAACCCTGCTCTTGATATTCTCCTGGAGGTGGGCTGCATTTTGGCTGCCTTTTGGGCTGGAGCTTCTCGTGGTTTGAGGCCTGGCTTGCTCCAGCCCCTGCTCTTGAGATTCTCCCGCAGCTGGGCTGCATTTTGACTGCCTTTTGGGCTGGAGCTTCTCGTGGTTTGAGGCATGCCTTGCTCCACCCCCTGCCCTTGATATTGTCCCGGAAGTGGGCTGCATTTTGGCTGCCTTTTGGGCTGGAGCTTCTCGTGGTTTGAGGCCTGGCTTGCTCCACCCCCTGCTCTTGATATTCTCCCGGATGTGGGCTGCATTTTGGCTGCTTTTTGGGATGGAGCTTCTCGTGGTTTGAGGCCTGGCTTGCTCCACCCCCTGCTCTTGAGATTCTCCCGGATGTGGGCTGCATTTTGGCTGCCTTTTGGGCTGGAGCTTCTCGTGGTTTGAGGCCTGGCTTGCTCCACCCCCTGGTCTTGAGATTCTCACAGATGTGGGCTGCATTTTGGCTGCCTTTTGGGCTGGAGCTTCTCGTGGTTTGAGGCCTGGCTTGCTCCACCCCCTGCTCTTGAGATTCTCCCGGATGTGGGCTGCGTTTTGGCTGCTTTTTATCAGGAGATTTTTGTGGTTTGAGGCCTGGTTTGCTCCAACCCCTGCTCTTGAGATTCTCCCGGAAGTGGGCTGGATTTTGGCTGCCTTTTGGGCTGGAGCTTCTCGTGGTTTGAGGCCTGGCTTGCTCCACCCCCTGCTCCTGAGATTCTCCCACATGTGGGCTGCATTTTGGCTGCCTTTTGGGCTGGAGCTTCTCGTGGTTTGAGGCCTGGTTTGCTCCAACCCCTGCTCTTGAGATTCTCCCGGAAGTGGGCTGGATTTTGGCTGCCTTTTGGGCTGGAGCTTCTCGTGGTTTGAGGCCTGGCTTGCTCCACCCCCTGCTCTTGATATTCTCCCGGATGTGGGCTGCATTTTGACTGCCTTTTGGGCTGGAGCTTCTCGTGCTTTGAGGCCTGGCTTGCTCCACCCCCTGCTCTTGATAGTCTCCCGGATTTCGGCTGGATTTTGGCTGCCTTTTGGGCTGGAGCTTCTCGTGGTTTCAGGCCTGGCTTGCTCCACCCCCTGCTCTTGAGATTCTCCTGGATTTCGGCTGGATTTTGGCTGCCTTTTGGGCTGGAGCTTCTCGTGGTTTGAGGCCTGGCTTGCTCCACCCCCTGCTCTTGATATTGTCCCGAATGTCGGCTGCATTTTGGCTGCCTTTTGGGCTGGAGATTCTCGTGGTTTGGGACCTGGCTTGCTCCACCCCCTGCTCTTGATATTCTCTCGTAGGTGCGCTGCATTTTGGCTGCCTTTTGGGCTGGAGCTTCTCGTGGTTTGAGGCCTGCCTTGCTCCACCCCCTGCTCTTGAGATTCTCCCGGATGTGGGCTGCATTTTGGCTGCCTTTTGGGCTGGAGCTTCTCGTGGTTTGAGGCCTGGCTTGCTCCACCCCCTGCTCTTGAGATTCTCCTCGATGTGGGCTGCATTTTGGCTGCCTTTTGGGCTGGAGCTTCTCGTGGTTTGAGGCCTGGCTTGCTCCACCCTCTGCTCTTGATATTCTCCCGCATGTGGGCTGCATTTTGGCTGCCTTTTGGGCTGGAGGTTCTCGTGGTTTGGGACCTGGCTTGCTCCACCCCCTGCTCTTGATATTGTCCTGCATGTGGGCTGCATTTTGGCTGCGTTTTTGGGGTGGAACTACTCGTGTTTTGAGGCCTGGCTTGCTCCACCCCCTGCTCTTGAGATTCTCACAGATGTGGGCTGCATTTTGGCTGCCTTTTTGGGCTGGAACTTCTCGTGGTTTGAGGCCTGGCTTGCTCCACCCCCTGCTCTTGAGATTCTCCCAGATATGGCCTGAATTTTGGCTGCCTTTTGGGCTGGAGCTTCTCGTGGTTTGAGGCCTGGCTTGCTCCACCCCCTGCCCTTGAGATTCTCCCGGATGTGGGCTGCATTTTGGCTGCCTGTTGGGCTGGAGCTTCTCGTGGTTTGAGGCCTGGCTAACTGAACCCCCTGCTCTTGATATTCTCCCAGATATGGCCTGAATTTTGGCTGCATTTTGGGCTGGATCTTCTCGTGGTTTGAGGCCTGGATTCCTCCAAATCCTGCTCTTGATATTCTCCCGTAGGTGGGCTGCATTTTGGCTGCATTTTGGGCTGGAGCTTCTCGTGCTTTGAGGCCTGGCTTGCTCCACCCCCTGCTCTTGATATTCTCCCAGATTTGGACTGCATTTTGGCTGCTTTTTGGGCTGGAGCTTCTGGTGGTTTGAGGCCTGGATTGCTCCACCCCCTGCTCTTGATATTGTCCCGGATGTCGGCTGCATTTTGGCTGCCTTTTGGGCTGGAGATTCTCGTGGCTTGGGACCTGGCTTGCTCCACCCCCTGCTCTTGATATTCTCTCGTAGGTGCGCTGCATTTTGGCTGCCTTTTGGGCTGGAGCTTCTCGTGGTTTGAGGCCTGGCTTGCTCCACCCCCTGCTCTTGAGATCTCCCGGATGTGGGCTGCATTTTGGCTGCCTTTTTGGCTGGAGCTTCTCGTGGTTTGAGGCCTGGCTTGCTCCACCCCCTGCTCTTGAGATTCTCCTCGATGTGGGCTGCATTTTGGCTGCCTTTTGGGCTGGAGCTTCTCGTGGTTTGGGACCTGGCTTGCTCCACCCCCTGCTCTTGATATTGTCCTGCATGTGGGCTGCATTTTGGCTGCGTTTTTGGGGTGGAACTACTCGTGGTTTGAGGCCTGGCTTGCTCCACCCCCTGCTCTTGAGATTCTCACAGATGTGGGCTGCATTTTGGCTGCCTTTTTGGGCTGGAACTTCTCGTGGTTTGAGGCCTGGCTTGCTCCACCCCCTGCTCTTGAGATTCTCCCAGATATGGCCTGCATTTTGGCTGCCTTTTGGGCTGGAGCTTCTCGTGGTTTGAGGCCTGGCTTGCTCCACCCCCTGCCCTTGAGATTCTCCCAGATATGGCCTGAATTTTGGCTGCCTGTTGGGCTGGAGCTTCTCGTGGTTTGAGGCCTGGCTAACTGAACCCCCTGCTCTTGATATTCTCCCAGATATGGCCTGAATTTTGGCTGCCTTTTGGGCTGGAGCTTCTCGTGGTTTGAGGCCTGGCTTGCTCCACCCCCTGCTCTTGATATTCTCCCGGATATGGCCTGCATTTTGGCTGCCTTTTGGGCTGGAGCTTCTCGTGGTTTGAGGCCTGGCTTGCTCCACCCCCTGCTCTTGAGATTCTCCCGGATGTGGGCTGCATTTTGGCTGCCTTTTGGGCTGGAGCTTCTCGTGGTTTGAGGCCTGGCTTGCTCCACCACCTGCTCTTGAGATTCTCCCAGATATGGCCTGAATTTTGGCTGCCTTTTGGGCTGGAGCTTCTCGTGGTTTGAGGCCTGGCTTGCTCCACCCCCTGCTCTTGATATTGTCCTGCATGTGGGCTCCATTTTGGCTGCATTTTGGGCTGGAGCTTCTCGTGGTTTGAGGCCTGGCTTGCTCCACCCCCTGGTCTTGATATTCTCCCGGATGTGGGCTGCATTTTGGCTGCCTTTTGGGCTGGAGCTTCTAGTGGTTTGAGGCCTGGCTTACCCCACCCCCTGCTCTTGAGATTCTCCTGGATGTGGGCTGCATTTTGGCTGCATTTTGGGCTGGAGCTTCTCATGGTTTGAGGCCTGGCTTGCTCCAACCCCTGCTCTTGAGATTCTCCCGGATGTGGTCTGCATTTTGGCTGCATTTTGGGCTGGAGCTTCTCGTGGTTTGAGGCCTGGCTTGCTCCACCACCTGCTCTTGAGATTCTCCCGGATGTGGGCTGCATTTTGGCTGCATTTTGGGCTGGAGCTTCTCGTGGTTTGAGGCCTGGCTTGCTCCACGCCCTGCTCTTGAGATTCTCCCGGATGTGAGCTGCATTTTGGCTGCCTTTTGGGCTGGAGCTTCTCGTGGTTTGAGGCCTGGCTTGCTCCACCCCCTGCTCTTGATATTCTCCTGGATGTGGTCTGCATTTTGGCTGCCTTTTGGGCTGGAGCTTCTCGTGGTTTGAGGCCTGGCTTGCTCCACCCCCTGCTCTTGATATTCTCCCGGATGTGTCCTGCATTTTGGCTGTTTCTTGGGCTGGATCTTCTCGTGGTTTGAGGCCTGGCTTCCTCCACCCTCTGCTCTTGATATTCTCCCAGATATGGCCTGAATTTTCGCTGCCTTTTGGGCTGGAGCTTCTCGTGGTTTGAGGCCTGGCTTGCTCCACCCCCTGCTCTTGATATTGTCATGCATGTGGGCTGCATTTTGGGCTGGAGCTTCTCGTGGTTTGAGGCCTGGCTTGCTCCAGCCCCTGCTCTTGAGATTCTCACAGATGTGGGCTGCATTTTGGGCTGCATTTTTGGGGTGGAACTTCTCGTGGTTTGAGGCCTGACTTGCTCCAACCCCTTCTCTTGATATTGTCCTGCATGTGGGCTGCATTTTCGCTGCCTTTTGGGCTGGAGCTTCTCGAGGTTTGAGGCCTGGCTTGCTCCAGCCCCTGCTCTTGAGATTTTCACAGATGTGGGCTGCATTTTGGCTGCCTTTTGGGCTGGAGCTTCTCTTGGTTTGAGGCCTGGCTTGCTCCACCCCCTGCTCTTGAGATTCTCCCGGATGTGGGCTGCATTTTGGCTGCCTTTTGGGCTGGAGCTTCTCGTGGTTTGAGGCCTGGCTTGCTCCACCCCCTGCTCTTGAGATTCTCCCGGATGTGGGCTGCATTTTGGCTGCCTTTTGGGCTGGAGCTTCTCCTGGTTTGAGGCCTGGCTTGCTCCACCCCCTGCTCTTGAGATTGTCCCGGATATGGGCTGCATTTTGGCTGCCTTTTGACCTGGAGCTTCTCGTGGTTTGAGGCCTGGCTTGCTCCACCCCCTGCTCTTGAGATTCTCCCGGATGTGTGCTGCATTTTGGCTGCCTTTTGGGCTGGAGCTTCTCGTGGTTTGAGGCCTGGCTTGCTCCACTCCCTGCTCTTGATATTGTCCTGCATGTGGGCTGCATTTTGGCTGCATTTTGGGCTGGAGCTTCTCGTGGTTTGAGGCCTGGCTTGCTCCACCCCCTGCTCTTGATATTCTCCCGGATGTGGGCTGCATTTTGGCTGCATTTTGGGCTGGAGCTTCTCGTGGTTTGAGGCCTGGCTTGCTCCACCCCCTGTTCTTGATATTCTCCCGGATGTGGGCTGCATTTTGGCTGATTTTTGGGCTGGAGCTTTTCGTGGTTTGAGGCCTGGCTTGCTCCACCCCCTGCTCTTGAGATTCTCCCGGATTTCGGCTGGATTTTGGCTGCCTTTTGGGCTGGATCTTCTCGAGGTTTGAGGCCTGGCTTGCTCCGCACCCTGCTCTTGATATTCTCCTGGATGTGGTCTGCATTTTGGCTGAATTTTGGGCTGGAGCTTCTCCTGGTTTGATGCCTGGCTTGCTCCACCCCCTGCTCTTGAGATTCTCCCAGATGTGGGCTGCATTTTGGGTGTTTCTTGGGCTGGAGGTTCTCGTGGTTTGAGGCCTGGCTTGCTCCACCCCCTGCTCTTGATATTCTCCCGGATATGGCCTGCATTTTGGCTGCCTTTTGGGCTGGAGCTTCTCGTGGTTTGAGGCCTGGCTTGCTCCACCCCCTGCTCTTGAGATTCTCCCGGATGTGGGCTGCATTTTGGCTGCCTTTTGGGCTGGAGCTTCTCGTGGTTTGAGGCCTGGCTTGCTCCACCACCTGCTCTTGAGATTCTCCCAGATATGGCCTGAATTTTGGCTGCCTTTTGGGCTGGAGCTTCTCGTGGTTTGAGGCCTGGCTTGCTCCACCCCCTGCTCTTGATATTGTCCTGCATGTGGGCTCCATTTTGGCTGCATTTTGGGCTGGAGCTTCTCGTGGTTTGAGGCCTGGCTTGCTCCACCCCCTGGTCTTGATATTCTCCCGGATGTGGGCTGCATTTTGGCTGCCTTTTGGGCTGGAGCTTCTAGTGGTTTGAGGCCTGGCTTACCCCACCGCCTGCTCTTGAGATTCTCCTGGATGTGGGCTGCATTTTGGCTGCATTTTGGGCTGGAGCTTCTCATGGTTTGAGGCCTGGCTTGCTCCAACCCCTGCTCTTGAGATTCTCCCGGATGTGGTCTGCATTTTGGCTGCATTTTGGGCTGGAGCTTCTCGTGGTTTGAGGCCTGGCTTGCTCCACCACCTGCTCTTGAGATTCTCCCGGATGTGGGCTGCATTTTGGCTGCATTTTGGGCTGGAGCTTCTCGTGGTTTGAGGCCTGGCTTGCTCCACGCCCTGCTCTTGAGATTCTCCCGGATGTGAGCTGCATTTTGGCTGCCTTTTGGGCTGGAGCTTCTCGTGGTTTGAGGCCTGGCTTGCTCCACCCCCTGCTCTTGATATTCTCCTGGATGTGGTCTGCATTTTGGCTGCCTTTTGGGCTGGAGCTTCTCGTGGTTTGAGGCCTGGCTTGCTCCACCCCCTGCTCTTGATATTCTCCCGGATGTGTCCTGCATTTTGGCTGTTTCTTGGGCTGGATCTTCTCGTGGTTTGAGGCCTGGCTTCCTCCACCCTCTGCTCTTGATATTCTCCCAGATATGGCCTGAATTTTCGCTGCCTTTTGGGCTGGAGCTTCTCGTGGTTTGAGGCCTGGCTTGCTCCACCCCCTGCTCTTGATATTGTCATGCATGTGGGCTGCATTTTGGGCTGGAGCTTCTCGTGGTTTGAGGCCTGGCTTGCTCCAGCCCCTGCTCTTGAGATTCTCACAGATGTGGGCTGCATTTTGGGCTGCATTTTTGGGGTGGAACTTCTCGTGGTTTGAGGCCTGACTTGCTCCAACCCCTTCTCTTGATATTGTCCTGCATGTGGGCTGCATTTTGGCTGCCTTTTGGGCTGGAGCTTCTCGAGGTTTGAGGCCTGGCTTGCTCCAGCCCCTGCTCTTGAGATTTTCACAGATGTGGGCTGCATTTTGGCTGCCTTTTGGGCTGGAGCTTCTCTTGGTTTGAGGCCTGGCTTGCTCCACCCCCTGCTCTTGAGATTCTCCCGGATGTGGGCTGCATTTTGGCTGCCTTTTGGGCTGGAGCTTCTCGTGGTTTGAGGCCTGGCTTGCTCCACCCCCTGCTCTTGAGATTCTCCCGGATGTGGGCTGCATTTTGGCTGCCTTTTGGGCTGGAGCTTCTCCTGGTTTGAGGCCTGGCTTGCTCCACCCCCTGCTCTTGAGATTGTCCCGGATATGGGCTGCATTTTGGCTGCCTTTTGACCTGGAGCTTCTCGTGGTTTGAGGCCTGGCTTGCTCCACCCCCTGCTCTTGAGATTCTCCCGGATGTGTGCTGCATTTTGGCTGCCTTTTGGGCTGGAGCTTCTCGTGGTTTGAGGCCTGGCTTGCTCCACTCCCTGCTCTTGATATTGTCCTGCATGTGGGCTGCATTTTGGCTGCATTTTGGGCTGGAGCTTCTCGTGGTTTGAGGCCTGGCTTGCTCCACCCCCTGCTCTTGATATTCTCCCGGATGTGGGCTGCATTTTGGCTGCATTTTGGGCTGGAGCTTCTCGTGGTTTGAGGCCTGGCTTGCTCCACCCCCTGTTCTTGATATTCTCCCGGATGTGGGCTGCATTTTGGCTGATTTTTGGGCTGGAGCTTTTCGTGGTTTGAGGCCTGGCTTGCTCCACCCCCTGCTCTTGAGATTCTCCCGGATTTCGGCTGGATTTTGGCTGCCTTTTGGGCTGGATCTTCTCGAGGTTTGAGGCCTGGCTTGCTCCGCACCCTGCTCTTGATATTCTCCTGGATGTGGTCTGCATTTTGGCTGAATTTTGGGCTGGAGCTTCTCCTGGTTTGATGCCTGGCTTGCTCCACCCCCTGCTCTTGAGATTCTCCCAGATGTGGGCTGCATTTTGGGTGTTTCTTGGGCTGGAGGTTCTCGTGGTTTGAGGCCTGGCTTCCTCCAACCCCTGCTCTTGAGATTCTCCCGCATGTGGGCTGCATTTTGGTTGCCTTTTGGGCTGGAGCTTCTCGAGGTTTGAGGCCTGGCTTGCTCCAGCCCCTGCTCTTGAGATTCTCACAGATGTGGGCTGCATTTTGGCTACATTTTGGGCTGGAACTTCTCGTGGTTTGAGGCCTGGCTTGCTCCAGCCCCTGCTCTTGAGATTCTCACAGATGTGGGCTGCATTTTGGCTGCCTTTTGGGCTGGATCTTCTCTTGGTTTGAGGCCTGGCTTGCTCCACCCCCTGCTCTTGAGATTCTCCTGGATGTGGGCTGCATTTTGGCTGCATTTTTGGGCTGGAGCTTCTCGTGGTTTGAGGCCTGGCTTGCTCCACCCCCTGCTCTTGAGATTCTCCCGGAGGTGGGCTGCATTTTGGCTGCCTGTTGGGCTGGAGATTCTCGTGGTTTGAGGCCTGGCTTGCTCCACCCCCTGCTCTTGAGATTCTCCTGGATGTGGGCTGCATTTTGGCTGCCTGTTGGGCTGGAGCTTCTCGTGGTTTGAGGCCTGGCTTCCTCCACCCCCTGCTCTTGAGATTGTCCCGGATGTGGGCTGCATTTTGGCTGCCTTTTGGGCTGGAGCTTCTCGTGGTTTGAGGCCTGGCTTGCTCCACCCCCTGCTCTTGAGATTCTCCCGGATGTGGGCTGCATTTTGGCTGCCTTTTGGGCTGGAGATTCTCGTGGTTTGAGGCCTGGCTTGCTCCACTCCCTGCTCTTGATATTGTCCTGCATGTGGGCTGCATTTTGGCTGCCTTTTGGGCTGGAGCTTCTCGTGGTTTGAGGCCTGGCTTGCTCCACCCCCTGCTCTTGATATTCTCCCGGAGGTGGGCTGCATTTTGGCTGCCTTTTGGGCTGGAGCTTCTCGTGGTTTGAGGCCTGGCTTGCTCCACCCCCTGCTCTTGAGATTCTCCCAGATGTGGGCTGCATTTTGGCTGCCTTTTGGGCTGGATCTTCTCGAGGTTTGAGGCCTGGCTTGCTCCACCCCCTGTTCTTGAGATTCTCCCGGATGTGGGCTGCATATTGGCTGCCTTTTGGGCTGGAGCTTTTCGTGGTTTGAGGCCTAGCTTGCTCCACCCCCTGCTCTTGAGATTCTCCCGGATTTCGGCTGGATTTTGGCTGCATTTTGGGCTGGAGCTTCTCGTGGTTTGAGGCCTGTCTTTCTCCTCCCCCTGCTCTTGATATTCTCCCAGATGTGGGCTGCATTTTGGCTGTTTCTTGGGCTGGAGCTTCTCGTGGTTTGACGCCTGGCTTCCTCCAACCCCTGCTCTTGAGATTCTCCCGCATGTTTGCTGCATTTTGGTTGCCTTTTGGGCTGGAGCTTCTCGAGGTTTGAGGCCTGGCTTGCTCCAGCCCCTGCTCTTGAGATTCTCACAGATGTGGGCTGCATTTTGGCTGCCTTTTTGGGGTGGAACTTCTCATGGTTTGAGGCCGGACTTGCTCCACCCCTTGCTCTTGATATTGTCCTGGATGTGGGCTGCATTTTGGCTGCCTTTTGGGCTGGAGCTTCTCGTGGTTTGAGGCCTGGCTTGCTCCAGCCCCTGCTCTTGAGATTCTCACAGATGTGGGCTGCATTTTGGCTGCCTTTTGGGCTGGAGCTTCTCGTGGTTTGAGGCCTGGCTTGCTCCACCCCCTGCTCTTGATATTCTCCCAGATGTGGCCTGCATTTTGGCTGCCTTTTGGGCTGGAGCTTCTCGTGGTTTGAGGCCTGGCTTGCTCCACCCCCTGCTCTTGAGATTCTCCCGGATGTGGGCTGCATTTTGGCTGCCTTTTGGGCTGGAGCTTCTCGAGGTTTGAGGCCTGGCTTGCTCCACCCCCTTCTCTTGATATTCTCCTGGATGTGGGCTGCATTTTGGCTGCATTTTGGGCTGGAGCTTCTCGTGGTTTGAGGCCTGGCTTGCTCCACCCCCTGCTCTTGATATTCTCCCGGATGTGGGCTGCATTTTGGCTGCCTGTTGGGCTGGAGCTTCTCGTGGTTTGAGGCCTGGCTTGCTCCACACCCTGCTCTTGATATTCTCCTGGATGTGGGCTGCATTTTGGCTGCATTTTGGGCTGGAGCTTCTCGTGGTTTGAGGCCTGGCTTGCTCCACCCCCTGCTCTTGATATTCTCCCGGATGTGGGCTGCATTTTGGCTGCCTGTTGGGCTGGAGCTTCTCGTGGTTTGAGGCCTGGCTTGCTCCACCCCCTGCTCTTGAGATTCTCCCAGATGTGGGCTGCATTTTGGCTGAATCTTGGGCTGGATCTTCTCGTGGTTTGAGGCCTGGCTTGCTCCACCCCCTGCTCTTGATATTCTCCTGGAGGTGGGCTGCATTTTGGCTGCCTTTTGGGCTGGAGCTTCTCGTGGTTTGAGGCCTGGCTTGCTCCACCCCCTGCTCTTGATATTCTCCCAGATGTGGGCTGATTTTTGGCTGCCTTTTGGGCTGGAGCTTCTCGTGGTTTGAGGCCTGGCTTGCTCCACCCCCTGCTCTTGAGATTCTCCCAGATATGGCCTGCATTTTGGCTGCATTTTGGGCTGGAGCTTCTCGTGGTTTGAGGCCTGGCTTGCTCCACACCCTGCTCTTGAGATTCTCCCAGATGTGGGCTGCATTTTGGCTGCCTTTTTGGCTGGATCTTCTCGAGGTTTGAGGCCTGGCTTGCTCCACCCCCTGTTCTTGAGATTCTCCCGGATGTGGGCTGCATTTTGGCTGCCTTTTGGGCTGGAGCTTTTCGTGGTTTGAGGCCTAGCTTGCTCCACCCCCTGCTCTTGAGATTCTCCCGGATTTCAGCTGGATTTTGGCTGCCTTTTGGGCTGGAGCTTCTCGTGGTTTGAGGCCTGGCTTGCTCCACACCCTGCTCTTGATATTCTCCTGGATGTGGGCTGCATTTTGGCTGCATTTTGGGCTGGAGCTTCTCGTGGTTTGAGGCCTGGCTTGCTCCACCCCCTGCTCTTGATATTCTCCCGGATGTGGGCTGCATTTTGGCTGCCTGTTGGGCTGGAGCTTCTCGTGGTTTGAGGCCTGGCTTCCTCCACCCCCTGCTCTTGATATTCTCCCGGATGTGGGCTGCATTTTGGCTGCCTTTTGGGCTGGAGCTTCTCGTGGTTTGAGGCCTGGCTTGCTCCACCCCCTGCTCTTGATATTGTCCTGCATGTGGGCTGCATTTTGGCTGCATTTTGGGCTGGAGCTTCTCGTGGTTTGAGGCCTGGCTTGCTCCACCCCCTGCTCTTGAGATTGTCCTGCATGTGGGCTGCATTTTGGCTGAATTTTGGGCTGGAGCTTCTCGTGGTTTGAGGCCTGTCTTCGTCCACCCCCTGCTCTTGAGATTGTCCCGGATGTGGGCTGCATTTTGGCTGCCTTTTGACCTGGAGCTTCTCGTGGTTTGAGGCCTGGCTTGCTCCACCCCCTGCTCTTGAGATTCTCCTGGATGTGGGCTGCATTTTGGCTGCCTTTTGGGCTGGAGATTCTCGTGGTTTGAGGCCTGGCTTGCTCCACTCCCTGCTCTTGATATTGTCCTGCATGTGGGCTGCATTTTGGCTGCCTTTTGGGCTGGAGCTTCTCGTGGTTTGAGGCCTGGCTTGCTCCACCCCCTGCTCTTGAGATTCTCCCAGATGTGGGCTGCATTTTGGCTGAATCTTGGGCTGGATCTTCTCGTGGTTTGAGGCCTGGCTTGCTCCACCCCCTGCTCTTGATATTCTCCTGGAGGTGGGCTGCATTTTGGCTGCCTTTTGGGCTGGAGCTTCTCGTGGTTTGAGGGCTGGCTTGCTCCACCCCCTGCTCTTGATATTCTCCCAGAGGTGGGCTGATTTTTGGCTGCCTTTTGGGCTGGAGCTTCTCGTGGTTTGAGGCCTGGCTTGCTCCACCCCCTGCTCTTGAGATTCTCCCAGATATGGCCTGCATTTTGGCTGCATTTTGGGCTGGAGCTTCTCGTGGTTTGAGGCCTGGCTTGCTCCACACCCTGCTCTTGAGATTCTCCCAGATGTGGGCTGCATTTTGGCTGCCTTTTTGGCTGGATCTTCTCGAGGTTTGAGGCCTGGCTTGCTCCACCCCCTGCTCTTGAGATTCTCCCGGATGTGGGCTGCATTTTGGCTGCCTTTTGGGCTGGAGCTTTTCGTGGTTTGAGGCCTAGCTTGCTCCACCCCCTGCTCTTGAGATTCTCCCGGATTTCGGCTGGATTTTGGCTGCCTTTTGGGCTGGAGCTTCTCGTGGCATGAGGCCTGGCTTGCTCCACCCCCTGCTCTTGAGATTCTCCCAGATGTGGGCTGCATTTTGGCTGTTTCTTGGGCTGGAGCTTCTCGTGGTTTGAGGCCTGGCTTCCTCCAACCCCTGCTCTTGAGATTCTCCCGCATGTGGGCTGCATTTTGGTTGCCTTTTGGGCTGGAGCTTCTCGTGGTTTGAGGCCTGGCTTGCTCCAGCCCCTGCTCTTGAGATTCTCACAGATGTGGGCTGCATTTTGGCTGCATTTTTGGGGTGGAACTTCTCGTGGTTTGAGGCCTGACTTGCTCCACCCCCTGCTCTTGATATTGTCCTGGATGTGGGCTGCATTTTGGCTGCCTTTTGGGCTGGAGCTTCTCGAGGTTTGAGGCCTGGCTTGCTCCAGCCCCTGCTCTTGAGATTCTCACAGATGTGGGCTGCATTTTGGCTGCCTTTTGGGCTGGAGCTTCTCTTGGTTTGAGGCCTGGCTTGCTCCACACCCTGCTCTTGATATTCTCCCGGATGTGGGCTGCATTTTGGCTGCCTTTTGGGCTGGAGCTTCTCGTGGTTTGAGGCCTGGCTTGCTCCACCCCCTGCTCTTGAGATTCTCCCTTATGTGGGCTGCATTTTGGCTGCCTGTTGGGCTGGAGCTTCTCGTGGTTTGAGGCCTGGCTTCCTCCACCCCCTGCTCTTGATATTCTCCCGGATGTGGGCTGCATTTTGGCTGCCTTTTGGGCTGGAGCTTTTCGTGGTTTGAGGCCTGGCTTGCTCCACCCCCTGCTCTTGAGATTCTCCCAGATATGGCCTGCATTTTGGCTGCATTTTGGGCTGGAGCTTCTCGTGGTTTGAGGCCTGGCTTGCTCTACCCCCCCTGCTCTTGATATTGTCCTGCATGTGGGCTGCATTTTGGGCTGGAGCTTCTCGAGGTTTGAGGCCTGGCTTGCTCCACCCCCTGCTCTTGAGATTCTCCCGGATGTGGGCTACATTTTGGCTGCCTTTTGGGCTGGAGATTCTCGAGGTTTGAGGCCTGGCTTGCTCCACCCCCTGCTCTTGAGATTCTCCCGGATGTGGGCTGGATTTTGGCTGCTTTTAGGGCTGGAGCTTCTCGTGGTTTGAGGCCTGGCTTGCTCCACCCAGTGCTCTTGAAATTGTCCCGGATGTGGGCTGCATTTTGGCTGCCTTTTGGGCTTGAGCTTCTCGTGGTTTGAGGCCTGGCTTGCTCCAACCCCTGCTCTTGAGATTCTCCCGGATGTGGGCTGCATTTTGGCTGCCTTTTGGGCTGGAGCTTCTCGTGGTTTGAGGCCTGGCTTGCTCCACCCCCTGCTCTTGATATTCTCCCAGATATGGCCTGCATTTTGGCTGCATTTTGGGCTGGAGCTTCTCGTGGTTTGAGGCCTGCCTTGCTCCACCCCCTGCTCTTGAGATTCTCACAGATGTGGGCTGCATTTTGGCTGCCTTTTGGGCTGGAGCTTCTCGTGGTTTGAGGCCTGGCTTGCTCCAGCCCCTGCTCTTGAGATTCTCCCGGATGTGGGCTGCATTTTGGCTGCCTTTTGGGCTGGAGCTTCTCGTGGTTTGAGGCCTGGCTTGCTCCACCCCCTGCTCTTGAGATTCTCCCTTATGTGGGCTGCATTTTGGCTGCCTGTTGGGCTGGAGCTTCTCGTGGTTTGAGGCCTGGCTTCCTGCACCCCCTGCTCTTGATATTCTCCTGGATGTGGGCTGCATTTTGGCTGCCTTTTGGGCTGGAGCTTCTCGAGGTTTGAGGCCTGGCTTGCTCCAGCCCCTGCTCTTGAGATTCTCACAGATGTGGGCTGCATTTTGGCTGCCTTTTGGGCTGGAGCTTCTCTTGGTTTGAGGCCTGGCTTGCTCCACACCCTGCTCTTGATATTCTCCCGGATGTGGGCTGCATTTTGGCTGCCTTTTGGGCTGGAGCTTCTCGTGGTTTGAGGCCTGGCTTGCTCCACCCCCTGCTCTTGAGATTCTCCCGGATGTGGGCTGCATTTTGGCTGCCTTTTGGGCTGGAGCTTCTCGTGGTTTGAGGCCTGCCTTGCTCCACCCCCTGCTCTTGAGATTCTCCCTTATGTGGGCTGCATTTTGGCTGCCTGTTGGGCTGGAGCTTCTCGTGGTTTGAGGCCTGGCTTGCTCCACCCCCTGCTCTTGAGATTCTCCCGGATGTGGGCTGAATTTTGGCTGCATTTTGGGCTGGAGCTTCTCATGGTTTGAGGCCTGGCTTGCTCCAACCCCTGCTCTTGAGATTCTCCCGGATGTGGGCTGCATTTTGGCTGCCTTTTGGGCTGGAGATTCTCGAGGTTTGAGGCCTGGCTTGCTCCACCCCCTGCTCTTGAGATTCTCCCGGATGTGGGCTGGATTTTGGCTGCTTTTAGGGCTGGAGCTTCTCGTGGTTTGAGGCCTGGCTTGCTCCACCCAGTGCTCTTGAAATTGTCCCGGATGTGGGCTGCATTTTGGCTGCCTTTTGGGCTTGAGCTTCTCGTGGTTTGAGGCCTGGCTTGCTCCAACCCCTGCTCTTGAGATTCTCCCGGATGTGGGCTGCATTTTGGCTGCCTTTTGGGCTGGAGCTTCTCGTGGTTTGAGGCCTGGCTTGCTCCACCCCCTGCTCTTGAGATTCTCCCAGATATGGCCTGCATTTTGGCTGCATTTTGGGCTGGAGCTTCTCGTGGTTTGAGGCCTGCCTTGCTCCACCCCCTGCTCTTGAGATTCTCACAGATGTGGGCTGCATTTTGGCTGCCTTTTGGGCTGGAGCTTCTCGTGGTTTGAGGCCTGGCTTGCTCCAGCCCCTGCTCTTGAGATTCTCCCGGATGTGGGCTGCATTTTGGCTGCCTTTTGGGCTGGAGCTTCTCGTGGTTTGAGGCCTGGCTTGCTCCACCCCCTGCTCTTGAGATTCTCCCGGATGTGGGCTGCATTTTGGCTGCCTTTTGGGCTGGAGCTTCTCGTGGTTTGAGGCCTGGCTTGCTCCACCCCCTGCTCTTGAGATTCTCCCTTATGTGGGCTGCATTTTGGCTGCCTGTTGGGCTGGAGCTTCTCGTGGTTTGAGGCCTGGCTTCCTGCACCCCCTGCTCTTGATATTCTCCCGGATGTGGGCTGCATTTTGGCTGCCTTTTGGGCTGGAGCTTTTCGTGGTTTGAGGCCTGGCTTGCTCCACCCCCTGCTCTTGAGATTCTCCCGGATGTGGGCTGCATTTTGGCTGCCTTTTGGGCTGGAGCTTCTCGTGGTTTGAGGCCTGTCTTTCTCCACCCCCTGCTCTTGAGATTCTCCCGGAGGTGGGCTGGAGTTTGGCTGCCTTTTGGGCTGGAGCTTCTCGTGGTTTGAGGCCTGGCTTGCTCCATCCCCTGCTCTTGAGATTCTCCCGGAGGTGGGCTGCATTTTGGCTGCCTTTTGGGCTGGAGCTTCTCGTGGTTTGAGGCCTGCCTTGCTCCACCCCCTGCTCTTGATATTCTCACAGATGTGGGCTGCATTTTGGCTGCCTTTTGGGCTGGAGCTTCTCGTGGTTTGAGGCCTGGCTTGCTCCACCCCCTGCTCTTGAGATTCTCCCGGAGGTGGGCTGCATTTTGGCTGCCTTTTGGGCTGGAGCTTCTCGTGGTTTCAGGCCTGGCTTGCTCCACCCCCTGCTCTTGAGATTCTCCCGGATGTGGGCTGCATTTTGGCTGCCTTTTGGGCTGGAGCTTTTCGTGGTTTGAGGCCTGGCTTGCTCCACCCCCTGCTCTTGAGATTGTCCAGGATATGGGCTGCATTTTGGCTGCCTTTTGGGCTGGAGCTTCTCGTGGTTTGAGGCCTGGCTTGCTCCACCCCCTGCTCTTGAGATTCTCCCGGATGTGGGCTGCATTTTGGCTGCCTTTTGGGCTGGAGCTTCTCGTGGTTTGAGGCCTGGCTTGCTCCACCCCCTGCTCTTGATATTGTCCTGCATGTGGGCTGCATTTTGACTGCTTTTTGGGCTGGAGCTTCTCGTGGTTTGAGGCCTGGCTTGCTCCACCCCCTGCTCTTGATATTCTCCCGGAGGTGGGCTGCATTTTGGCTGCATTTTGGGCTGGATCTTCTCGAGGTTTGAGGCCTGGCTTGCTCCACCCCCTGTTCTTGAGATTCTCCCGGATGTGGGCTGCATTTTGGCTGCCTTTTGGGCTTGAGCTTCTCGTGGTTTGAGGCCTAGCTTGCTCCACCCGCTGCTCTTGATATTCTCCCGGATTTCGGCTGGATTTTGGCTGCCTTTTGGGCTGGAGCTTCTCGTGGTTTGAGGCCTGGCTTGCTCCTCCCCCTGCTCTTGATATTCTCCTGGATGTGGTCTGCATTTTGGCTGAATTTTGGGCTGGAGCTTCTCGTGGTTTGAGGCCTGGCTTGCTCCACCCCCTGCTCTTGAGATTCTCCCAGATGTGGGCTGCATTTTGGCTGTTTCTTGGGCTGGAGCTTCTCGTGGTTTGAGGCCTGGCTTCCTCCAACCCCTGCTCTTGAGATTCTCCCGCATGTGGGCTGCATTTTGGTTGCCTTTTGGGCTGGAGCTTCTCGAGGTTTGAGGACTGGCTTGCTCCAGCCCCTGCTCTTGAGATTCTCACAGATGTGGGCTGCATTTTGGCTGCCTTTTTGGGGTGGAACTTCTCGTGGTTTGAGGCCTGACTTGCTCCACCCCCTGCTCTTGATATTGTCCTGGATGTGGGCTGCATTTTGGCTGCCTTTTGGGCTGGAGCTTCTCGAGGTTTGAGGCCTGGCTTGCTCCAGCCCCTGCTCTTGAGATTCTCACAGATGTGGGCTGCATTTTGGCTGCCTTTTGGGCTGGAGCTTCTCTTGGTTTGAGGCCTGGCTTGCTCCACACCCTGCTCTTGATATTCTCCCGGATGTGGGCTGCATTTTGGCTGCGTTTTGGGCTGGAGCTTCTCGTGGTTTGAGGCCTGGCTTGCTCTACCCCCTGCTCTTGATATTCTCCCGGATGTGGGCTGCATTTTGGCTGCCTTTTGGGCTGGAGCTTCTCGTGGTTTGAGGCCTGGCTTGCTCCACCCCCTGCTCTTGATATTCTCCCGGAGGTGGGCTGCATTTTGGCTGCCTGTTGGGCTGGAGCTTCTCGTGGTTTGAGGCCTGGCTTCCTGCACCCCCTGCTCTTGATATTCTCCCGGATGTGGGCTGCATTTTGGCTGCCTTTTGGGCTGGAGCTTTTCGTGGTTTGAGGCCTGGCTTGCTCCACCCCCTGCTCTTGAGATTCTCCCGGATGTGGGCTGCATTTTGGCTGCCTTTTGGGCTGGAGCTTCTCGTGGTTTGAGGCCTGTCTTTCTCCACCCCCTGCTCTTGATATTCTCCCAGATATGGCCTGAATTTTGGCTGCATTTTGGGCTGGAGCTTCTCGTGGTTTGAGGCCTGGCTTGCTCCACCCCCTGCTCTTGATATTGTCCTGTATGTGGGCTGCATTTTGGGCTGGAGCTTCTCGAGGTTTGAGGCCTGGCTTGCTCCAGCCCCTGCTCTTGAGATTCTCACAGATGTGGGCTGAATTTTGGCTGCTTTTTGGGCTGGAGCTTCTCGTGGTTTGAGGCCTGGCTTGCTCCACCCCCTGCTCTTGAGATTCTCCCGGAGGTGGGCTGCATTTTGGCTGCCTTTTGGGCTGGAGCTTCTCGTGGTTTGAGGCCTGGCTTGCTCCACCCCCTGCTCTTGATATTGTCCTGCATGTGGGCTGCATTTTGGCTGCCTTTTGGGCTGGAGCTTCTCGAGGTTTGAGGCCTGGCTTGCTCCACCCCCTGCTCTTGAGATTCTCCCGGAGGTGGGCTGGAGTTTGGCTGCCTTTTGGGCTGGAGCTTCTCGTGGTTTGAGGCCTGGCTTGCTCCATCCCCTGCTCTTGAGATTCTCCCGGATGTGGGCTGGATTTTGGCTGCCTTTTGGGCTGGAGCTTCTCGTGGTTTGAGGCCTGGCTTGCTCCACCCCGTGCTCTTGATATTCTCCCGGATGTGGTCTGCATTTTGGCTGAATTTTGGGCTGGAGCTTCTCGTGGTTTGAGGCCTGGCTTGCTCCAGCCCCTGCTCTTGAGATTCTCCCGGATGTGGGCTGCATTTTGGCTGTTTCTTGGGATGGAGCTTCTCGTGGTTTGAGGCCTGGCTTGTTCCACCACCTGCTCTTGATATTGTCCTGCATGTGGGCTGCATTTTGGCTGCCTTTTGGGCTGGAGCTTCTCGAGGTTTGGGGCCTGGCTTGCTCCAGCCCCTGCTCTTGAGATTTTCACAGATGTGGGCTGCATTTTGGCTGCTTTTTGGGCTGGAGCTTCTCTTGGTTTGAGGCCTGGCTTGCTCCACCCCCTGCTCTTGAGATTCTCCCGGATGTGGCCTGCATTTTGGCTGCCTTTTGGGCTGGAGCTTCTCGTGGTTTGAGGCCTGGCTTGCTCCACCCCCTGCTCTTGATATTCTCCCGGAGGTGGGCTGCATTTTGGCTGCCTGTTGGGCTGGAGCTTCTCGTGGTTTGAGGCCTGGCTTCCTCCACCCCCTGCTCTTGATATTCTCCCGGATGTGGGCTGCATTTTGGCTGCCTTTTGGGCTGGAGCTTCTCGTGGTTTGAGGCCTGGCTTGCTCCACCCCCTGCTCTTGAGATTCTCCTGGATGTGGGCTGCATTTTGGCTGCCTTTTGGGCTGGAGATTCTCGTGGTTTGAGGCCTGGCTTGCTCCACTCCCTGCTCTTGATATTGTCCTGCATGTGGGCTGCATTTTGGCTGCCTTTTGGGCTGGAGCTTCTCGTGGTTTGAGGCCTGGCTTGCTCCACCCCCTGCTCTTGAGATTCTCCCAGATGTGGGCTGCATTTTGGCTGAATCTTGGGCTGGATCTTCTCGTGGTTTGAGGCCTGGCTTGCTCCACCCCCTGCTCTTGATATTCTCCTGGAGGTGGGCTGCATTTTGGCTGCCTTTTGGGCTGGAGCTTCTCGTGGTTTGAGGGCTGGCTTGCTCCACCCCCTGCTCTTGATATTCTCCCAGAGGTGGGCTGATTTTTGGCTGCCTTTTGGGCTGGAGCTTCTCGTGGTTTGAGGCCTGGCTTGCTCCACCCCCTGCTCTTGAGATTCTCCCAGATATGGCCTGCATTTTGGCTGCATTTTGGGCTGGAGCTTCTCGTGGTTTGAGGCCTGGCTTGCTCCACACCCTGCTCTTGAGATTCTCCCAGATGTGGGCTGCATTTTGGCTGCCTTTTTGGCTGGATCTTCTCGAGGTTTGAGGCCTGGCTTGCTCCACCCCCTGCTCTTGAGATTCTCCCGGATGTGGGCTGCATTTTGGCTGCCTTTTGGGCTGGAGCTTTTCGTGGTTTGAGGCCTAGCTTGCTCCACCCCCTGCTCTTGAGATTCTCCCGGATTTCGGCTGGATTTTGGCTGCCTTTTGGGCTGGAGCTTCTCGTGGCATGAGGCCTGGCTTGCTCCACCCCCTGCTCTTGAGATTCTCCCAGATGTGGGCTGCATTTTGGCTGTTTCTTGGGCTGGAGCTTCTCGTGGTTTGAGGCCTGGCTTCCTCCAACCCCTGCTCTTGAGATTCTCCCGCATGTGGGCTGCATTTTGGTTGCCTTTTGGGCTGGAGCTTCTCGTGGTTTGAGGCCTGGCTTGCTCCAGCCCCTGCTCTTGAGATTCTCACAGATGTGGGCTGCATTTTGGCTGCATTTTTGGGGTGGAACTTCTCGTGGTTTGAGGCCTGACTTGCTCCACCCCCTGCTCTTGATATTGTCCTGGATGTGGGCTGCATTTTGGCTGCCTTTTGGGCTGGAGCTTCTCGAGGTTTGAGGCCTGGCTTGCTCCAGCCCCTGCTCTTGAGATTCTCACAGATGTGGGCTGCATTTTGGCTGCCTTTTGGGCTGGAGCTTCTCTTGGTTTGAGGCCTGGCTTGCTCCACACCCTGCTCTTGATATTCTCCCGGATGTGGGCTGCATTTTGGCTGCCTTTTGGGCTGGAGCTTCTCGTGGTTTGAGGCCTGGCTTGCTCCACCCCCTGCTCTTGAGATTCTCCCTTATGTGGGCTGCATTTTGGCTGCCTGTTGGGCTGGAGCTTCTCGTGGTTTGAGGCCTGGCTTCCTCCACCCCCTGCTCTTGATATTCTCCCGGATGTGGGCTGCATTTTGGCTGCCTTTTGGGCTGGAGCTTTTCGTGGTTTGAGGCCTGGCTTGCTCCACCCCCTGCTCTTGAGATTCTCCCAGATATGGCCTGCATTTTGGCTGCATTTTGGGCTGGAGCTTCTCGTGGTTTGAGGCCTGGCTTGCTCTACCCCCCCTGCTCTTGATATTGTCCTGCATGTGGGCTGCATTTTGGGCTGGAGCTTCTCGAGGTTTGAGGCCTGGCTTGCTCCACCCCCTGCTCTTGAGATTCTCCCGGATGTGGGCTACATTTTGGCTGCCTTTTGGGCTGGAGATTCTCGAGGTTTGAGGCCTGGCTTGCTCCACCCCCTGCTCTTGAGATTCTCCCGGATGTGGGCTGGATTTTGGCTGCTTTTAGGGCTGGAGCTTCTCGTGGTTTGAGGCCTGGCTTGCTCCACCCAGTGCTCTTGAAATTGTCCCGGATGTGGGCTGCATTTTGGCTGCCTTTTGGGCTTGAGCTTCTCGTGGTTTGAGGCCTGGCTTGCTCCAACCCCTGCTCTTGAGATTCTCCCGGATGTGGGCTGCATTTTGGCTGCCTTTTGGGCTGGAGCTTCTCGTGGTTTGAGGCCTGGCTTGCTCCACCCCCTGCTCTTGATATTCTCCCAGATATGGCCTGCATTTTGGCTGCATTTTGGGCTGGAGCTTCTCGTGGTTTGAGGCCTGCCTTGCTCCACCCCCTGCTCTTGAGATTCTCACAGATGTGGGCTGCATTTTGGCTGCCTTTTGGGCTGGAGCTTCTCGTGGTTTGAGGCCTGGCTTGCTCCAGCCCCTGCTCTTGAGATTCTCCCGGATGTGGGCTGCATTTTGGCTGCCTTTTGGGCTGGAGCTTCTCGTGGTTTGAGGCCTGGCTTGCTCCACCCCCTGCTCTTGAGATTCTCCCTTATGTGGGCTGCATTTTGGCTGCCTGTTGGGCTGGAGCTTCTCGTGGTTTGAGGCCTGGCTTCCTGCACCCCCTGCTCTTGATATTCTCCTGGATGTGGGCTGCATTTTGGCTGCCTTTTGGGCTGGAGCTTCTCGAGGTTTGAGGCCTGGCTTGCTCCAGCCCCTGCTCTTGAGATTCTCACAGATGTGGGCTGCATTTTGGCTGCCTTTTGGGCTGGAGCTTCTCTTGGTTTGAGGCCTGGCTTGCTCCACACCCTGCTCTTGATATTCTCCCGGATGTGGGCTGCATTTTGGCTGCCTTTTGGGCTGGAGCTTCTCGTGGTTTGAGGCCTGGCTTGCTCCACCCCCTGCTCTTGAGATTCTCCCGGATGTGGGCTGCATTTTGGCTGCCTTTTGGGCTGGAGCTTCTCGTGGTTTGAGGCCTGCCTTGCTCCACCCCCTGCTCTTGAGATTCTCCCTTATGTGGGCTGCATTTTGGCTGCCTGTTGGGCTGGAGCTTCTCGTGGTTTGAGGCCTGGCTTGCTCCACCCCCTGCTCTTGAGATTCTCCCGGATGTGGGCTGAATTTTGGCTGCATTTTGGGCTGGAGCTTCTCATGGTTTGAGGCCTGGCTTGCTCCAACCCCTGCTCTTGAGATTCTCCCGGATGTGGGCTGCATTTTGGCTGCCTTTTGGGCTGGAGATTCTCGAGGTTTGAGGCCTGGCTTGCTCCACCCCCTGCTCTTGAGATTCTCCCGGATGTGGGCTGGATTTTGGCTGCTTTTAGGGCTGGAGCTTCTCGTGGTTTGAGGCCTGGCTTGCTCCACCCAGTGCTCTTGAAATTGTCCCGGATGTGGGCTGCATTTTGGCTGCCTTTTGGGCTTGAGCTTCTCGTGGTTTGAGGCCTGGCTTGCTCCAACCCCTGCTCTTGAGATTCTCCCGGATGTGGGCTGCATTTTGGCTGCCTTTTGGGCTGGAGCTTCTCGTGGTTTGAGGCCTGGCTTGCTCCACCCCCTGCTCTTGAGATTCTCCCAGATATGGCCTGCATTTTGGCTGCATTTTGGGCTGGAGCTTCTCGTGGTTTGAGGCCTGCCTTGCTCCACCCCCTGCTCTTGAGATTCTCACAGATGTGGGCTGCATTTTGGCTGCCTTTTGGGCTGGAGCTTCTCGTGGTTTGAGGCCTGGCTTGCTCCAGCCCCTGCTCTTGAGATTCTCCCGGATGTGGGCTGCATTTTGGCTGCCTTTTGGGCTGGAGCTTCTCGTGGTTTGAGGCCTGGCTTGCTCCACCCCCTGCTCTTGAGATTCTCCCGGATGTGGGCTGCATTTTGGCTGCCTTTTGGGCTGGAGCTTCTCGTGGTTTGAGGCCTGGCTTGCTCCACCCCCTGCTCTTGAGATTCTCCCTTATGTGGGCTGCATTTTGGCTGCCTGTTGGGCTGGAGCTTCTCGTGGTTTGAGGCCTGGCTTCCTGCACCCCCTGCTCTTGATATTCTCCCGGATGTGGGCTGCATTTTGGCTGCCTTTTGGGCTGGAGCTTTTCGTGGTTTGAGGCCTGGCTTGCTCCACCCCCTGCTCTTGAGATTCTCCCGGATGTGGGCTGCATTTTGGCTGCCTTTTGGGCTGGAGCTTCTCGTGGTTTGAGGCCTGTCTTTCTCCACCCCCTGCTCTTGAGATTCTCCCGGAGGTGGGCTGGAGTTTGGCTGCCTTTTGGGCTGGAGCTTCTCGTGGTTTGAGGCCTGGCTTGCTCCATCCCCTGCTCTTGAGATTCTCCCGGAGGTGGGCTGCATTTTGGCTGCCTTTTGGGCTGGAGCTTCTCGTGGTTTGAGGCCTGCCTTGCTCCACCCCCTGCTCTTGATATTCTCACAGATGTGGGCTGCATTTTGGCTGCCTTTTGGGCTGGAGCTTCTCGTGGTTTGAGGCCTGGCTTGCTCCACCCCCTGCTCTTGAGATTCTCCCGGAGGTGGGCTGCATTTTGGCTGCCTTTTGGGCTGGAGCTTCTCGTGGTTTCAGGCCTGGCTTGCTCCACCCCCTGCTCTTGAGATTCTCCCGGATGTGGGCTGCATTTTGGCTGCCTTTTGGGCTGGAGCTTTTCGTGGTTTGAGGCCTGGCTTGCTCCACCCCCTGCTCTTGAGATTGTCCAGGATATGGGCTGCATTTTGGCTGCCTTTTGGGCTGGAGCTTCTCGTGGTTTGAGGCCTGGCTTGCTCCACCCCCTGCTCTTGAGATTCTCCCGGATGTGGGCTGCATTTTGGCTGCCTTTTGGGCTGGAGCTTCTCGTGGTTTGAGGCCTGGCTTGCTCCACCCCCTGCTCTTGATATTGTCCTGCATGTGGGCTGCATTTTGACTGCTTTTTGGGCTGGAGCTTCTCGTGGTTTGAGGCCTGGCTTGCTCCACCCCCTGCTCTTGATATTCTCCCGGAGGTGGGCTGCATTTTGGCTGCATTTTGGGCTGGATCTTCTCGAGGTTTGAGGCCTGGCTTGCTCCACCCCCTGTTCTTGAGATTCTCCCGGATGTGGGCTGCATTTTGGCTGCCTTTTGGGCTTGAGCTTCTCGTGGTTTGAGGCCTAGCTTGCTCCACCCGCTGCTCTTGATATTCTCCCGGATTTCGGCTGGATTTTGGCTGCCTTTTGGGCTGGAGCTTCTCGTGGTTTGAGGCCTGGCTTGCTCCTCCCCCTGCTCTTGATATTCTCCTGGATGTGGTCTGCATTTTGGCTGAATTTTGGGCTGGAGCTTCTCGTGGTTTGAGGCCTGGCTTGCTCCACCCCCTGCTCTTGAGATTCTCCCAGATGTGGGCTGCATTTTGGCTGTTTCTTGGGCTGGAGCTTCTCGTGGTTTGAGGCCTGGCTTCCTCCAACCCCTGCTCTTGAGATTCTCCCGCATGTGGGCTGCATTTTGGTTGCCTTTTGGGCTGGAGCTTCTCGAGGTTTGAGGACTGGCTTGCTCCAGCCCCTGCTCTTGAGATTCTCACAGATGTGGGCTGCATTTTGGCTGCCTTTTTGGGGTGGAACTTCTCGTGGTTTGAGGCCTGACTTGCTCCACCCCCTGCTCTTGATATTGTCCTGGATGTGGGCTGCATTTTGGCTGCCTTTTGGGCTGGAGCTTCTCGAGGTTTGAGGCCTGGCTTGCTCCAGCCCCTGCTCTTGAGATTCTCACAGATGTGGGCTGCATTTTGGCTGCCTTTTGGGCTGGAGCTTCTCTTGGTTTGAGGCCTGGCTTGCTCCACACCCTGCTCTTGATATTCTCCCGGATGTGGGCTGCATTTTGGCTGCGTTTTGGGCTGGAGCTTCTCGTGGTTTGAGGCCTGGCTTGCTCTACCCCCTGCTCTTGATATTCTCCCGGATGTGGGCTGCATTTTGGCTGCCTTTTGGGCTGGAGCTTCTCGTGGTTTGAGGCCTGGCTTGCTCCACCCCCTGCTCTTGATATTCTCCCGGAGGTGGGCTGCATTTTGGCTGCCTGTTGGGCTGGAGCTTCTCGTGGTTTGAGGCCTGGCTTCCTGCACCCCCTGCTCTTGATATTCTCCCGGATGTGGGCTGCATTTTGGCTGCCTTTTGGGCTGGAGCTTTTCGTGGTTTGAGGCCTGGCTTGCTCCACCCCCTGCTCTTGAGATTCTCCCGGATGTGGGCTGCATTTTGGCTGCCTTTTGGGCTGGAGCTTCTCGTGGTTTGAGGCCTGTCTTTCTCCACCCCCTGCTCTTGATATTCTCCCAGATATGGCCTGAATTTTGGCTGCATTTTGGGCTGGAGCTTCTCGTGGTTTGAGGCCTGGCTTGCTCCACCCCCTGCTCTTGATATTGTCCTGTATGTGGGCTGCATTTTGGGCTGGAGCTTCTCGAGGTTTGAGGCCTGGCTTGCTCCAGCCCCTGCTCTTGAGATTCTCACAGATGTGGGCTGAATTTTGGCTGCTTTTTGGGCTGGAGCTTCTCGTGGTTTGAGGCCTGGCTTGCTCCACCCCCTGCTCTTGAGATTCTCCCGGAGGTGGGCTGCATTTTGGCTGCCTTTTGGGCTGGAGCTTCTCGTGGTTTGAGGCCTGGCTTGCTCCATCCCCTGCTCTTGAGATTCTCCCGGATGTGGGCTGGATTTTGGCTGCCTTTTGGGCTGGAGCTTCTCGTGGTTTGAGGCCTGGCTTGCTCCACCCCGTGCTCTTGATATTCTCCCGGATGTGGTCTGCATTTTGGCTGAATTTTGGGCTGGAGCTTCTCGTGGTTTGAGGCCTGGCTTGCTCCAGCCCCTGCTCTTGAGATTCTCCCGGATGTGGGCTGCATTTTGGCTGTTTCTTGGGATGGAGCTTCTCGTGGTTTGAGGCCTGGCTTGTTCCACCACCTGCTCTTGATATTGTCCTGCATGTGGGCTGCATTTTGGCTGCCTTTTGGGCTGGAGCTTCTCGAGGTTTGGGGCCTGGCTTGCTCCAGCCCCTGCTCTTGAGATTTTCACAGATGTGGGCTGCATTTTGGCTGCTTTTTGGGCTGGAGCTTCTCTTGGTTTGAGGCCTGGCTTGCTCCACCCCCTGCTCTTGAGATTCTCCCGGATGTGGCCTGCATTTTGGCTGCCTTTTGGGCTGGAGCTTCTCGTGGTTTGAGGCCTGGCTTGCTCCACCCCCTGCTCTTGATATTCTCCCGGAGGTGGGCTGCATTTTGGCTGCCTGTTGGGCTGGAGCTTCTCGTGGTTTGAGGCCTGGCTTCCTCCACCCCCTGCTCTTGATATTCTCCCGGATGTGGGCTGCATTTTGGCTGCCTTTTGGGCTGGAGCTTCTCGTGGTTTGAGGCCTGGCTTGCTCCACCCCCTGCTCTTGAGATTCTCCCGGATGTGGGCTGCATTTTGGCTGCCTTTTGGGCTGGAGATTCTCGTGGTTTGAGGCCTGGCTTGCTCCACTCCCTGCTCTTGATATTGTCCTGCATGTGGGCTGCATTTTGGCTGCCTTTTGGGCTGGAGCTTCTCGTGGTTTGAGGCCTGGCTTGCTCCACCCCCTGCTCTTGATATTCTCCCGGAGGTGGGCTGATTTTTGGCTGCCTTTTGGGCTGGAGCTTCTCGTGGTTTGAGGCCTGGCTTGCTCCACCTCCTGCTCTTGAGATTCTCCCAGATATGGCCTGCATTTTGGATGCCTTTTGGGATGGAGCTTCTCGTGGTTTGAGGCCTGACTTGCTCCACCCCCTGCTCTTGAGATTCTCCCAGATGTGGGCTGCATTTTGGCTGCCTTTTGGGCTGGATCTTCTCGAGGTTTGAGGCCTGCCTTGCTCCACCCCCTGTTCTTGAGATTCCCCCGGATGTGGGCTGCATTTTGGCTGCCTTTTGGACTGGAGCTTTTCGTGGTTTGAGGCCTAGCTTGCTCCACCCCCTGCTCTTGAGATTCTCCCGGATATGGCCTGCATTTTGGCTGCATTTTGGGCTGGAGCTTCTCGTGGTTTGAGGCCTGTCTTTCTCCAAACCCTGCTCTTGATATTCTCCTGGATGTGGTCTGCATTTTGGCTGAATTTTGGGCTGGAGCTTCTCGTGGTTTGAGGCCTGGCTTGCTCCACCCCCTGCTCTTGATATTCTCCCGGAGGTGGGCTGCATTTTGGCTGCATTTTGGGCTGGAGCTTCTCGTGGTTTGAGGCCTGGCTTGCTCCACCCCCTGCTCTTGAGATTCTCCCAGATGTGGGCTGCATTTTGGGTGTTTCTTGGGCTGGAGCTTCTCGTGGTTTGAGGCCTGGCTTGCTCCAGCCCCTGCTCTTGAGATTCTCCCAGATGTGGGCTGCATTTTGGCTGCCTTTTTGGGCTGGAACTTCTCGTGGTTTGAGGCCTGGCTTGCTCCAGCCCCTGCTCTTGAGATTCTCACAGATGTGGGCTGCATTTTGGCTGCCTTTTGGGCTGGAGCTTCTCTTGGTTTGAGGCCTGGCTTGCTCCACCCCCTGCTCTTGATATTCTCCTGGATGTGGCCTGCATTTTGGCTGCCTTTTGGGCTGGAGCTTCTCGTGGTTTGAGGCCTGGCTTGCTCCACCCCCTGCTCTTGAGATTCTCCCGGATGTGGGCTGCATTTTGGCTGCCTTTTGGGCTGGAGCTTCTAGTGGTTTGAGGCCTGGCTTGCTCCACCCCCTGCTCTTGAGATTCTCCCGGATGTGGGCTGCATTTTGGCTGCCTGTTGGGCTGGAGCTTCTCGTGGTTTGAGGCCTGGCTTGCTCCACCCCCTGCTCTTGATATTCTCCCGGAGGTGGGCTGCATTTTGGCTGCCTGTTGGGCTGGAGCTTCTCGTGGTTTGAGGCCTGGCTTCCTCCACCCCCTGCTCTTGAGATTCTCCCAGATATGGCCTGAATTTTGGCTGCCTTTTGGGCTGGAGCTTCTCGTGGTTTGAGGCCTGGCTTGCTCCACCCCCTGCTCTTGATATTGTCCTGCATGTGGGCTGCATTTTGGCTGCATTTTGGGCTGGAGCTTCTCGTGGTTTGAGGCCTGGCTTGCTCCACCCCCTGCTCTTGATATTCTCCTGGATGTGGGCTGCATTTTGGCTGCCTGTTGGGCTGGAGCTTCTCGTGGTTTGAGGCCTGGCTTCCTCCACCCCCTGCTCTTGAGATTGTCCCGGATGTGGGCTGCATTTTGGCTGCCTTTTGGGCTGGAGCTTCTCGTGGTTTGAGGCCTGGCTTGCTCCACCCCCTGCTCTTGAGATTCTCCCGGATGTGGGCTGCATTTTGGCTGCCTTTTGGGCTGGAGATTCTCGTGGTTTGAGGCCTGGCTTGCTCCACTCCCTGCTCTTGATATTGTCCTGCATGTGGGCTGCATTTTGGCTGCCTTTTGGGCTGGAGCTTCTCGTGGTTTGAGGCCTGGCTTGCTCCACCCGCTGCTCTTGATATTCTCCCGGAGGTGGGCTGATTTTTGGCTGCCTTTTGGGCTGGAGCTTCTCGTGGTTTGAGGCCTGGCTTGCTCCACCTCCTGCTCTTGAGATTCTCCCAGATATGGCCTGCATTTTGGATGCCTTTTGGGATGGAGCTTCTCGTGGTTTGAGGCCTGACTTGCTCCACCCCCTGCTCTTGAGATTCTCCCAGATGTGGGCTGCATTTTGGCTGCCTTTTGGGCTGGATCTTCTCGAGGTTTGAGGCCTGGCTTGCTCCACCCCCTGTTCTTGAGATTCTCCCGGATGTGGGCTGCATTTTGGCTGCCTTTTGGGCTGGAGCTTTTCGTGGTTTGAGGCCTAGCTTGCTCCACCCCCTGCTCTTGAGATTCTCCCGGATTTCGGCTGGATTTTGGCTGCCTTTTGGGCTGGAGCTTCTCGTGGTTTGAGGCCTGTCTTTCTCCAAACCCTGCTCTTGATATTCTCCTGGATGTGGTCTGCATTTTGGCTGAATTTTGGGCTGGAGCTTCTCGTGGTTTGAGGCCTGGCTTGCTCCACCCCCTGCTCTTGATATTCTCCCGGAGGTGGGCTGCATTTTGGCTGCATTTTGGGCTGGAGCTTCTCGTGGTTTGAGGCCTGGCTTGCTCCACCCCCTGCTCTTGAGATTCTCCCAGATGTGGGCTGCATTTTGGGTGTTTCTTGGGCTGGAGCTTCTCGTGGTTTGAGGCCTGGCTTGCTCCAGCCCCTGCTCTTGAGATTCTCCCAGATGTGGGCTGCATTTTGGCTGCCTTTTTGGGCTGGAACTTCTCGTGGTTTGAGGCCTGGCTTGCTCCAGCCCCTGCTCTTGAGATTCTCACAGATGTGGGCTGCATTTTGGCTGCCTTTTGGGCTGGAGCTTCTCTTGGTTTGAGGCCTGGCTTGCTCCACCCCCTGCTCTTGATATTCTCCTGGATGTGGCCTGCATTTTGGCTGCCTTTTGGGCTGGAGCTTCTCGTGGTTTGAGGCCTGGCTTGCTCCACCCCCTGCTCTTGAGATTCTCCCGGATGTGGGCTGCATTTTGGCTGCCTTTTGGGCTGGAGCTTCTAGTGGTTTGAGGCCTGGCTTGCTCCACCCCCTGCTCTTGAGATTCTCCCGGATGTGGGCTGCATTTTGGCTGCCTGTTGGGCTGGAGCTTCTCGTGGTTTGAGGCCTGGCTTGCTCCACCCCCTGCTCTTGAGATTCTCCCGGATTTCGGCTGGATTTTGGCTGCCTTTTGGGCTGGAGCTTCTCGTGGTTTGAGGCCTGGCTTTCTCCACACCCTGCTCTTGATATTCTCCTGGATGTGGGCTGCATTTTGGCTGCCTTTTGGGCTGGAGCTTCTCGTGGTTTGAGGCCTGGCTTCCTCCACCCCCTGCTCTTGATATTCTCCCAGATATGGCCTGAATTTTGGCTGCCTTTTGGGCTGGAGCTTCTCGTGGTTTGAGGCCTGGCTTGCTCCACCCCCTGCTCTTGATATTGTCCTGCATGTGGGCTGCATTTTGGCTGCCTGTTGGGCTGGAGCTTCTCGTGGTTTGAGGCCTGGCTTGTTCCACCCCCTGCTCTTGATATTCTCCCGGATGTGGGCTGCATTTTGGCTGCCTTTTGGGCTGGAGCTTCTCTTGGTTTGAGGCCTGGCTTGCTCCACCCCCTGCTCTTGAGATTCTCCCAGATATGGCCTGCATTTTGGCTGCCTTTTGGGCTGGAGCTTCTCGTGGTTTGAGGCCTGGCTTGCTCCACCCCCTGCTCTTGAGATTCTCCCAGATGTGGGCTGCATTTTGGCTGCCTTTTGGGCTGGATCTTCTCGAGGTTTGTGGCCTGGCTTGCTCCACCCCCTGTTCTTGAGATTCTCCCGGATGTGGGCTGCATTTTGGCTGCATTTTGGGCTGGAGCTTTTCGTGGTTTGAGGCCTAGCTTGCTCCACCCCCTGCTCTTGAGATTCTCCCGGATTTCGGCTGGATTTTGGCTGCCTTTTGGGCTGGAGCTTCTCGTGGTTTGAGGCCTGTCTTTCTCCTCCCCCTGCTCTTGATATTCTCCTGGATGTGGTCTGCATTTTGGCTGAATTTTGGGCTGGAGCTTCTCGTGGTTTGAGGCCTGGCTTGCTCCACTCCCTGCTCTTGAGATTCTCCCGGATGTGGGCTGCATTTTGGCTGTTTCTTGGGCTGGAGCTTCTCGTGGTTTGAGGCCTGGCTTCCTCCAACCCCTGCTCTTGAGATTGTCCTGCATGTGGGCTGCATTTTGGTTGCCTTTTGGGCTGGAGCTTCTCGAGGTTTGAGGCCTGGCTTGCTCCAGCCCCTGCTCTTGATATTGTCCTGGATGTGGGCTGCATTTTGGCTGCCTTTTGGGCTGGAGCTTCTCGTGGTTTGAGGCCTGGCTTCCTCCAACCCCTGCTCTTGAGTTTCTCACAGATGTGGGCTGCATTTTGGCTGCCTTTTTGGGGTGGAACTTCTCGTGGTTTGAGGCCTGACTTGCTCCACCCCCTGCTCTTGATATTGTCCTGGATGTGGGCTGCATTTTGGCTGCCTTTTGGGCTGGAGCTTCTCGAGGTTTGAGGCCTGGCTTGCTCCAGCCCCTGCTCTTGACATTCTCCCGGATGTGGGCTGCATTTTGGCTGCATATGGGCTGGAGCTTCTCTTGGTTTGAGGCCTGGCTTGCTCCACACCCTGCTCTTGATATTCTCCCGGATGTGGCCTGCATTTTGGCTGCCTTTTGGGCTGGAGCTTCTCGTGGTTTGAGGCCTGGCTTGCTCCACCCCCTGTTCTTGAGATTCTCCCGGATGTGGGCTGCATTTTGGCTGCCTTTTGGGCTGGATCTTCTCGAGGTTTGAGGCCTAGCTTGCTCCACCCCCTGCTCTTGAGATTCTCCTGGATTTCGGCTGGATTTTGGCTGCCTTTTGGGCTGGAGCTTCTCGTGGTTTGAGGCCTGTCTTTCTCCTCCCCCTGCTCTTGATATTCTCCTGGATGTGGTCTGCATTTTGGCTGAATTTTGGGCTGGAGCTTCTCGTGGTTTGAGGCCTGCCTTGCTCCACCCCCTGCTCTTGAGATTCTCCCAGATGTGGGCTGCATTTTGGCTGTTTCTTGGGCTGGAGCTTCTCGTGGTTTGAGGCCTGGCTTCCTCCAAACCCTGTTCTTGAGATTCTCACAGATGTGGGCTGCATTTTGGCTGCCTTTTGGGCTGGAGCTTCTCTTGGTTTGAGGCCTGGCTTGCTCCACACCCTGCTCTTGATATTCTCCCGGATGTGGCCTGCATTTTGGCTGCCTTTTGGGCTGGAGCTTCTCGTGGTTTGAGGCCTGGCTTGCTCCACCCCCTGCTCTTGAGATTCTCCCGGAGGTGGGCTGCATTTTGGCTGCCTTTTGGGCTGGAGCTTCTCGTGGTTTCAGGCCTGGCTTGCTCCACCCCCTGCTCTTGAGATTCTCCCGGATGTGGGCTGCATTTTGGCTGCATTTTGGGCTGGGGCTTCTCGTGGTTTGAGGCCTGGCTTCCTCCACCCCCTGCTCTTCATATTCTCCCGGATGTGGGCTGCATTTTGGCTGCCTGTTGGGCTGGAGCTTCTCGAGGTTTGAGGCCTGGCTTCCTCCACCCCCTGCTCTTGATATTCTCCCGGATGTGGGCTGCATTTTGGCTGCCTTTTGGGCTGGAGCTTCTCGTGGTTTGAGGCCTGGCTTGCTCCACCCCCTGCTCTTGATATTGTCCTGCATGTGGGCTGCAATTTGGCTGCCTTTTGGGCTGGAGCTTCTCGAGGTTTGAGGCCTGGCTTGCTCCACCCCCTGCTCTTGAGATTCTCCCGGAGGTGGGCTGGAGTTTGGCTGCCTTTTGGGCTGGAGCTTCTCGTGGTTTGAGGCCTGGCTTGCTCCATCCCCTGCTCTTGAGATTCTCCCGGATGTGGGCTGGATTTTGGCTGCCTTTTGGGCTGGAGCTTCTCGTGGTTTGAGGCCTGGCTTGCTCCACCCCGTGCTCTTGATATTCTCCCGGATGTGGTCTGCATTTTGGCTGAATTTTTTGCTGGAGCTTCTCGTGGTTTGAGGCCTGGCTTGCTCCAGCCCCTGCTCTTGAGATTCTCCCGGATGTGGGCTGCATTTTGGCTGTTTCTTGGGATGGAGCTTCTCGTGGTTTCAGGCCTGGCTTGCTCCACCCCCTGCTCTTGATATTGTCCTGCATGTGGGCTGCATTTTGGCTGCCTTTTGGGCTGGAGCTTCTCGAGGTTTGGGGCCTGGCTTGCTCCAGCCCCTGCTCTTGAGATTTTCACAGATGTGGGCTGCATTTTGGCTGCTTTTTGGGCTGGAGCTTCTCTTGGTTTGAGGCCTGGCTTGCTCCACCCCCTGCTCTTGAGATTCTCCCGGATGTGGGCTGCATTTTGGCTGCCTTTTGGGCTGGAGCTTCTCGTGGTTTGAGGCCTGGCTTGCTCCACCCCCTGCTCTTGATATTCTCCCGGAGGTGGGCTGCATTTTGGCTGCCTGTTGGGCTGGAGCTTCTCGTGGTTTGAGGCCTGGCTTTCTCCACCCCCTGCTCTTGAGATTCTCCCAGATATGGCCTGAATTTTGGCTGCCTTTTGGGCTGGAGCTTCTCGTGGTTTGAGGCCTGGCTTGCTCCACCCCCTGCTCTTGATATTGTCCTGCATGTGGGCTGCATTTTGGCTGCATTTTGGGCTGGAGCTTCTCGTGGTTTGAGGCCTGGCTTGCTCCACCCCCTGCTCTTGATATTCTCCTGGATGTGGGCTGCATTTTGGCTGCCTGTTGGGCTGGAGCTTCTCGTGGTTTGAGGCCTGGCTTCCTCCACCCCCTGCTCTTGAGATTGTCCCGGATGTGGGCTGCATTTTGGCTGCCTTTTGGGCTGGAGCTTCTCGTGGTTTGAGGCCTGGCTTGCTCCACCCCCTGCTCTTGAGATTCTCCCGGATGTGGGCTGCATTTTGGCTGCATATGGGCTGGAGATTCTCGTGGTTTGAGGCCTGGCTTGCTCCACTCCCTGCTCTTGATATTGTCCTGCATGTGGGCTGCATTTTGGCTGCCTTTTGGGCTGGAGCTTCTCGTAGTTTGAGGCCTGGCTTGCTCCACCCCCTGCTCTTGATATTCTCCCGGAGGTGGGCTGATTTTTGGCTGCCTTTTGGGCTGGAGCTTCTCGTGGTTTGAGGCCTGGCTTGCTCCACCTCCTGCTCTTGAGATTCTCCCAGATATGGCCTGCATTTTGGATGCCTTTTGGGATGGAGCTTCTCGTGGTTTGAGGCCTGACTTGCTCCACCCCCTGCTCTTGAGATTCTCCCAGATGTGGGCTGCATTTTGGCTGCCTTTTGGGCTGGATCTTCTCGAGGTTTGAGGCCTGGCTTGCTCCACCCCCTGTTCTTGAGATTCTCCCGGATGTGGGCTGCATTTTGGCTGCCTTTTGGGCTGGAGCTTTTCGTGGTTTGAGGCCTAGCTTGCTCCACCCCCTGCTCTTGAGATTCTCCCGGATGTGGGCTGGATTTTGGCTGCCTTTTGGGCTGGAGCTTCTCGTGGTTTGAGGCCTGTCTTTCTCCTCCCCCTGCTCTTGATATTCTCCTGGATGTGGTCTGCATTTTGGCTGAATTTTGGGCTGGAGCTTCTCGTGGTTTGAGGCCTGGCTTGCTCCACCCCCTGCTCTTGAGATTCTCCCGGAGGTGGGCTGCATTTTGGCTGCATTTTGGGCTGGAGCTTCTCGTGGTTTGAGGCCTGGCTTGCTCCACCCCCTGCTCTTGAGATTCTCCCAGATGTGGGCTGCATTTTGGGTGTTTCTTGGGCTGGAGCTTCTCGTGGTTTGAGGCCTGGCTTGCTCCAGCCCCTGCTCTTGAGATTCTCCCAGATGTGGGCTGCATTTTGGCTGCCTTTTTGGGCTGGAACTTCTCGTGGTTTGAGGCCTGGCTTGCTTCAGCCCCTGCTCTTGAGATTCTCACAGATGTGGGCTGCATTTTGGCTGCCTTTTGGGCTGGAGCTTCTCTGGGTTTGAGGCCTGGCTTGCTCCACACCCTGCTCTTGATATTCTCCTGGATGTGGGCTGCATTTTGGCTGCCTTTTGGGCTGGAGCTTCTCGTGGTTTGAGGCCTGGCTTGCTCCACCCCCTGCTCTTGAGATTCTCCCGGATGTGGGCTGCATTTTGGCTGCCTTTTGGGCTGGAGCTTCTAGTGGTTTGAGGCCTGGCTTGCTCCACCCCCTGCTCTTGAGATTCTCCCGGATGTGGGCTGCATTTTGGCTGCCTGTTGGGCTGGAGCTTCTCGTGGTTTGAGGCCTGGCTTGCTCCAGCCCCTGCTCTTGATATTCTCCCGGATGTGGGCTGCATTTTGGCTGCCTTTTGGGCTGGAGCTTTTCGTGGTTTGAGGCCTGGCTTGCTCCACCCCCTGCTCTTGAGATTCTCCCGGATTTCGGCTGGATTTTGGCTGCCTTTTGGGCTGGAGCTTCTCGTGGTTTGAGGCCTGGCTTTCTCCACACCCTGCTCTTGATATTCTCCTGGATGTGGGCTGCATTTTGGCTGCCTTTTGGGCTGGAGCTTCTCGTGGTTTGAGGCCTGGCTTCCTCCACCCCCTGCTCTTGATATTCTCCCAGATATGGCCTGAATTTTGGCTGCCTTTTGGGCTGGAGCTTCTCGTGGTTTGAGGCCTGGCTTGCTCCACCCCCTGCTCTTGATATTGTCCTGCATGTGGGCTGCATTTTGGCTGCCTGTTGGGCTGGAGCTTCTCGTGGTTTGAGGCCTGGCTTGTTCCACCCCCTGCTCTTGATATTCTCCCGGATGTGGGCTGCATTTTGGCTGCCTTTTGGGCTGGAGCTTTTCGTGGTTTGAGGCCTGGCTTGCTCCACCCCCTGCTCTTGATATTCTCCCGGAGATGGGCTGATTTTTGGCTGCCTTTTGGGCTGGAGCTTCTCGTGGTTTGAGGCCTGGCTTTCTCCACACCCTGCTCTTGAGATTCTCCCAGATATGGCCTGCATTTTGGCTGCATTTTGGGCTGGAGCTTCTCGTGGTTTGAGGCCTGGCTTGCTCCACCCCCTGCTCTTGAGATTCTCCCAGATGTGGGCTGCATTTTGGCTGCCTTTTGGGCTGGATCTTCTCGAGGTTTGTGGCCTGGCTTGCTCCACCCCCTGTTCTTGAGATTCTCCCGGATGTGGGCTGCATTTTGGCTGCATTTTGGGCTGGAGCTTTTCGTGGTTTGAGGCCTAGCTTGCTCCACCCCCTGCTCTTGAGATTCTCCCGGATTTCGGCTGGATTTTGGCTGCCTTTTGGGCTGGAGCTTCTCGTGGTTTGAGGCCTGTCTTTCTCCTCCCCCTGCTCTTGATATTCTCCTGGATGTGGTCTGCATTTTGGCTGAATTTTGGGCTGGAGCTTCTCGTGGTTTGAGGCCTGCCTTGCTCCACCCCCGGCTCTTGAGATTCTCCCAGATGTGGGCTGCATTTTGGCTGTTTCTTGGGCTGGAGCTTCTCGTGGTTTGAGGCCTGGCTTCCTCCAACCCCTGCTCTTGAGATTGTCCTGCATGTGGGCTGCATTTTGGTTGCCTTTTGGGCTGGAGCTTCTCGAGGTTTGAGGCCTGGCTTGCTCCAGCCCCTGCTCTTGATATTGTCCTGGATGTGGGCTGCATTTTGGCTGCCTTTTGGGCTGGAGCTTCTCGTGGTTTGAGGCCTGGCTTCCTCCAACCCCTGCTCTTGAGTTTCTCACAGATGTGGGCTGCATTTTGGCTGCCTTTTTGGGGTGGAACTTCTCGTGGTTTGAGGCCTGACTTGCTCCACCCCCTGCTCTTGATATTGTCCTGGATGTGGGCTGCATTTTGGCTGCCTTTTGGGCTGGAGCTTCTCGAGGTTTGAGGCCTGGCTTGCTCCAGCCCCTGCTCTTGATATTCTCCCGGATGTGGGCTGCATTTTGGCTGCATATGGGCTGGAGCTTCTCTTGGTTTGAGGCCTGGCTTGCTCCACACCCTGCTCTTGATATTCTCCCGGATGTGGCCTGCATTTTGGCTGCCTTTTGGGCTGGAGCTTCTCGTGGTTTGAGGCCTGGCTTGCTCCACCCCCTGCTCTTGAGATTCTCCCGGATGTGGGCTGCATTTTGGCTGCCTTTTGGGCTGGATCTTCTCGAGGTTTGTGGCCTGGCTTGCTCCACCCCCTGTTCTTGATATTCTCCCGGATGTGGGCTGCATTTTGGCTGCCTTTTGGGCTGGAGCTTTTCGTGGTTTGAGGCCTAGCTTGCTCCAACCCCTGCTCTTGAGATTCTCCCGGATTTCGGCTGGATTTTGGCTGCCTTTTGGGCTGGAGCTTCTCGTGGTTTGAGGCCTGTCTTTCTCCTCCCCCTGCTCTTGATATTCTCCTGGATGTGGTCTGCATTTTGGCTGAATTTTGGGCTGGAGCTTCTCGTGGTTTGAGGCCTGCCTTGCTCCACCCCCTGCTCTTGAGATTCTCCCAGATGTGGGCTGCATTTTGGCTGTTTCTTGGGCTGGAGCTTCTCGTGGTTTGAGGCCTGGCTTCCTCCAAACCCTGCTCTTGAGATTCTCCCGCATGTGGGCTGCATTTTGGCTGCCTTTTGGGCTGGAGCTTCTCGAGGTTTGAGGCCTGGCTTGCTCCAGCCCCTGTTCTTGAGATTCTCACAGATGTGGGCTGCATTTTGGCTGCCTTTTGGGCTGGAGCTTCTCTTGGTTTGAGGCCTGGCTTGCTCCACACCCTGCTCTTGATATTCTCCCGGATGTGGCCTGCATTTTGGCTGCCTTTTGGGCTGGAGCTTCTCGTGGTTTGAGGCCTGGCTTGCTCCACCCCCTGCTCTTGAGATTCTCCCGGATGTGGGCTGCATTTTGGCTGCCTTTTGGGCTGGAGCTTCTCGTGGTTTGAGGCCTGGCTTGCTCCACCCCCTGCTCTTGAGATTCTCCCTTATGTGGGCTGCATTTTGGCTGCCTGTTGGGCTGGAGCTTCTCGTGGTTTGAGGCCTGGCTTGCTCCACCCCCTGCTCTTGAGATTCTCCCGGAGGTGGGCTGCATTTTGGCTGCATTTTGGGCTGGAGCTTCTCGTGGTTTGAGGCCTGGCTTGCTCCACACCCTGCTCTTGATATTCTCCTGGATGTGGGCTGCATTTTGGCTGCATTTTGGGCTGGAGCTTCTCGTGGTTTGAGGCCTGGCTTCCTCCACCCCCTGCTCTTGATATTCTCCCAGATATGGCCTGAATTTTGGCTGCCTTTTGGGCTGGAGCTTCTCGTGGTTTGAGGCCTGGCTTGCTCCACACCCTGCTCTTGATATTGTCCTGCATGTGGGCTGCATTTTGGCTGCATTTTGGGCTGGAGCTTCTCGTGGTTTGAGGCCTGGCTTGCTCCACCCCCTGCTCTTGATATTCTCCCGGATGTGGGCTGCATTTTGGCTGCCTGTTGGGCTGGAGCTTCTCGTGGTTTGAGGCCTGGCTTGCTCCACCCCCTGCTCTTGATATTCTCCCGGATGTGGGCTGCATTTTGGCTGCCTGTTGGGCTGGAGCTTCTCGTGGTTTGAGGCCTGGCTTGCTCCACCCCCTGCTCTTGAGATTGTCCTGGATGTGGGCTGCATTTTGGCTGCCTTTTGGGCTGGAGCTTCTCGTGGTTTGAGGCCTGGCTTGCTCCACCCCCTGCTCTTGAGATTCTCCCGGATGTGGGCTGCATTTTGGCTGCCTTTTGGGCTGGATCTTCTCGAGGTTTGAGGCCTGGCTTGCTCCACCCCCTGTTCTTGAGATTCTCCCGGATGTGGGCTGCATTTTGGCTGCCTTTTGGGCTGGAGCTTTTCGTGGTTTGAGGCCTAGCTTGCTCCACCCCCTGCTCTTGAGATTCTCCCGGATTTTGGCTGGATTTTGGCTGCCTTTTGGGCTGGAGCTTCTCGTGGTTTGAGGCCTGTCTTTCTCCTCCCCCTGCTCTTGATATTCTCCTGGATGTGGTCTGCATTTTGGCTGAATTTTGGGCTGGAGCTTCTCGTGGTTTGAGGCCTGGCTTGCTCCACCCCCTGCTCTTGATATTCTCCCGGAGGTGGGCTGCATTTTGGCTGCCTTTTGGGCTGGAGCTTCTCGTGGTTTGAGGCCTGGCTTGCTCCACCCCCTGCTCTTGAGATTCTCCCCGATGTGGGCTGCATTTTGGGTGTTTCTTGGGCTGGAGCTTCTCGTGGTTTGAGGCCTGGCTTGCTCCAGCCCCTGCTCTTGAGATTCTCCCAGATGTGGGCTGCATTTTGGCTGCCTTTTTGGGCTGGAACTTCTCGTGGTTTGAGGCCTGGCTTGCTCCAGCCCCTGCTCTTGAGATTCTCACAGATGTGGGCTGCATTTTGGCTGCCTTTTGGGCTGGAGCTTCTCTTGGTTTGAGGCCTGGCTTGCTCCACACCCTGCTCTTGATATTCTCCTGGATGTGGCCTGCATTTTGGCTGCCTTTTGGGCTGGAGCTTCTCGTGGTTTGAGGCCTGGCTTGCTCCACCCCCTGCTCTTGAGATTCTCCCGGATGGGGGCTGCATTTTGGCTGCCTTTTGGGCTGGAGCTTCTAGTGGTTTGAGGCCTGGCTTGCTCCACCCCCTGCTCTTGAGATTCTCCCGGATGTGGGCTGCATTTTGGCTGCCTGTTGGGCTGGAGCTTCTCGTGGTTTGAGGCCTGGCTTGCTCCAGCCCCTGCTCTTGATATTCTCCCGGATGTGGGCTGCATTTTGGCTGCCTTTTGGGCTGGAGCTTTTCGTGGTTTGAGGCCTGGCTTGCTCCACCCCCTGCTCTTGAGATTCTCCCGGATTTCGGCTGGATTTTGGCTGCCTTTTGGGCTGGAGCTTCTCGTGGTTTGAGGCCTGGCTTTCTCCACACCCTGCTCTTGATATTCTCCTGGATGTGGGCTGCATTTTGGCTGCCTTTTGGGCTGGAGCTTCTCGTGGTTTGAGGCCTGGCTTCCTCCACCCCCTGCTCTTGATATTGTCCTGCATGTGGGCTGCATTTTGGCTGCCTGTTGGGCTGGAGCTTCTCGTGGTTTGAGGCCTGGCTTGTTCCACCCCCTGCTCTTGATATTCTCCCGGATGTGGGCTGCATTTTGGCTGCCTTTTGGGCTGGAGCTTTTCGTGGTTTGAGGCCTGGCTTGCTCCACCCCCTGCTCTTGATATTCTCCCGGAGATGGGCTGATTTTTGGCTGCCTTTTGGGCTGGAGCTTCTCGTGGTTTGAGGCCTGCCTTGCTCCACCCCCGGCTCTTGAGATTCTCCCAGATGTGGGCTGCATTTTGGCTGTTTCTTGGGCTGGAGCTTCTCGTGGTTTGAGGCCTGGCTTCCTCCAACCCCTGCTCTTGAGATTGTCCTGCATGTGGGCTGCATTTTGGTTGCCTTTTGGGCTGGAGCTTCTCGAGGTTTGAGGCCTGGCTTGCTCCAGCCCCTGCTCTTGATATTGTCCTGGATGTGGGCTGCATTTTGGCTGCCTTTTGGGCTGGAGCTTCTCGTGGTTTGAGGCCTGGCTTCCTCCAACCCCTGCTCTTGAGTTTCTCACAGATGTGGGCTGCATTTTGGCTGCCTTTTTGGGGTGGAACTTCTCGTGGTTTGAGGCCTGACTTGCTCCACCCCCTGCTCTTGATATTGTCCTGGATGTGGGCTGCATTTTGGCTGCCTTTTGGGCTGGAGCTTCTCGAGGTTTGAGGCCTGGCTTGCTCCAGCCCCTGCTCTTGACATTCTCCCGGATGTGGGCTGCATTTTGGCTGCATATGGGCTGGAGCTTCTCTTGGTTTGAGGCCTGGCTTGCTCCACACCCTGCTCTTGATATTCTCCCGGATGTGGCCTGCATTTTGGCTGCCTTTTGGGCTGGAGCTTCTCGTGGTTTGAGGCCTGGCTTGCTCCACCCCCTGCTCTTGAGATTCTCCCGGATGTGGGCTGCATTTTGGCTGCCTTTTGGGCTGGATCTTCTCGAGGTTTGTGGCCTGGCTTGCTCCACCCCCTGTTCTTGAGATTCTCCCGGATGTGGGCTGCATTTTGGCTGCCTTTTGGGCTGGAGCTTTTCGTGGTTTGAGGCCTAGCTTGCTCCACCCCCTGCTCTTGAGATTCTCCCGGATTTCGGCTGGATTTTGGCTGCCTTTTGGGCTGGAGCTTCTCGTGGTTTGAGGCCTGTCTTTCTCCTCCCCCTGCTCTTGATATTCTCCTGGATGTGGTCTGCATTTTGGCTGAATTTTGGGCTGGAGCTTCTCGTGGTTTGAGGCCTGCCTTGCTCCACCCCCTGCTCTTGAGATTCTCCTCCATGTGGGCTGCATTTTGGCTGTTTCTTGGGCTGGAGCTTCTCGTGGTTTGAGGCCTGGCTTCCTCCAGCCCCTGTTCTTGAGATTCTCACAGATGTGGGCTGCATTTTGGCTGCCTTTTGGGCTGGAGCTTCTCGAGGTTTGAGGCCTGGCTTGCTCCAGCCCCTGTTCTTGAGATTCTCACAGATGTGGGCTGCATTTTGGCTGCCTTTTGGGCTGGAGCTTCTCGTGGTTTGAGGCCTGGCTTGCTCCACCCCCTGCTCTTGAGATTCTCCCGGATGTGGGCTGCATTTTGGCTGCCTTTTGGGCTGGAGCTTCTCGTGGTTTGAGGCCTGGCTTGCTCCACCCCCTGCTCTTGAGATTCTCCCTTATGTGGGCTGCATTTTGGCTGCCTGTTGGGCTGGAGCTTCTCGTGGTTTGAGGCCTGGCTTGCTCCACCCCCTGCTCTTGAGATTCTCCCGCATGTGGCCTGAATTTTGGCTGCCTTTTGGGCTGGAGCTTCTCGTGGTTTGAGGCCTGGGTTGCTCCACACCCTGCTCTTGATATTGTCCTGCATGTGGGCTGCATTTTGGCTGCATTTTGGGCTGGAGCTTCTCGTGGTTTGAGGCCTGGCTTGCTCCACCCCCTGCTCTTGAGATTCTCCCTTATGTGGGCTGCATTTTGGCTGCCTGTTGGGCTGGAGCTTCTCGTGGTTTGAGGCCTGGCTTGCTCCACCCCCTGCTCTTGAGATTCTCCTGGATGTGGGCTGCATTTTGGCTGCCTTTTGGGCTGGAGCTTTTCGTGGTTTGAGGCCTGGCTTGCTCCACCCCCTGCTCTTGAGATTCTCCCGGATTTCGGCTGGATTTTGGCTGCCTTTTGGGCTGGAGCTTCTCGTGGTTTGAGGCCTGGCTTGCTCCACACCCTGCTCTTGATATTCTCCCGGATGTGGGCTGCATTTTGGCTGCCTGTTGGGCTGGAGCTTCTCGTGGTTTGAGGCCTGGCTTGCTCCACCCCCTGCTCTTGAGATTGTCCTGGATGTGGGCTGCATTTTGGCTGCCTTTTGGGCTGGAGCTTCTCGTGGTTTGAGGCCTGGCTTGCTCCACCCCCTGCTCTTGAGATTCTCCCGGATGTGGGCTGCATTTTGGCTGCCTTTTGGGCTGGAGATTCTCGTGGTTTGAGGCCTGGCTTGCTCCACTCCCTGCTCTTGATATTGTCCTGCATGTGGGCTGCATTTTGGCTGCCTTTTGGGCTGGAGCTTCTCGTGGTTTGAGGCCTGGCTTGCTCCACCCCCTGCTCTTGATATTCTCCCGGATGTGGGCTGCATTTTGGCTGATTCTTGGGCTGGATCTTCTCGTGGTTTGAGGCCTGGCTTGCTCCACCCCCTGCTCTTGATATTCTCCCGGTGGTGGGCTGCATTTTGGCTGCATTTTGGGCTGGAGCTTCTCGTGGTTTGAGGCCTGGCTTGCTCCACCCCCTGCTCTTGAGATTCTCCCAGATATGGCCTGCATTTTGGCTGCATTTTGGGCTGGAGCTTCTCGTGGTTTGAGGCCTGGCTTGCTCCACACCCTGCTCTTGAGATTCTCCCAGATGTGGGCTGCATTTTGGCTGCCTTTTGGGCTGGAGCTTCTCGAGGTTTGAGGCCTGGCTTGCTCCACCCCCTGTTCTTGAGATTCTCCCGGATGTGGGCTGCATTTTGGCTGCCTTTTGGGCTGGAGCTTTTCGTGGTTTGAGGCCTAGCTTGCTCCACCCCCTGCTCTTGAGATTCTCCCGGATTTCGGCTGGATTTTGGCTGCCTTTTGGGCTGGAGCTTCTCATGGTTTGAGGCCTGTCTTTCTCCTCCCCCTGCTCTTGATATTCTCCTGGATGTGGTCTGCATTTTGGCTGAATTTTGGGCTGGAGCTTCTCGTGGTTTGAGGCCTGCCTTGCTCCACCCCCTGCTCTTGAGATTCTCCCAGATGTGGGCTGCATTTTGGCTGTTTCTTGGGCTGGAGCTTCTCGTGGTTTGAGGCCTGGCTTCCTCCACCCCCTGCTCTTGATATTCTCCCGGAAGTGGGCTGCATTTTGGTTGCCTTTTGGGCTGGAGCTTCTCGAGGTTTGAGGCCTGGCTTGCTCCAGCCCCTGCTCTTGAGATTCTCACAGAAGTGGGCTGCATTTTGGCTGCCTTTTGGGCTGGAGCTTCTCGTGGTTTGAGGCCTGGCTTGCTCCACCCCCTGCTCTTGAGATTCTCCCGCATGTGGGCTGCATTTTGGCTGCCTGTTGGGCTGGAGCTTCTCGTGGTTTGAGGCCTGGCTTCCTCCACCCCCTGCTCTTGATATTCTCCCAGATATGGCCTGAATTTTGGCTGCCTTTTGGGCTGGAGCTTCTCGTGGTTAGAGGCCTGGCTTGCTCTACCCCCTGCTCTTGATATTGTCCTGCATGTGGGCTGCATTTTGGGCTGGAGCTTCTCGAGGTTTGAGGCCTGGCTTGCTCCACCCCCTGCTCTTGATATTGTCCTGCATGTGGGCTGCATTTTGGGCTGGAGTTTCTCGTGGTTTGAGGCCTGGCTTCCTCCACCCCCTGCTCTTGATATTCTCCCAGATATGGCCTGAATTTTGGCTGCCTTTTGGGCTGGAGCTTCTCGTGGTTTGAGGCCTGGCTTGCTCCACCCCCTGCTCTTGATATTGTCCTGCATGTGGGCTGCATTTTGGCTGCCTTTTGGGCTGGAGCTTCTCGAGGTTTGAGGCCTGGCTTGCTCCACCCCCTGCTCTTGAGATTCTCCCGGAGGTGGGCTGGAGTTTGGCTGCCTTTTGGGCTGGAGCTTCTCGTGGTTTGAGGCCTGGCTTGCTCCATCCCCTTGCTCTTGAGATTCTCCCGGAGGTGGGCTGCATTTTGGCTGCCTTTTGGGCTGGAGCTTCTCGTGGTTTGAGGCCTGGCTTGCTCCACCCCCTGCTCTTGATATTCTCCCAGATATGGCCTGCAAATTTGGTGCTTTTTGGGCTGGAGCTTCTCGTGGTTTGAGGCCTGCCTTGCTCCACCCCCTGCTCTTGAGATTCTCCCAGATGTGGGCTGCATTTTGGCTGTTTCTTGGGCTGGAGCTTCTCGTGGTTTGAGGCCTGGCTTCCTCCAAACCCTGCTCTTGAGATTCTCCCGCATGTGGGCTGCATTTTGGTTGCCTTTTGGGCTGGAGCTTCTCGAGGTTTGAGGCCTGGCTTGCTCCAGCCCCTGCTCTTGAGATTCTCACAGATGTGGGCTGCATTTTGGCTGCCTTTTTGGGGTGGAACTTCTCGAGGTTTGAGGCCTGACTTGCTCCACCCCCTGCTCTTGATATTGTCCTGGATGTGGGCTGCATTTTGGCTGCCTTTTGGGCTGGAGCTTCTCGTGGTTTGAGGCCTGCCTTGCTCCAGCCCCTGCTCTTGAGATTCTCCTGGATGTGGCCTGCATTTTGGCTGCCTTTTGGGCTGGAGCTTCTCGTGGTTTGAGGCCTGGCTTGCTCCACCCCCTGCTCTTGAGATTCTCCCGGATGTGGGCTGCATTTTGGCTGCCTGTTGGGCTGGAGCTTCTCCTGGTTTGAGGCCTGGCTTGCTCCAGCCCCTGCTCTTGAGATTCTCCCGGATGTGGGCTGCATTTTGGCTGCCTTTTGGGCTGGAGCTTCTCGTGGTTTGAGGCCTGGCTTGCTCCACCCCCTGCTCTTGAGATTCTCCCGGATGTGGGCTGCATTTTGGCTGCCTTTTGGGCTGGAGCTTCTCGTGGTTTGAGGCCTGTCTTTCTCCACCCCCTGCTCTTGATATTCTCCCAGATATGGCCTGAATTTTGGCTGCCTTTTGGGCTGGAGCTTCTCGTGGTTTGAGGCCTGGCTTGCTCCACCCCCTGCTCTTGAGATTCTCACAGATGTGGGCTGCATTTTGGCTGCTTTTTGGGCTGGAGCATCTCGTGGTTTGAGGCCTGGCTTGCTCCACCCCCTGCTCTTGAGATTCTCCCGGAGGTGGGCTGCATTTTGGCTGCCTTTTGGGCTGGAGCTTCTCGTGGTTTCAGGCCTGGCTTGCTCCACCCCCTGCTCTTGAGATTCTCCCGGATGTGGGCTGCATTTTGGGCTGGAGCTTCTCGTGGTTTGAGGCCTGGCTTCCTCCACCCCCTGCTCTTGATATTCTCCCGCATGTGGGCTGCATTTTGGCTGCCTGTTGGGCTGGAGCTTCTCGTGGTTTGAGGCCTGGCTTCCTCCACCCCCTGCTCTTGATATTCTCCCAGATATGGCCTTAATTTTGGCTGCCTTTTGGGCTGGAGCTTCTCGTGGTTTGAGGCCTGGCTTGCTCCACCCCCTGCTCTTGATATTGTCCTGCATGTGGGCTGCATTTTGTCTGCATTTTGGGCTGGAGCTTCTCGAGGTTTGAGGCCTGGCTTGCTCCACCCCCTGCTCTTGAGATTCTCCCGGAGGTGGGCTGGAGTTTGGCTGCCTTTTGGGCTGGAGCTTCTCGTGGTTTGAGGCCTGGCTTGCTCCACCCCCTGCTCTTGAGATTCTCCCGGAGGTGGGCTGCATTTTGGCTGCCTTTTGGGCTGGAGCTTCTCGTGGTTTGAGGCCTGGCTTGCTCCACCCCCTGCTCTTGATATTCTCCCAGATATGGCCTGCATTTTGGCTGCCTTTTGGGCTGGAGCTTCTCGTGGTTTGAGGCCTGTCTTTCTCCTCCCCCTGTTCTTGATATTCTCCTGGATGTGGTCTGCATTTTGGCTGAATTTTGGGCTGGAGCTTCTCGTGGTTTGAGGCCTGGCTTGCTCCACCCCCTGCTCTTGAGATTCTCCCAGATGTGGGCTGCATTTTGGCTGTTTCTTGGGCTGGAGCTTCTCGTGGTTTGAGGCCTGGCTTCCTCCAACCCCTGCTCTTGAGATTCTCCCGCATGTGGGCTGCATTTTGGTTGCCTTTTGGGCTGGAGCTTCTCGAGGTTTGAGGACTGGCTTGCTCCAGCCCCTGCTCTTGAGATTCTCACAGATGTGGGCTGCATTTTGGCTGCCTTTTTGCGGTGGAACTTCTCGTGGTTTGAGGCCTGACTTGCTCCACCCCGTGCTCTTGATATTGTCCTGGATGTGGGCTGCATTTTGGCTGCCTTTTGGGCTGGAGCTTCTCGAGGTTTGAGGCCTGGCTTGCTCCAGCCCCTGCTCTTGAGATTCTCACAGATTTGGGCTGCATTTTGGCTGCGTTTTGGGCTGGAGCTTCTCTTGGTTTGAGGCCTGGCTTGCTCCACACCCTGCTCTTGAGATTCTCCCGGATGTGGGCTGCATTTTGGCTGCCTTTTGGGCTGGAGCTTCTCGTGGTTTGAGGCCTGGCTTGCTCCACCCCCTGCTCTTGAGATTCTCCCGGATGTGGGCTGCATTTTGGCTGCATTTGGGCTGGAGCTTCTCGTGGTTTGAGGCCTGGCTTGCTCCACCCCCTGCTCTTGAGATTCTCCCTTATGTGGGCTGCATTTTGGCTGCCTTTTGGGCTGGAGCTTCTCGTGGTTTGAGGCCTGGCTTCCTCCACCCCCTGCTCTTGATATTCTCCCGGATGTGGGCTGCATTTTGGCTGCCTTTTGGGCTGGAGCTTCTCGTGGTTTGAGGCCTGGCTTGCTCCACCCCCTGCTCTTGAGATTCTCCCGGATGTGGGCTGCATTTTGGCTGCCTTTTTGGGGTGGAACTTCTCGTGGTTTGAGACCTGCCTTGCTCCACCCCCTTCTCTTGATATTGTCCTGCATGTGGGCTGCATTTTGGCTGCCTTTTGGGCTGGAGCTTCTCGAGGTTTGAGGCCTGGCTTGCTCCAGCCCCTGCTCTTGAGATTTTCACAGATGTGGGCTGCATTTTGGATGCATTTTGGGCTGGAGCTTCTCGAGGTTTGAGGCCTGGCTTGCTCCAGCCCCTGCTCTTGATATTCTCCCGGATGTGGGCTGCATTTTGGCTGCCTTTTGGGCTGGAGCTTTTCGTGGTTTGAGGCCTGGCTTGCTCCACACCCTGCTCTTGAGATTCTCCCGGATGTGGGCTGCATTTTGGCTGCCTTTTGGGCTGGAGCTTCTCGTGGTTTGAGGCCTGTCTTTCTCCACCCCCTGCTCTTGATATTCTCCCAGATATGGCCTGAATTTTGGCTGCATTTTGGGCTGGAGCTTTTCGTGGTTTGAGGCCTGGCTTGCTCCACCCCCTTCTCTTGATATTGTCCTGCATGTGGGCTGCATTTTGGGCTGGAGCTTCTCGAGGTTTGAGGCCTGGCTTGCTCCAGCCCGTGCTCTTGAGATTCTCCCAGATGTGGGCTGCATTTTGGCTGCCTTTTGGGCTGGAGCTTCTCGTGGTTTCAGGCCTGGCTTGCTCCACCCCCTGCTCTTGAGATTCTCCCGGAGGTGGGCTGCATTTTGGCTGCCTTTTGGGCTGGAGCTTCTCGTGGTTTCAGGCCTGGCTTGCTCCACCCCCTGCTCTTGAGATTCTCCCGGATGTGGGCTGCATTTTGGCTGCATTTTGGGCTGGAGCTTCTCGTGGTTTGAGGCCTGGCTTCCTCCACCCCCTGCTCTTGATATTCTCCCGGATGTGGGCTGCATTTTGGCTGCCTGTTGGGCTGGAGCTTCTCGTGGTTTGAGGCCTGGCTTCCTCCACCCCCTGCTCTTGATATTCTCCCAGATATGGCCTGAATTTTGGCTGCCTTTTGGGCTGGAGCTTCTCGTGGTTTGAGGCCTGGCTTGCTCCACCCCCTGCTCTTGATATTGTCCTGCATGTGGGCTGCATTTTGTCTGCATTTTGGGCTGGAGCTTCTCGAGGTTTGAGGCCTGGCTTGCTCCACCCCCTGCTCTTGAGATTCTCCCGGAGGTGGGCTGGAGTTTGGCTGCCTTTTGGGCTGGAGCTTCTCGTGGTTTGAGGCCTGGCTTGCTCCATCCCCTGCTCTTGAGATTCTCCCGGAGGTGGGCTGCATTTTGGCTGACTTTTGGGCTGGAGCTTCTCGTGGTTTGAGGCCTGGCTTGCTCCACCCCCTGCTCTTGAGATTCTCCCATATATGGCCTGCATTTTGGCTGCATTTTGGGCTGGAGCTTCTCGTGGTTTGAGGCCTGGCTTGCTCCAACCCGTGCTCTTGATATTCTCCCGGATGTGGTCTGCATTTTGGCTGCATTTTTTGCTGGAGCTTCTCGTGGTTTGAGGCCTGGCTTGCTCCACCCCCTGCTCTTGAGATTCTCCCGGATGTGGGCTGCATTTTGGCTGTTTCTTGGGCTGGAGCTTCTCGTGGTTTGAGGCCTGGCTTGCTCCACCCCCTGCTCTTGAGATTCTCCCGGAGGTGGGCTGCATTTTGGCTGCCTTTTGGGCTGGAGCTTCTCGAGGTTTGAGGCCTGGCTTGCTCCAGCCCCTGCTCTTGAGATTCTCACAGATGTGGGCTGCATTTTGGCTGCCTTTTTGGGGTGGAACTTCTCGTGGTTTGAGACCTGCCTTGCTCCCCCCCCTTCTCTTGATATTGTCCTTCATGTGGGCTGCATTTTGGCTGCCTTTTGGGCTGGAGCTTCTCGTGGTTTGAGGCCTGGCTTGCTCCATCCCCTGCTCTTGAGATTCTCCCGGAGGTGGGCTGCATTTTGGCTGCCTTTTGGGCTGGAGCTTCTCGTGGTTTGAGGCCTGGCTTGCTCTACCCCCTGCTCTTGAGATTCTCCCAGATATGGCCTGCAAATTGGCTGCATTTTGGGCTGGAGCTTCTCGTGGTTTGAGGCCTGGCTTGCTCCACCCCCTGCTCTTGATATTCTCCCAGATATGGCCTGCATTTTGGCTGCATTTTGGGCTGGAGCTTCTCGTGGTTTGAGGCCTGGCTTGCTCCACCCCGTGCTCTTGATATTCTCCCGGATGTGGGCTGCATTTTGGCTGCATTTTTTGCTGGAGCTTCTCGTGGTTTGAGGCCTGGCTTGCTCCACCCCCTGCTCTTGAGATTCTCACAGATGTGGGCTGCATTTTGGCTGTTTCTTGGGCTGGAGCTTCTCGTGGTTTGAGGCCTGGCTTGCTCCACCCCCTGCTCTTGATATTGTCCTGCATGCGGGCTGCATTTTGGCTGCATTTTGGGCTGGAGATTCTCGAGGTTTGAGGCCTGGCTTGCTCCAGCCCCTGCTCTTGAGATTCTCACAGATGTGGGCTGCATTTTGGCTGCCTTTTTGGGGTGGAACTTCTCGTGGTTTGAGACCTGCCTTGCTCCCCCCCCTTCTCTTGATATTGTCCTTCATGTGGGCTGCATTTTGGCTGCCTTTTGGGCTGGAGCTTCTCGAGGTTTGAGGCCTGGCTTGCTCCAGCCCCTGCTCTTGAGATTCTCCCGGAGGTGGGCTGCATTTTGGCTGCCTTTTGGGCTGGAGCTTCTCGTGGTTTGAGGCCTGGCTTGCTCCACCCCCTGCTCTTGAGATTCTCCCGGATGTGGGCTGCATTTTGGCTGCCTTTTGGGCTGGAGCTTCTCGAGGTTTGAGGCCTGGTTTGCTCCACCCCCTGCTCTTGAGATTCTCCCTTATGTGGGCTGCATTTTGGCTGCCTTTTGGGCTGGAGCTTCTCGTGGTTTGAGGCCTGCCTTGCTCCACACCCTGTTCTTGATATTGTCCTGCATGTGGGCTGCATTTTGGCTGCCTTTTGGGCTGGAGCTTCTCGAGGTTTGAGGCCTGGCTTGCTCCACCCCCTGCTCTTGAGATTCTCCCGGAAGTGGGCTGCATTTTGGCTGCCTTTTGGGCTGGAGCTTCTCGTGGTTTCAGGCCTGGCTTGCTCCACCCCTTGCTCTTGAGATTCTCCCGGAGGTGGGCTGGAGTTTGGCTGCCTTTTGGGCTGGAGCTTCTCGTGGTTTGAGGCCTGGCTTGCTCCATCCCCTGCTCTTGAGATTCTCCCGGAGGTGGGCTGCATTTTGGCTGCCTTTTGGGCTGGAGCTTCTCGTGGTTTGAGGCCTGGCTTGCTCCAGCCCCTGCTCTTGAGATTCTCCCGGATGTGGGCTGCATTTTGGCTGCCTTTTGGGCTGGAGCTTCTCGTGGTTTGAGGCCTGGCTTTCTCCACCCCCTGCTCTTGATATTCTCCCAGATATGGCCTGCATTTTGGCTGCATTTTGGGCTGGAGGTTCTCGTGGTTTGAGGCCTGGCTTGCTCCACCCCCTGCTCTTGATATTCTCCCAGATATGGCCTGCATTTTGGCTGCATTTTGGGCTGGAGCTTCTCGTGGTTTGAGGCCTGGCTTGCTCCACCCCCTGCTCTTGCGATTCTCACAGATGTGGGCTGCATTTTGGCTGCCTTTTTGGGGTGGAACTTCTCGTGGTTTGAGACCTGACTTGCTCCACCCCCTTCTCTTGATATTGTCCTGCATGTGGGCTGCATTTTGGCTGCCTTTTGGGCTGGAGCTTCTCGTGGTTTGAGGCCTGGCTTGCTCCACCCCCTGCTCTTGATATTCTCCTGGATGTGGGCTGGATTTTGGCTGCCTTTTGGGCTGGAGCTTCTCGTGGTTTGAGGCCTGGCTTCCTCCACCCCCTGCTCTTGAGATTCTCCCGGATGTGGGCTGCATTTTGGCTGCCTTTTGGGCTGGAGCTTCTCGTGGTTTGAGGCCTGCCTTGCTCCACCCCCTGCTCTTGAGATTCTCCCGGATGTGGGCTGAATTTTGGCTGCCTTTTGGGCTGGAGCTTCTAGTGGTTTGAGGCCTGGCTTGGTCCACCCCCTGCTCTTGAGATTCTCCCTTTTGAGGGCTGCATTTTGGCTGCATTTTGGGCTGGAGCTTCTCGTGGTTTGAGGCCTGGCTTCCTCCACCCACTGGTCTTGAGATTGTCCCGGATGTGGGCTGCATTTTGGCTGCCTTTTGGGCTGGAGCTTCTCGTGGTTTGAGACCTGGCTTGCTCCACCCCCTGCTCTTGAGATTCTCACAGATGTGGGCTGCATTTTGGCTGCCTTTTGGGCTGGAGCTTCTCGTGGTTTGAGGCCTGGCTTGCTCCACCCCCTGCTCTTGATATTCTCCTGGATGTGGGCTGGATTTTGGCTGCCTTTTGGGCTGGAGCTTCTCGTGGTTTGAGGCCTGGCTTCCTCCACCCCCTGCTCTTGAGATTCTCCCGGATGTGGGCTGCATTTTGGCTGCCTTTTGGGCTGGAGCTTCTCGTGGTTTGAGGCCTGCCTTGCTCCACCCCCTGCTCTTGAGATTCTCCCGGATGTGGGCTGAATTTTGGCTGCCTTTTGGGCTGGAGCTTCTAGTGGTTTGAGGCCTGGCTTGGTCCACCCCCTGCTCTTGAGATTCTCCCTTTTGAGGGCTGCATTTTGGCTGCATTTTGGGCTGGAGCTTCTCGTGGTTTGAGGCCTGGCTTCCTCCACCCACTGGTCTTGAGATTGTCCCGGATGTGGGCTGCATTTTGGCTGCCTTTTGGGCTGGAGCTTCTCGTGGTTTGAGACCTGGCTTGCTCCACCCCCTGCTCTTGAGATTCTCACAGATGTGGGCTGCATTTTGGCTGCCTTTTTGGGGTGGAACTTCTCGTGGTTTGAGGCCTGACTTGCTCCACCCCCTGCTCTTGATATTGTCCTGCATGTGGGCTGCATTTTGGCTGCCTTTTGGGCTGGAGGTTCTCGTGGTTTGAGGCCTGGCTTGCTCCACCCCCTGCTCTTGAGATTCTCCCGGATGTGGGCTGCATTTTGGCTGCCTTTTGGGCTGGAGCTTCTCGTGGTTTGAGGCCTGGCTTGCTCCACCCCCTGCTCTTGAGATTCTCCCGGAGGTGGGCTGCATTTTGGCTGCATTTTGGGCTGGAGCTTCTCGTGGTTTGAGGCCTGGCTTCCTCCACCCCCTGCTCTTGATATTCTCCCAGATATGGCCTGAATTTTGGCTGCCTTTTGGGCTGGAGCTTCTCGTGGTTTGAGGCCTGGCTTGCTCCACCCCCTGCTCTTGATATTGTCCTGCATGTGGGCTGCATTTTGGCTGCATTTTGGGCTGGAGCTTCTCGTGGTTTGAGGCCTGGCTTGCTCCACCCCCTGCTCTTGATATTCTCCCGGATGTGGGCTGCATTTTGGCTGTTTCTTGGGCTGGAGCTTCTCGAGGTTTGAGGCCTGGCTTACTCTAGCCCCTGCTCTTGAGATTCTCCCGGATGTGGGCTGCATTTTGGCTGCCTTTTGGGCTGGAGCTTCTCGTGGTTTGAGGCCTGGCTTGCTCCACCCCCTGCTCTTGATATTCTCCTGGATGTGGTCTGCATTTTGGCTGCCTTTTGGGCTGGAGCTTCTCGTGGTTTGAGGCCTGGCTTGCTCCACCCCCTGCTCTTGAGATTCTCCCGGATGTGGGCTGCATTTTGGCTGTATCTTGGGCTGGAGCTTCTCGAGGTTTGAGGCCTGGCTTGCTCCAGCCCCTGCTCTTGAGATTCTCACAGATGTGGGCTGCATTTTGGCTGCCTTTTTGGGGTGGAACTTCTCGTGGTTTGAGGCCTGACTTGCTCCACCCCCTGCTCTTGATATTGTCCTGCATGTGGGCTGCATTTTAGCTGCCTTTTGGGCTGGAGATTCTCGAGGTTTGAGGCCTGGCTTGCTCCAGCCCCTGCTCTTGATATTGTCCTGCATGTGGGCTGCATTTTGGCTGCCTTTTGGGCTGGAGATTCTCGTGGTTTGAGGCCTGGCTTGCTCCAGCCCCTGCTCTTGAGATTCTCACAGATGTGGGCTGCATTTTGGCTGCATTTTGGGCTGCAGCTTCTCGTGGTTTGAGGCCTGGATTGCTCCATCCCCTGCTCTTGAGATTCTCCCTTATGTGGGCTGCATTTTGGCTGCCTTTGGCCTGGAGCTTCTAGTGGTTTGAGGCCTTGCTTCCTCCACCCCCAGCTCTTGATGTTCTCCCAGATATGGCCTGAATTTTGGCTGCCTTTGGGCTGGAGCTTCTCGTGGTTTGAGGCCTGGCTTGCTCCACCCCCTGCTCTTGATATTCTCCCAGATATGGCCTGCATTTTGGCTGCATTTTGGGCTGGAGCTTCTCGTGGTTTGAGGCCTGGCTTTCTCCACCACCTGCTCTTGATATTCTTCTGCATTTCGGCTGCATTTTGGCTGCCTTTTGGGCTGGAGCTTCTCGTGGTTTGGGACCTGGCTTGCTCCACCCCCTGCTCTTGAGATTCTCCTGGATGTGGGCTGCATTTTGGCTGCATTTTGGGCTGGAGCTTCTCGTGGTTTGAGGCCTGGCTTGCTCCACCCCCTGCTCTTGATATTCTCCCGGATGTGGGCTGCATTTTGGCTGTTTCTTGGGCTGGAGCTTCTCGAGGTTTGAGGCCTGGCTTACTCTAGCCCCTGCTCTTGAGATTCTCCCGGATGTGGGCTGCATTTTGGCTGCCTTTTGGGCTGGAGCTTCTCGTGGTTTGAGGCCTGGCTTGCTCCACCCCCTGCTCTTGATATTCTCCTGGATGTAGTCTGCATTTTGGCTGCCTTTTGGGCTGGAGCTTCTCGTGGTTTGAGGCCTGGCTTGCTCCACCCCCTGCTCTTGATATTCTTCCGGATGTGGGCTGCATTTTGGCTGTTTCTTGGGCTGGAGCTTCTCGAGGTTTGAGGCCTGGCTTACTCTAGCCCCTGCTCTTGAGATTCTCCCGGATGTGGGCTGCATTTTGGCTGCCTTTTGGGCTGGAGCTTCTCGTGGTTTGAGGCCTGGCTTGCTCCACCCCCTGCTCTTGATATTCTCCTGGATGTGGTCTGCATTTTGGCTGCCTTTTGGGCTGGAGCTTCTCGTGGTTTGAGGCCTGGCTTGCTCCACCCCCTGCTCTTGAGATTCTCCCGGATGTGGGCTGCATTTTGGCTGTATCTTGGGCTGGAGCTTCTCGAGGTTTGAGGCCTGGCTTGCTCCAGCCCCTGCTCTTGAGATTCTCACAGATGTGGGCTGCATTTTGGCTGCCTTTTTGGGGTGGAACTTCTCGTGGTTTGAGGCCTGACTTGCTCCACCCCCTGCTCTTGATATTCTCCTGCATGTGGGCTGCATTTTAGCTGCCTTTTGGGCTGGAGATTCTCGAGGTTTGAGGCCTGGCTTGCTCCAGCCCCTGCTCTTGATATTGTCCTGCATGTGGGCTGCATTTTGGCTGCCTTTTGGGCTGGAGATTCTCGTGGTTTGAGGCCTGGCTTGCTCCAGCCCCTGCTCTTGAGATTCTCACAGATGTGGGCTGCATTTTGGCTGCATTTTGGGCTGCAGCTTCTCGTGGTTTGAGGCCTGGATTGCTCCATCCCCTGCTCTTGAGATTCTCCCTTATGTGGGCTGCATTTTGGCTGCCTTTGGCCTGGAGCTTCTAGTGGTTTGAGGCCTTGCTTCCTCCACCCCCAGCTCTTGATGTTCTCCCAGATATGGCCTGAATTTTGGCTGCCTTTGGGCTGGAGCTTCTCGTGGTTTGAGGCCTGGCTTGCTCCACCCCCTGCTCTTGATATTCTCCCAGATATGGCCTGCATTTTGGCTGCATTTTGGGCTGGAGCTTCTCGTGGTTTGAGGCCTGGCTTTCTCCACCACCTGCTCTTGATATTCTTCTGCATTTCGGCTGCATTTTGGCTGCCTTTTGGGCTGGAGCTTCTCGTGGTTTGGGACCTGGCTTGCTCCACCCCCTGCTCTTGAGATTCTCCCAGATGTGGGCTGCATTTTGGCTGCATTTTGGGCTGGAGCTTCTCGTGGTTTGAGGCCTGGCTTGCTCCACCCCCTGCTCTTGATATTCTCCCGGATGTGGGCTGCATTTTGGCTGTTTCTTGGGCTGGAGCTTCTCGAGGTTTGAGGCCTGGCTTACTCTAGCCCCTGCTCTTGAGATTCTCCCGGATGTGGGCTGCATTTTGGCTGCCTTTTGGGCTGGAGCTTCTCGTGGTTTGAGGCCTGGCTTGCTCCACCCCCTGCTCTTGATATTCTCCTGGATGTGGTCTGCATTTTGGCTGCCTTTTGGGCTGGAGCTTCTCGTGGTTTGAGGCCTGGCTTGCTCCACCCCCTGCTCTTGAGATTCTCCCGGATGTGGGCTGCATTTTGGCTGTATCTTGGGCTGGAGCTTCTCGAGGTTTGAGGCCTGGCTTGCTCCAGCCCCTGCTCTTGAGATTCTCACAGATGTGGGCTGCATTTTGGCTGCCTTTTTGGGGTGGAACTTCTCGTGGTTTGAGGCCTGACTTGCTCCACCCCCTGCTCTTGATATTGTCCTGCATGTGGGCTGCATTTTAGCTGCCTTTTGGGCTGGAGATTCTCGAGGTTTGAGGCCTGGCTTGCTCCACCCCCTGATCTTGATATTGTCCTGCATGTGGGCTGCATTTTGGCTGCCTTTTGGGCTGGAGATTCTCGTGGTTTGAGGCCTGGCTTGCTCCAGCCCCTGCTCTTGAGATTCTCACAGATGTGGGCTGCATTTTGGCTGCATTTTGGGCTGGAGCTTCTCTTGGTTTGAGGCCTGGCTTGCTCCACACCCTGCTCTTGATATTCTCCTGGATGTGGCCTGCATTTTTGCTGCCTTTTGGGCTGGAGCTTCTCGTGGTTTGAGGCCTGGCTTGCTCCATCCCCTGCTCTTGAGATTCTCCCTTATGTGGGCTGCATTTTGGCTGCCTTTGGCCTGGAGCTTCTAGTGGTTTGAGGCCTTGCTTCCTCCACCCCCAGCTCTTGATGTTCTCCCAGATATGGCCTGAATTTTGGCTGCCTTTGGGCTGGAGCTTCTCGTGGTTTGAGGCCTGGCTTGCTCCACCCCCTGCTCTTGACATTGTCCTGCATGTGGGCTGAATTTTGGCTGCCTTTTGGGCTGGAGCTTCTCTTGGTTTGAGGCCTGGCTTGCTCCATCCCCTGCTCTTGAGATTCTCCCGGAGGTGGGCTGGATTTTGGCTGCATTTTGGGCTGGAGCTTCTCGTGGTTTGAGGCCTGGCTTGCTCCACCCCCTGCTCTTGATATTCTCCCAGATATGGCCTGCATTTTGGCTGCATTTTGGGCTGGAGCTTCTCGTGGTTTGAGGCCTGGCTTTCTCCACCACCTGCTCTTGATATTCTTCTGCATTTCGGCTGCATTTTGGCTGCCTTTTGGGCTGGAGCTTCTCGTGGTTTGGGACCTGGCTTGCTCCACCCCCTGCTCTTGAGATTCTCCTGGATGTGGGCTGCATTTTGGCTGCCTTTTGGGCTGGAGCTTCTCTTGGTTTGAGGCCTGGCTTGCTCCACCCCCTGCTCTTGAGATTCTCCTGGATGTGGCCTGCATTTTGGCTGCCTTTTGGGCTGGAGCTTCTCGTGGTTTGAGGCCTGGCTTGCTCCACCCCCTGCTCTTGAGATTCTCCCGGATGTGGGCTGCATTTTGGCTGCCTTTTGGGCTGGAGCTTCTCGAGGTTTGAGGCCTGGTTTGCTCCACCCCCTGCTCTTGAGATTCTCCCTTATGTGGGCTGCATTTTGGCTGCCTGTTGGGCTGGAGCTTCTCGTGGTTTGAGGCCTGCCTTGCTCCACACCCTGTTCTTGATATTGTCCTGCATGTGGGCTGCATTTTGGCTGCCTTTTGGGCTGGAGCTTCTCGAGGTTTGAGGCCTGGCTTGCTCCACCCCCTGCTCTTGAGATTCTCCCGGAGGTGGGCTGCATTTTGGCTGCCTTTTGGGCTGGAGCTTCTCGTGGTTTGAGGCCTGGCTTGCTCCACCCCCTGCTCTTGAGATTCTCCCGGATGTGGGCTGCATTTTGGCTGTATCTTGGGCTGGAGCTTCTCGAGGTTTGAGGCCTGGCTTGCTCCAGCCCCTGCTCTTGAGATTCTCACAGATGTGGGCTGCATTTTGGCTGCCTTTTTGGGGTGGAACTTCTCGTGGTTTGAGGCCTGACTTGCTCCACCCCCTGCTCTTGATATTCTCCTGCATGTGGGCTGCATTTTAGCTGCCTTTTGGGCTGGAGATTCTCGAGGTTTGAGGCCTGGCTTGCTCCAGCCCCTGCTCTTGATATTGTCCTGCATGTGGGCTGCATTTTGGCTGCCTTTTGGGCTGGAGATTCTCGTGGTTTGAGGCCTGGCTTGCTCCAGCCCCTGCTCTTGAGATTCTCACAGATGTGGGCTGCATTTTGGCTGCATTTTGGGCTGCAGCTTCTCGTGGTTTGAGGCCTGGATTGCTCCATCCCCTGCTCTTGAGATTCTCCCTTATGTGGGCTGCATTTTGGCTGCCTTTGGCCTGGAGCTTCTAGTGGTTTGAGGCCTTGCTTCCTCCACCCCCAGCTCTTGATGTTCTCCCAGATATGGCCTGAATTTTGGCTGCCTTTGGGCTGGAGCTTCTCGTGGTTTGAGGCCTGGCTTGCTCCACCCCCTGCTCTTGATATTCTCCCAGATATGGCCTGCATTTTGGCTGCATTTTGGGCTGGAGCTTCTCGTGGTTTGAGGCCTGGCTTTCTCCACCACCTGCTCTTGATATTCTTCTGCATTTCGGCTGCATTTTGGCTGCCTTTTGGGCTGGAGCTTCTCGTGGTTTGGGACCTGGCTTGCTCCACCCCCTGCTCTTGAGATTCTCCTGGATGTGGGCTGCATTTTGGCTGCATTTTGGGCTGGAGCTTCTCGTGGTTTGAGGCCTGGCTTGCTCCACCCCCTGCTCTTGATATTCTCCCGGATGTGGGCTGCATTTTGGCTGTTTCTTGGGCTGGAGCTTCTCGAGGTTTGAGGCCTGGCTTACTCTAGCCCCTGCTCTTGAGATTCTCCCGGATGTGGGCTGCATTTTGGCTGCCTTTTGGGCTGGAGCTTCTCGTGGTTTGAGGCCTGGCTTGCTCCACCCCCTGCTCTTGATATTCTCCTGGATGTGGTCTGCATTTTGGCTGCCTTTTGGGCTGGAGCTTCTCGTGGTTTGAGGCCTGGCTTGCTCCACCCCCTGCTCTTGAGATTCTCCCGGATGTGGGCTGCATTTTGGCTGTATCTTGGGCTGGAGCTTCTCGAGGTTTGAGGCCTGGCTTGCTCCAGCCCCTGGTCTTGAGATTCTCACAGATGTGGGCTGCATTTTGGCTGCCTTTTTGGGGTGGAACTTCTCGTGGTTTGAGGCCTGACTTGCTCCACCCCCTGCTCTTGATATTGTCCTGCATGTGGGCTGCATTTTAGCTGCCTTTTGGGCTGGAGATTCTCGAGGTTTGAGGCCTGGCTTGCTCCACCCCCTGATCTTGATATTGTCCTGCATGTGGGCTGCATTTTGGCTGCCTTTTGGGCTGGAGATTCTCGTGGTTTGAGGCCTGGCTTGCTCCAGCCCCTGCTCTTGAGATTCTCACAGATGTGGGCTGCATTTTGGCTGCATTTTGGGCTGGAGCTTCTCTTGGTTTGAGGCCTGGCTTGCTCCACCCCCTGCCCTTGATATTCTCCTGGATGTGGCCTGCATTTTTGCTGCCTTTTGGGCTGGAGCTTCTCGTGGTTTGAGGCCTGGCTTGCTCCATCCCCTGCTCTTGAGATTCTCCCTTATGTGGGCTGCATTTTGGCTGCCTTTGGCCTGGAGCTTCTAGTGGTTTGAGGCCTTGCTTCCTCCACCCCCAGCTCTTGATGTTCTCCCAGATATGGCCTGAATTTTGGCTGCCTTTGGGCTGGAGCTTCTCGTGGTTTGAGGCCTGGCTTGCTCCACCCCCTGCTCTTGACATTGTCCTGCATGTGGGCTGAATTTTGGCTGCCTTTTGGGCTGGAGCTTCTCTTGGTTTGAGGCCTGGCTTGCTCCATCCCCTGCTCTTGAGATTCTCCCGGAGGTGGGCTGGATTTTGGCTGCATTTTGGGCTGGAGCTTCTCGTGGTTTGAGGCCTGGCTTGCTCCACCCCCTGCTCTTGATATTCTCCCAGATATGGCCTGCATTTTGGCTGCATTTTGGGCTGGAGCTTCTCGTGGTTTGAGGCCTGGCTTTCTCCACCACCTGCTCTTGATATTCTTCTGCATTTCGGCTGCATTTTGGCTGCCTTTTGGGCTGGAGCTTCTCGTGGTTTGGGACCTGGCTTGCTCCACCCCCTGCTCTTGAGATTCTCCTGGATGTGGGCTGCATTTTGGCTGCCTTTTGGGCTGGAGCTTCTCTTGGTTTGAGGCCTGGCTTGCTCCACCCCCTGCTCTTGATATTCTCCTGGATGTGGCCTGCATTTTGGCTGCCTTTTGGGCTGGAGCTTCTCGTGGTTTGAGGCCTGGCTTGCTCCACCCCCTGCTCTTGAGATTCTCCCGGATGTGGGCTGCATTTTGGCTGCCTTTTGGGCTGGAGCTTCTCGAGGTTTGAGGCCTGGTTTGCTCCACCCCCTGCTCTTGAGATTCTCCCTTATGTGGGCTGCATTTTGGCTGCATTTTGGGCTGGAGCTTCTCGTGGTTTGAGGCCTGCCTTGCTCCACACCCTGTTCTTGATATTGTCCTGCATGTGGGCTGCATTTTGGCTGCCTTTTGGGCTGGAGCTTCTCGAGGTTTGAGGCCTGGCTTGCTCCACCCCCTGCTCTTGAGATTCTCCCGGAGGTGGGCTGCATTTTGGCTGCCTTTTGGGCTGGAGCTTCTCGTGGTTTGAGGCCTGGCTTGCTCCACCCCCTGCTCTTGAGATTCTCCCGGAGGTGGGCTGGATTTTGGCTGCCTTTTGGGCTGGAGCTTCTCGTGGTTTGAGGCCTGGCTTTCTCCACCCCCTGCTCTTGATATTCTCCCAGATATGGCCTGCATTTTGGCTGCATTTTGGGCTGGAGGTTCTCGTGGTTTCAGGCCTGGCTTGCTCCACCCCCTGCTCTTGAGATTCTCCCTTTTGTGGGCTGCATTTTGGCTGCATATGGGCTGGAGCTTCTCGTGGTTTGAGGCCTGGCTTGCTCCACCCCCTGCTCTTGAGATTCTCCCGGATGTGGGCTGCATTTTGGCTGCCTTTTGGACTGGAGCTTCTCCTGGTTTGAGGCCTGTCTTGATCCACCCCCTGCTCTTGAGATTGTCCCGGATGTGGGCTGCATTTTGGCGGGATTTTGTTCTGGAGCTTCTCATGGTTTGAGGCCTGGCTTGCTCCACCCCCTGCTCTTGAGATTCTCCTGGATGTGGGCTGCATTTTGGCTGCCTTTTGGGCTGGAGCTTCTCTTGGTTTGAGGCCTGGCTTGCTCCACCCCCTGCTCTTGATATTCTCCTGGATGTGGCCTGCATTTTGGCTGCCTTTTGGGCTGGAGCTTCTCGTGGTTTGAGGCCTGGCTTGCTCCACCCCCTGCTCTTGAGATTCTCCCTTTTGTGGGCTGCATTTTGGCTGCATATGGGCTGGAGCTTCTCGTGGTTTGAGGCCTGGCTTGCTCCACCCCCTGCTCTTGAGATTCTCCCGGATGTGGGCTGCATTTTGGCTGCCTTTTGGACTGGAGCTTCTCCTGGTTTGAGGCCTGTCTTGATCCACCACCTGCTCTTGATATTCTTCTGCATTTCGGCTGCATTTTGGCTGCCTTTTGGGCTGGAGCTTCTCGTGGTTTGGGACCTGGCTTGCTCCACCCCCTGCTCTTGAGATTCTCCTGGATGTGGGCTGCATTTTGGCTGCCTTTTGGGCTGGAGCTTCTCTTGGTTTGAGGCCTGGCTTGCTCCACCCCCTGCTCTTGATATTCTCCTGGATGTGGCCTGCATTTTGGCTGCCTTTTGGGCTGGAGCTTCTCGTGGTTTGAGGCCTGGCTTGCTCCACCCCCTGCTCTTGAGATTCTCCCGGATGTGGGCTGCATTTTGGCTGCCTTTTGGGCTGGAGCTTCTCGAGGTTTGAGGCCTGGTTTGCTCCACCCCCTGCTCTTGAGATTCTCCCTTATGTGGGCTGCATTTTGGCTGCATTTTGGGCTGGAGCTTCTCGTGGTTTGAGGCCTGCCTTGCTCCACACCCTGTTCTTGATATTGTCCTGCATGTGGGCTGCATTTTGGCTGCCTTTTGGGCTGGAGCTTCTCGAGGTTTGAGGCCTGGCTTGCTCCACCCCCTGCTCTTGAGATTCTCCCGGAGGTGGGCTGCATTTTGGCTGCCTTTTGGGCTGGAGCTTCTCGTGGTTTGAGGCCTGGCTTGCTCCACCCCCTGCTCTTGAGATTCTCCCGGAGGTGGGCTGGATTTTGGCTGCCTTTTGGGCTGGAGCTTCTCGTGGTTTGAGGCCTGGCTTGCTCCACCCCCTGCTCTTGAGATTCTCCCGGATGTGGGCTGCATTTTGGCTGTATCTTGGGCTGGAGCTTCTCGAGGTTTGAGGCCTGGCTTGCTCCAGCCCCTGCTCTTGAGATTCTCACAGATGTGGGCTGCATTTTGGCTGCCTTTTTGGGGTGGAACTTCTCGTGGTTTGAGGCCTGACTTGCTCCACCCCCTGCTCTTGATATTCTCCTGCATGTGGGCTGCATTTTAGCTGCCTTTTGGGCTGGAGATTCTCGAGGTTTGAGGCCTGGCTTGCTCCAGCCCCTGCTCTTGATATTGTCCTGCATGTGGGCTGCATTTTGGCTGCCTTTTGGGCTGGAGATTCTCGTGGTTTGAGGCCTGGCTTGCTCCAGCCCCTGCTCTTGAGATTCTCACAGATGTGGGCTGCATTTTGGCTGCATTTTGGGCTGCAGCTTCTCGTGGTTTGAGGCCTGGATTGCTCCATCCCCTGCTCTTGAGATTCTCCCTTATGTGGGCTGCATTTTGGCTGCCTTTGGCCTGGAGCTTCTAGTGGTTTGAGGCCTTGCTTCCTCCACCCCCAGCTCTTGATGTTCTCCCAGATATGGCCTGAATTTTGGCTGCCTTTGGGCTGGAGCTTCTCGTGGTTTGAGGCCTGGCTTGCTCCACCCCCTGCTCTTGATATTCTCCCAGATATGGCCTGCATTTTGGCTGCATTTTGGGCTGGAGCTTCTCGTGGTTTGAGGCCTGGCTTTCTCCACCACCTGCTCTTGATATTCTTCTGCATTTCGGCTGCATTTTGGCTGCCTTTTGGGCTGGAGCTTCTCGTGGTTTGGGACCTGGCTTGCTCCACCCCCTGCTCTTGAGATTCTCCTGGATGTGGGCTGCATTTTGGCTGCATTTTGGGCTGGAGCTTCTCGTGGTTTGAGGCCTGGCTTGCTCCACCCCCTGCTCTTGATATTCTCCCGGATGTGGGCTGCATTTTGGCTGTTTCTTGGGCTGGAGCTTCTCGAGGTTTGAGGCCTGGCTTACTCTAGCCCCTGCTCTTGAGATTCTCCCGGATGTGGGCTGCATTTTGGCTGCCTTTTGGGCTGGAGCTTCTCGTGGTTTGAGGCCTGGCTTGCTCCACCCCCTGCTCTTGATATTCTCCTGGATGTGGTCTGCATTTTGGCTGCCTTTTGGGCTGGAGCTTCTCGTGGTTTGAGGCCTGGCTTGCTCCACCCCCTGCTCTTGAGATTCTCCCGGATGTGGGCTGCATTTTGGCTGTATCTTGGGCTGGAGCTTCTCGAGGTTTGAGGCCTGGCTTGCTCCAGCCCCTGCTCTTGAGATTCTCACAGATGTGGGCTGCATTTTGGCTGCCTTTTTGGGGTGGAACTTCTCGTGGTTTGAGGCCTGACTTGCTCCACCCCCTGCTCTTGATATTGTCCTGCATGTGGGCTGCATTTTAGCTGCCTTTTGGGCTGGAGATTCTCGAGGTTTGAGGCCTGGCTTGCTCCACCCCCTGATCTTGATATTGTCCTGCATGTGGGCTGCATTTTGGCTGCCTTTTGGGCTGGAGATTCTCGTGGTTTGAGGCCTGGCTTGCTCCAGCCCCTGCTCTTGAGATTCTCACAGATGTGGGCTGCATTTTGGCTGCATTTTGGGCTGGAGCTTCTCTTGGTTTGAGGCCTGGCTTGCTCCACACCCTGCTCTTGATATTCTCCTGGATGTGGCCTGCATTTTTGCTGCCTTTTGGGCTGGAGATTCTCGTGGTTTGAGGCCTGGCTTGCTCCATCCCCTGCTCTTGAGATTCTCCCTTATGTGGGCTGCATTTTGGCTGCCTTTGGCCTGGAGCTTCTAGTGGTTTGAGGCCTTGCTTCCTCCACCCCCAGCTCTTGATGTTCTCCCAGATATGGCCTGAATTTTGGCTGTCTTTGGGCTGGAGCTTCTCGTGGTTTGAGGCCTGGCTTGCTCCACCCCCTGCTCTTGACATTGTCCTGCATGTGGGCTGAATTTTGGCTGCCTTTTGGGCTGGAGCTTCTCTTGGTTTGAGGCCTGGCTTGCTCCATCCCCTGCTCTTGAGATTCTCCCGGAGGTGGGCTGGATTTTGGCTGCATTTTGGGCTGGAGCTTCTCGTGGTTTGAGGCCTGGCTTGCTCCACCCCCTGCTCTTGATATTCTCCCAGATATGGCCTGCATTTTGGCTGCATTTTGGGCTGGAGCTTCTCGTGGTTTGAGGCCTGGCTTTCTCCACCACCTGCTCTTGATATTCTTCTGCATTTCGGCTGCATTTTGGCTGCCTTTTGGGCTGGAGCTTCTCGTGGTTTGGGACCTGGCTTGCTCCACCCCCTGCTCTTGAGATTCTCCTGGATGTGGGCTGCATTTTGGCTGCCTTTTGGGCTGGAGCTTCTCTTGGTTTGAGGCCTGGCTTGCTCCACCCCCTGCTCTTGATATTCTCCTGGATGTGGCCTGCATTTTGGCTGCCTTTTGGGCTGGAGCTTCTCGTGGTTTGAGGCCTGGCTTGCTCCACCCCCTGCTCTTGAGATTCTCCCGGATGTGGGCTGCATTTTGGCTGCCTTTTGGGCTGGAGCTTCTCGAGGTTTGAGGCCTGGTTTGCTCCACCCCCTGCTCTTGAGATTCTCCCTTATGTGGGCTGCATTTTGGCTGCATTTTGGGCTGGAGCTTCTCGTGGTTTGAGGCCTGCCTTGCTCCACACCCTGTTCTTGATATTGTCCTGCATGTGGGCTGCATTTTGGCTGCCTTTTGGGCTGGAGCTTCTCGAGGTTTGAGGCCTGGCTTGCTCCACCCCCTGCTCTTGAGATTCTCCCGGAGGTGGGCTGCATTTTGGCTGCCTTTTGGGCTGGAGCTTCTCATGGTTTGAGGCCTGGCTTGCTCCACCCCCTGCTCTTGAGATTCTCCCGGAGGTGGGCTGGATTTTGGCTGCCTTTTGGGCTGGAGCTTCTCGTGGTTTGAGGCCTGGCTTTCTCCACCCCCTGCTCTTGATATTCTCCCAGATATGGCCTGCATTTTGGCTGCATTTTGGGCTGGAGGTTCTCGTGGTTTCAGGCCTGGCTTGCTCCACCCCCTGCTCTTGAGATTCTCCCTTTTGTGGGCTGCATTTTGGCTGCATATGGGCTGGAGCTTCTCGTGGTTTGAGGCCTGGCTTGCTCCACCCCCTGCTCTTGAGATTCTCCCGGATGTGGGCTGCATTTTGGCTGCCTTTTGGACTGGAGCTTCTCCTGGTTTGAGGCCTGTCTTGAGCCACCCCCTGCTCTTGAGATTGTCCCGGATGTGGGCTGCATTTTGGCGGGATTTTGTTCTGGAGCTTCTCATGGTTTGAGGCCTGGCTTGCTCCACCCCCTGCTCTTGAGATGCTCCTGGATGTGGGCTGATTTTGGCTGCCTTTTGGGCTGGAGCTTCTCGTGGTTTGAGGCCTGGCTTTCTCCACCCCCTGCTCTTGAGATTCTCCCAGATATGGCCTGCATTTTGGCTGCCTTTTGGGCTGGAGCTTCAAGTGGTATGAGGCCTGGCTTCCTCCACCCCCTGCTCTTGATATTCTCCCCGATGTGGGCTGCATTTTGGCTGCCTTTTGGGCTGGAGCTTCTCGTGGTTTGAGGCCTGTCTTTCTCCACCCCCTGCTCTTGATATTCTCCTGGATGTGGTCTGCATTTTGGCTGAATTTTGGGCTGGAGCTTCTCGTGGTTTGAGGCCTGGCTTGCTCCACCCCCTGCTCTTGAGATTCTCCCGGATGTGGCCTGCATTTTGGCTGCATTTTGGGCTGGAGCTTCTCGTGGTTTGAGGCCTGGCTTGCTCCAACCCCTGCTCTTGATATTCTCCCAGATATAGCCTGAATTTCGGCTGCATTTTGGGCTGGAGCTTCTCGTGGTTTGAGGCCTGGCTTGCTCCACCCCCTGCTCTTGATATTGTCCTGCATGTGGGCTGCATTTTGGCTGCCTTTTGGGCTGGAGCTTCTCGAGGTTTGAGGCCTGGCTTGCTCCAGCCCCTGCTCTTGAGATTCTCACAGATGTGGGCTGCATTTTGGCTGCCTTTTTGGGGTGGAACTTCTCGTGGTTTGAGGCCTGGCTTGCTCCACACCCTGCTCTTGATATTCTCCTGGATGTGGCCTGCATTTTGGCTGCCTTTTGGGCTGGAGCTTCTCGTGGTTTGAGGCCTGCCTCGCTCCATCCCCTGCTCTTGAGATTCTCCCGGATGTGGGCTGCATTTTGGCTGCATTTTGGGCTGGAGCTTCTCGTGGTTTGAGGCCTGGCTTGCTCCACCCCCTGCTCTTGAGATTCTCCCGGAGGTGGGCTGCATTTTGGCTGCCTGTTGGGCTGGAGCTTCTCGTGGTTTGAGGCCTGGCTTCCTCCACCCCCTGCTCTTGATATTCTCCCGGATGTGGGCTGCATTTTGGCTGCCTGTTGGGCTGGAGCTTCTCGTGGTTTGAGGCCTGGCTTGCTCCACCCCCTGCTCTTGATATTCTCCCAGATATGGTCTGAATTTTGGCTGCCTTTTGGGCTGGAGCTTCTCGTGGTTTGAGGCCTGGCTTGCTCCACCCCCTGCTCTTGAGATTCTCCCGGAGGTGGGCTGGAGTTTGGCTGCATTTTGGGCTGGAGCTTCTCATGGTTTGAGGCCTGCCTTGCTCCACCCCCTGCTCTTGAGATTCTCCTCCATGTGGGCTGCATTTTGGCTGCCTTTTGGGCTGGAGCTTCTCGTGGTTTGAGGCCTGGCTTGCTCCACCCCCTGCTTTTGAGATTCTCCCGGAGTTGGGCTGGAGTTTGTCTGCATTTTGGGCTGGAGCTTCTCGTGGTTTGAGGCCTGCCTCGCTCCATCCCCTGGTCTTGAGATTCTCCCGGAGGTGGGCTGCATTTTGGCTGCCTTTTGGGCTGGAGCTTCTCGTGGTTTGAGGCCTGGCTTGCTCCACCCCCTGCTCTTGATATTCTCCCGGATGTGGGCTGCATTTTGGCTGCCTTTTGGGCTGGAGCTTCTCGTGGTTTGAGGCCTGGCTTGCTCCACCCCCTGCTCTTTTGATTCTCCCGCATGTGGGCTGCAAATTTGGTGCTTTTTGGGCTGGAGCTTCTCGTGGTTTGAGGCCTGGCTTGCTCCACCCACTGCTCTTGAGATTCTCCTGGAATTGGGCTGCATTTTGGCTGCATTTTGGGCTGGATCTTCTCGTGGTTTGAGGTCTGCCTTGCTCCACCCCCTGCTCTTGATATTCTCCCGGATGTGGGCTGCATTTTGGCTGCCTTTTGGGCTGGAGCTTCTCTTGGTTTGGGGCCTGGCTTGCTCCACCCCCTGCTCTTGATATTGTCCTGGATGTGGGCTGCATTTTGGCTGCCTTTTGGGCTGGAGCTTCTCGTGGTTTGAGGCCTGGTTTGCTCCAACCCCTGCCCTTGATATTCTCCCGGAGGTGGGCTGGAGTTTGTCTGCATTTTGGGCTGGAGCTTCTCGTGGTTTGAGGCCTGCCTCGCTCCATCCCCTGCTCTTGAGATTCTCCCGGATGTTTGCTGCATTTTGGCTGCCTTTTGGGCTGGAGCTTCTCGTGGTTTGAGGCCTGGCTTGCTCCACCCCCTGCACTTGATATTCTCCCGGATGTGGGCTGCATTTTGACTGCCTTTTGGGCTGGAGCTTCTCGTGGTTTGAGGCCTGGCTTGCTCCAGCCCCTGCTCTTGAGATTCTCCCAGATGTGGGCTGCATTTTGGTTGCCTTTTGGGCTGGAGCTTCTCGTGGTTTGAGGCCTGGCTTGCTCCACCCCCTGCTCTTGAGATTCTCCCGCATGTGGGCTGCATTTTGGCTGCCTTTTGGGCTGGAGCTTCTCGTGGTTTGAGGCCTGGTTTGCTCCAACCCCTGCTCTTGAGATTCTCCCGGAAGTGGGCTGGATTTTGGCTGCCTTTTGGGCTGGAGCTTCTCGTGGTTTGAGGCCTGGCTTGCTCCACCCCCTGCTTTTGAGATTCTCCCGGAGTTGGGCTGGAGTTTGTCTGCATTTTGGGCTGGAGCTTCTCGTGGTTTGAGGCCTGCCTCGCTCCATCCCCTGCTCTTGAGATTCTCCCGGATGTGGGCTGCATTTTGGCTGCCTTTTGGGCTGGAGCTTCTCGTGGTTTGAGGCCTGGCTTGCTCCACCCCCTGCTCTTGATATTCTCCCGGATGTGGGCTGCATTTTGACTGCCTTTTGGGCTGGAGCTTCTCGTGGTTTGAGGCCTGGCTTGCTCCACCCCCTGCTCTTTTGATTCTCCCGCATGTGGGCTGCAAATTTGGTGCTTTTTGGGCTGGAGCTTCTCGTGGTTTGAGGCCTGGCTTGCTCCACCCACTGCTCTTGAGATTCTCCTGGAATTGGGCTGCATTTTGGCTGCCTTTTGGGCTGGAGCTTCTCGTGGTTTGAGGCCTGGCTTGCTCCACCCCCTGCTCTTGATATTCTCCTGGATGTGGGCTGCATTTTGGCTGCCTTTTGGGCTGGAGCTTCTCGTGGTTTGAGGCCTGGCTTGCTCCACCCCCTGCTCTTGATATTCTCCCGGATGTGGGCTGCATTTTGACTGCCTTTTGGGCTGGAGCTTCTCGTGGTTTGAGGCCTGGCTTGCTCCAGCCCCTGCTCTTGAGATTCTCCCAGATGTGGGCTGCATTTTGGCTGCCTTTTGGGCTGGAGCTTCTCGTGGTTTGAGGCCTGGCTTGCTCCACCCCCTGCTCTTGAGATTCTCCCGCATGTGGGCTGCATTTTGGCTGCCTTTTGGGCTGGAGCTTCTCGTGGTTTGAGGCCTGGTTTGCTCCAACCCCTGCTCTTGAGATTCTCCCGGAAGTGGGCTGGATTTTGGCTGCCTTTTGGGCTGGAGCTTCTCGTGGTTTGAGGCCTGGCTTGCTCCACCCCCTGCTCTTGATATTCTCCCGGATGTGGGCTGCATTTTGGCTGCCTGTTGGGCTGGAGCTTCTCGTGGTTTGAGGCCTGGCTTGCTCCACCCCCTGCTCTTGAGATTCTCCCGGAGGTGGGCTGGAGTTTGTCTGAATTTTGGGCTGGAGCTTCTCATGGTTTGAGGCCTGCCTCGCTCCATCCCCTGCTCTTGAGATTCTCCCGGATGTTTGCTGCATTTTGGCTGCCTTTTGGGCTGGAGCTTCTCGTGGTTTGAGGCCTGGCTTGCTCCACCCCCTGCTCTTGATATTCTCCCGGATGTGGGCTGCATTTTGACTGCCTTTTGGGCTGGAGCTTCTCGTGGTTTGAGGCCTGGCTTGCTCCAGCCCCTGCTCTTGAGATTCTCCCAGATGTGGGCTGCATTTTGGTTGCCTTTTGGGCTGGAGCTTCTCGTGGTTTGAGGCCTGGCTTGCTCCACCCCCTGCTCTTGAGATTCTCCCGCATGTGGGCTGCATTTTGGCTGCCTTTTGGGCTGGAGCTTCTCGTGGTTTGAGGCCTGGTTTGCTCCAACCCCTGCTCTTGAGATTCTCCCGGAAGTGGGCTGGATTTTGGCTGCCTTTTCGGCTGGAGCTTCTCGTGGTTTGAGGCCTGGCTTGCTCCACCCCCTGCTTTTGAGATTCTCCCGGAGTTGGGCTGGAGTTTGTCTGCATTTTGGGCTGGAGCTTCTCGTGTTTTGAGGCCTGCCTCGCTCCATCCCCTGCTCTTGAGATTCTCCCGGATGTGGGCTGCATTTTGGCTGCCTTTTGGGCTGGAGCTTCTCGTGGTTTGAGGCCTGGCTTGCTCCACCCCCTGCTCTTGAGATTCTCCCGGATGTGGGCTGCATTTTGACTGCCTTTTGGGCTGGAGCTTCTCGTGGTTTGAGGCCTGGCTTGCTCCACCCCCTGCTCTTCATATTCTCCCGGATGTGGGCTGCATTTTGGCTGCCTTTTGGGCTGGAGCTTCTCGTGGTTTGAGGCCTGGCTTGCTCTACCCCCTGCTCTTGATATTCTCCCGGATGTGGGCTGCATTTTGGCTGCCTTTTGGGCTGGAGCTTCTCGTGGTTTGAGGCCTGCCTCGCTCCACCCCCTGCTCTTGAGATTCTCCTGGATGTGGGCTGCATTTTGGCTGCCTTTTGGGCTGGAGCTTCTCGTGGTTTGAGGCCTGGCTTGCTCCACCCCCTGCTCTTGAGATTCTCCCGGATGTGGGCTGCATTTTGGCTGCATATGGGCTGGAGCTTCTCGTGGTTTGAGGCCTGGCTTGCTCCACCCCCTGCTCTTGATATTCTCCCGGATGTGGGCTGCATTTTGGCTGCCTGTTGGGCTGGAGCTTCTCGTGGTTTGAGGCCTGGCTTGCTCCACCCCCTGCTCTTGATATTCTCCCAGATATGGTCTGAATTTTGGCTGCCTTTTGGGCTGGAGCTTCTCGTGGTTTGAGGCCTGGCTTGCTCCACCCCCTGCTCTTGAGATTCTCCTCCATGTGGGCTGCATTTTGGCTGCCTTTTGGGCTGGAGCTTCTCATGGTTTGAGGCCTGGCTTGCTCCAGCCCCTGCTCTTGAGATTCTCCTCCATGTGGGCTGCATTTTGGCTGCCTTTTGGGCTGGAGCTTCTCGTGGTTTGAGGCCTGGCTTGCTCCACCCCCTGCTCTTGATATTGTCCCGGATGTGGGCTGCATTTTGGCTGCCTTTTGGGCTGGAGCTTCTCGTGGTTTGAGGCCTGGCTTGCTCCACCCCCTGCTCTTGATATTCTCCCGGAGTTGGGCTGGAGTTTGTCTGCATTTTGGGCTGGAGCTTCTCGTGGTTTGAGGCCTGCCTCGCTCCATCCCCTGCTCTTGAGATTCTCCCGGATGTGGGCTGCATTTTGGCTGCCTTTTGGGCTGGAGCTTCTCGTGGTTTGAGGCCTGGCTTGCTCCACCCCCTGCTCTTGATATTCTCCCGGATGTGGGCTGCATTTTGACTGCCTTTTGGGCTGGAGCTTCTCGTGGTTTGAGGCCTGGCTTGCTCCACCCCCTGCTCTTTTGATTCACCCGCATGTGGGCTGCAAATTTGGTGCTTTTTGGGCTGGAGCTTCTCGTGGTTTGAGGCCTGGCTTGCTCCACCCACTGCTCTTGAGATTCTCCTGGAATTGGGCTGCATTTTGGCTGCATTTTGGGCTGGATCTTCTCGTGGTTTGAGGTCTGCCTTGCTCCACCCCCTGCTCTTGATATTCTCCCGGATGTGGGCTGCATTTTGGCTGCCTTTTGGGCTGGAGCTTCTCTTGGTTTGGGGCCTGGCTTGCTCCACCCCCTGCTCTTGATATTGTCCTGGATGTGGGCTGCATTTTGGCTGCCTTTTGGGCTGGAGCTTCTCGTGGTTTGAGGCCTGGTTTGCTCCAACCCCTGCCCTTGATATTCTCCCGGATGTGGTCTGGATTTTGGCTGCCTTTTGGGCTGGAGCTTCTCGTGGTTTGAGGCCTGGCTTGCTCCACCCCCTGCTCTTGATATTCTCCCGGATGTGGGCTGCATTTTGGCTGCCTGTTGGGCTGGAGCTTCTCGTGGTTTGAGGCCTGGCTTGCTCCACCCCCTGCTTTTGAGATTCTCCCGGAGGTGGGCTGGAGTTTGTCTGCATTTTGGGCTGGAGCTTCTCATGGTTTGAGGCCTGCCTCGCTCCATCCCCTGCTCTTGAGATTCTCCCGGATGTGGGCTGCATTTTGGCTGCCTTTTGGGCTGGAGCTTCTCGTGGTTTGAGGCCTGGCTTGCTCCACCCCCTGCTCTTGATATTCTCCCGGATGTGGGCTGCATTTTGACTGACTTTTGGGCTGGAGCTTCTCGTGGTTTGAGGCCTGGCTTGCTCCAGCCCCTGCTCTTGAGATTCTCCCAGATGTGGGCTGCATTTTGGCTGCCTTTTGGGCTGGAGCTTCTCGTGGTTTGAGGCCTGGCTTGCTCCACCCCCTGCTCTTGAGATTCTCCCGCATGTGGGCTGCATTTTGGCTGCATTTTGGGCTGGAGCTTCTCGTGGTTTGAGGCCTGGTTTGCTCCAACCCCTGCTCTTGAGATTCTCCCGGAAGTGGGCTGGATTTTGGCTGCCTTTTGGGCTGGAGCTTCTCGTGGTTTGAGGCCTGGCTTGCTCCACCCCCTGCTCTTGAGATTCTCCTGGATGTGGGCTGGATTTTGGCTGCCTTTTGGGCTGGAGCTTCTCGTGGTTTGAGGCCTGGCTTGCTCCACCCCCTGCTCTTGAGATTCTCCCGGATGTGGGCTGCATTTTGGCTGCCTTTTGGGCTGGAGCTTCTCGTGGTTTGAGGCCTGCCTTGCTCTACCCCCTGCTCTTGAGATTCTCCCGCATGTGGGCTGCATTTTGGCTGCATTTTGGGCTGGAGCTTCTCGTGGTTTGAGGCCTGGCTTGCTCCACCCCCTGCTCTTCATATTCTCTCGGATGTGGGGTGCATTTTGGCTGCCTTTTGGGCTGGAGCTTCTCGTGGTTTGAGGCCTGGCTTGCTCTACCCCCTGCTCTTGATATTCTCCCGGATGTGGGCTGCATTTTGGCTGCCTTTTGGGCTGGAGCTTCTCGTGGTTTGAGGCCTGCCTCGCTCCACCCCCTGCTCTTGAGATTCTCCTGGATGTGGGCTGCATTTTGGCTGCCTTTTGGGCTGGATCTTCTCGTGGTTTGAGGCCTGGCTTGCTCCACCCCCTGCTCTTGAGATTCTCCCGGATGTGGGCTGCATTTTGGCTGCCTTTTGGGCTGGAGCTTCTCGTGGTTTGAGGCCTGGCTTGCTCCACCCCCTGCTCTTGAGATTCTCCCGGATGTGGGCTGCATTTTGGCTGCCTTTTGGGCTGGAGCTTCTCGTGGTTTGAGGCCTGGTTTGCTCCAACCCCTGCCCTTGATATTCTCCCGGATGTGGGCTGGATTTTGGCTGCCTTTTGGGCTGGAGCTTCTCGTGGTTTGAGGCCTGGCTTGCTCCACCCCCTACTCTTGATATTCTTCTCCATGTGGGCTGCATTTTGGCTGCCTTTTGGGCTGGAGCTTCTCGTGGTTTGAGGCCTGGCTTGCTCCACCCCCTGCTCTTGAGATTCTCCCGGAAGTGGGCTGGATTTTGGCTGCCTTTTGGGCTGGAGCTTCTCGTGGTTTGAGGCCTGGCTTTCTCCACACCCTGCTCTTGAGATTCTCCTGGATGTGGGCTGCATATGGGCTGGAGCTTCTCGTGGTTTGAGGCCTGGCTTGCTCCACCCCCTGCTCTTGAGATTTTCTCCATGTGGGCTGCATTTTGGCTGCCTTTTGGGCTGGAGCTTCTCGTGGTTTGAGGCCTGGCTTGCTCCACCCCCTGCTCTTGAGATTCTCCCGCATGTGGGCTGCATTTTGGCTGCATTTTGGGCTGGAGCTTCTCGTGGTTTGAGGCCTGGTTTGCTCCAACCCCTGCTCTTGAGATTCTCCCGGAAGTGGGCTGGATTTTGGCTGCCTTTTGGGCTGGAGCTTCTCGTGGTTTGAGGCCTGGCTTGCTCCACCCCCTGCTCTTGAGATTCTCCTGGATGTGGGCTGGATTTTGGCTGCCTTTTGGGCTGGAGCTTCTCGTGGTTTGAGGCCTGGCTTGCTCCACCCCCTGCTCTTGAGATTCTCCCGGATGTGGGCTGCATTTTGGCTGCCTTTTGGGCTGGAGCTTCTCGTGGTTTGAGGCCTGCCTTGCTCTACCCCCTGCTCTTGAGATTCTCCCGCATGTGGGCTGCATTTTGGCTGCATTTTGGGCTGGAGCTTCTCGTGGTTTGAGGCCTGGCTTGCTCCACCCCCTGCTCTTCATATTCTCTCGGATGTGGGGTGCATTTTGGCTGCCTTTTGGGCTGGAGCTTCTCGTGGTTTGAGGCCTGGCTTGCTCTACCCCCTGCTCTTGATATTCTCCCGGATGTGGGCTGCATTTTGGCTGCCTTTTGGGCTGGAGCTTCTCGTGGTTTGAGGCCTGCCTCGCTCCACCCCCTGCTCTTGAGATTCTCCTGGATGTGGGCTGCATTTTGGCTGCCTTTTGGGCTGGATCTTCTCGTGGTTTGAGGCCTGGCTTGCTCCACCCCCTGCTCTTGAGATTCTCCCGGATGTGGGCTGCATTTTGGCTGCCTTTTGGGCTGGAGCTTCTCGTGGTTTGAGGCCTGGCTTGCTCCACCCCCTGCTCTTGAGATTCTCCCGGATGTGGGCTGCATTTTGGCTGCCTTTTGGGCTGGAGCTTCTCGTGGTTTGAGGCCTGGTTTGCTCCAACCCCTGCCCTTGATATTCTCCCGGATGTGGGCTGGATTTTGGCTGCCTTTTGGGCTGGAGCTTCTCGTGGTTTGAGGCCTGGCTTGCTCCACCCCCTGCTCTTGATATTCTTCTCCATGTGGGCTGCATTTTGGCTGCCTTTTGGGCTGGAGCTTCTCGTGGTTTGAGGCCTGGCTTGCTCCACCCCCTGCTCTTGAGATTCTCCCGGAAGTGGGCTGGATTTTGGCTGCCTTTTGGGCTGGAGCTTCTCGTGGTTTGAGGCCTGGCTTTCTCCACACCCTGCTCTTGAGATTCTCCTGGATGTGGGCTGCATTTTGGCTGCATATGGGCTGGAGCTTCTCGTGGTTTGAGGCCTGGCTTGCTCCACCCCCTGCTCTTGAGATTTTCTCCATGTGGGCTGCATTTTGGCTGCCTTTTGGGCTGGAGCTTCTCGTGGTTTGAGGCCTGGCTTGCTCCACCCCCTGCTCTTGAGATTCTCCTCCATGTGGGCTGCATTTTGGCTGCCTTTTGGGCTGGAGCTTCTCGTGGTTTGAGGCCTGGCTTGCTCCACCCCCTGCTCTTGATATTCTCCCGCATGTGGGCTGCATTTTGGCTGCCTTTTGGGCTGGAGCTTCTCGTGGTTTGAGGCCTGGCTTGCTCCACCCCCTGCTCTTGATATTCTCCCGGATGTGGGCTGCATTTTGGCTGCCTGTTGGGCTGGAGCTTCTCGTGGTTTGAGGCCTGGCTTGCTCCACCCCCTGCTTTTGAGATTCTCCCGGAGGTGGGCTGCATTTTGTCTGCATTTTGGGCTGGAGCTTCTCGTGGTTTGAGGCCTGCCTCGCTCCATCCCCTGCTCTTGAGATTCTCCCGGATGTGGGCTGCATTTTGGCTGCCTTTTGGGCTGGAGCTTCTCGTGGTTTGAGGCCTGGCTTGCTCCACCCCCTGCTCTTGATATTCTCCCGGATGTGGGCTGCATTTTGACTGCCTTTTGGGCTGGAGCTTCTCGTGGTTTGAGGCCTGGCTTGCTCCACCCCCTGCTCTTTTGATTCTCCCGCATGTGGGCTGCAAATTTGGTGCTTTTTGGGCTGGAGCTTCTCGTGGTTTGAGGCCTGGCTTGCTCCACCCCCTGCTCTTGAGATTCTCCTGGAATTGGGCTGCATTTTGGCTGCATTTTGGGCTGGAGCTTCTCGTGGTTTGAGGTCTGCCTTGCTCCACCCCCAGCTCTTGATATTCTCCCGGATGTGGGCTGCATTTTGGCTGCCTTTTGGGCTGGAGCTTCTCGTGGTTTGAGGCCTGGCTTGCTCCACCCCCTGCTCTTGATATTGTCCTGGATGTGGGCTGCATTTTGGCTGCCTTTTGGGCTGGAGCTTCTCGTGGTTTGAGGCCTGGCTTGCTCTACCCCCTGCTCTTGAGATTCTCCCTGATTTGGGCTGCATTTTGGCTGCCTTTTGGGCTGGAGCTTCTCGTGGTTTGAGGCCTGGCTTGCTCCACCCCCTGCTCTTGATATTCTCCCGGATGTGGGCTGCATTTTGGCTGCATTTTGGGCTGGAGCTTCTCGTGGTTTGAGGCCTGGCTTGCTCCACCCCCTGCTCTTGCGATTCTCCCGGATGTGGGCTGCATTTTGGCTGCCTTTTGGGCTGGAGCTTCTCGTGGTTTGAGGCATGCCTTGGTCCACCCCCTGCTCTAGATATTCTCCCGGATGTGGGCTGCATTTTGGCTGCCTTTTGGGCTGGAGCTTTTCGTGGTTTGAGGCCTAGCTTGCTCCACCCCCTGCTCTTGAGATTCTCACAGAAGTGGGCTGCATTTTGGCTGCCTTTTTGGGGTGGAACTTCTCGTGGTTTGAGGCCTGACTTGCTCCACCCCCTGCTCTTGATATTGTCCTGGATGTGGGCTGCATTTTGGCTGCCTTTTGGGCTGGAGCTTCTCGAGGTTTGAGGCCTGGCTTGCTCCAGCCCCTGCTCCTGAGATTCTCACAGAAGTGGGCTGCATTTTGGCTGCCTTTTTGGGGTGGAACTTCTCGTGGTTTGAGGCCTGACTTGCTCCACCCCCTGCTCTTGATATTGTCCTGGATGTGGGCTGCATTTTGGCTGCCTTTTGGGCTGGAGCTTCTCGAGGTTTGAGGCCTGGCTTGCTCCAGCCCCTGCTCTTGAGATTCTCACAGATGTGGGCTGCATTTTGGCTGCCTTTTGGGCTGGAGCTTCTCTTGGTTTGAGGCCTGGCTTGCTCCACACCCTGCTCTTGATATTCTCCCGGATGTGGCCTGCATTTTGGCTGCCTTTTGGGCTGGAGCTTCTCGTGGTTTGAGGCCTGGCTTGCTCCACCCCCTGCTCTTGAGATTCTCCCGGATGTGGCCTGCATTTTGGCTGCCTTTTGGGCTGGAGCTTCTCGTGGTTTGAGGCCTGGCTTGCTCCACCCCCTGCTCTTGAGATTCTCCCGGATGTGGGCTGCATTTTGGCTTTCTTTTGGGCTGGAGCTTCTCGTGGTTTGAGGCCTGGCTTGCTCCACCCCCTGCCCATGATATTCTCCCGGATGTGGGCTGCATTTTGGCTGCCTTTTGGGCTGGAGCTTCTCGTGGTTTGAGGCCTGGCTTGCTCCACCCCCTGCTCTTGAGATTCTCCCGGATGTGGGCTGCATTTTGGCTGCCTTTTGGGCTGGAGCTTCTCGTGGTTTGAGGCCTGTCTTTCTCCACCCCCTGCTCTTGATATTCTCCCAGATATGGCCTGAATTTTGGCTGCATTTTGGGCTGGAGCTTCTCGTGGTTTGAGGCCTGGCTTGCTCTACCCCCTGCTCTTGATATTGTCCTGCATGTGGGCTGCATTTTGGGCTGGAGCTTCTCGAGGTTTGAGGCCTGGCTTGCTCCACACCCTGCTCTTGATATTGTCCTGCATGTGGGCTGCATTTTGGGCTGGAGCTTCTCGTGGTTTGAGGCCTGGCTTGCTCCACCCCCTGCTCTTGATATTGTCCCGGATGTGGGCTGCATTTTGGCTGCCTTTTGGGCTGGAGCTTCTCGTGGTTTGAGGCCTGGCTTGCTCCACCCCCTGCTCTTGAGATTCTCCCGGAGGTGGGCTGGAGTTTGGCTGCCTTTTGGGCTGGAGCTTCTCGTGGTTTGAGGCCTGGCTTGCTCCATCCCCTGCTCTTGAGATTCTCCCGGAGGTGGGCTGCATTTTGGCTGCCTTTTGGGCTGGAGCTTCTCGTGGTTTGAGGCCTGGCTTCCTCCAAACCCTGCTCTTGAGATTCTCCCGGATTTCGGCTGCATTTTGGTTGCATTTTGGGCTGGAGCTTCTCGAGGTTTGAGGCCTGGCTTGCTCCAGCCCCTGCTCTTGAGATTCTCACAGATGTGGGCTGCATTTTGGCTGCTTTTTTGGGGTGGAACTTCTCGTGGTTTGAGGCCTGACTTGCTCCACCCCGTGCTCTTGATATTGTCCTGGATGTGGGCTGGAGTTTGGCTGCCTTTTGGGCTGGAGCTTCTCGTGGTTTGAGGCCTGGCTTGCTCCACCCCCTGCTCTTGAGATTGTCCCGGATGTGGGCTGCATTTTGGCGGGATTTTGTTCTGGAGCTTCTCATGGTTTGAGGCCTGGCTTGCTCCACCCCCTGCTCTTGAGATTCTCCTGGATGTGGGCTGCATTTTGGCTGCCTTTTGGGCTGGAGCTTCTCGTGGTTTGAGGCCTGGCTTGCTCCACACCCTGCTCTTGAGATTCTCCCGGATGTGGGCTGCATTTTGGCTGATTCTTGGACTGGATCTTCTCATGGTTTGAGGCCTGGCTTGCTCCACCCCCTGCTCTTGATATTCTCCCGGAGGTGGGCTGATTTTGGCTGCCTTTTGGGCTGGAGCTTCTCGTGGTTTGAGGCCTGGCTTTCTCCACCCCCTGCTCTTGAGATTCTCCCAGATATGGCCTGCATTTTGGCTGCCTTTTGGGCTGGAGCTTCAAGTGGTATGAGGCCTGGCTTCCTCCACCCCCTGCTCTTGAGATTCTCCCGGATGTGGGCTGCATTTTGGCTGCCTTTTGGGCTGGAGCTTCTCGTGGTTTGAGGCCTGTCTTTCTCCACCCCCTGCTCTTGATATTCTCCTGGATGTGGTCTGCATTTTGGCTGAATTTTGGGCTGGAGCTTCTCGTGGTTTGAGGCCTGGCTTGCTCCACCCCCTGCTCTTGAGATTCTCCCGGATGTGGGCTGCATTTTGGCTGCATTTTGGGCTGGAGCTTCTCGTGGTTTGAGGCCTGGCTTGCTCCAACCCCTGCTCTTGATATTCTCCCAGATATAGCCTGAATTTCGGCTGCATTTTGGGCTGGAGCTTCTCGTGGTTTGAGGCCTGGCTTGCTCCACCCCCTGCTCTTGATATTGTCCTGCATGTGGGCTGCATTTTGGCTGCCTGTTGGGCTGGAGCTTCTCGAGGTTTGAGGCCTGGCTTGCTCCAGCCCCTGCTCTTGAGATTCTCACAGATGTGGGCTGCATTTTGGCTGCCTTTTTGGGGTGGAACTTCTCGTGGTTTGAGGCCTGGCTTGCTCCACACCCTGCTCTTGATATTCTCCTGGATGTGGCCTGCATTTTGGCTGCCTTTTGGGCTGGAGCTTCTCGTGGTTTGAGGCCTGGCTTGCTCCACCCCCTGCTCTTGAGATTCTCCCGGATGTGGGCTGCATTTTGGCTGCCTTTTAGGCTGGAGCTTCTAGTGGTTTGAGGCCTGGCTTGCTCCACCCCCTGCTCTTGAGATTCTCCCGGAGGTGGGCTGCATTTTGGCTGCATTTTGGGCTGGAGCTTCTCGTGGTTTGAGGCCTGGCTTGCTCCACCCCCTGCTCTTGATATTCTCCCGGATGTGGGCTGCATTTTGGCTGCCTTTTGGGCTGGAGCTTCTCGTGGTTTGAGGCCTGGCTTGCTCCACCCCCTGCTCTTGATATTCTCCCAGATATGGTCTGAATTTTGGCTGCCTTTTGGGCTGGAGCTTCTCGTGGTTTGAGGCCTGGCTTGCTCCACCCCCTGCTCTTGAGATTCTCCCGGAGGTGGGCTGGAGTTTGGCTGCATTTTGGGCTGGAGCTTCTCATGGTTTGAGGCCTGGCTTGCTCCACCCCCTGCTCTTGAGATTCTCCTCCATGTGGGCTGCATTTTGGCTGCCTTTTGGGCTGGAGCTTCTCGTGGTTTGAGGCCTGGCTTGCTCCACCCCCTGCTCTTGATATTGTCCCGGATGTGGGCTGCATTTTGGCTGCCTTTTGGGCTGGAGCTTCTCGTGGTTTGAGGCCTGGCTTGCTCCACCCCCTGCTCTTGATATTCTCCCGGATGTGGGCTGCATTTTGGCTGCCTGTTGGGCTGGAGCTTCTCGTGGTTTGAGGCCTGGCTTGCTCCACCCCCTGCTTTTGAGATTCTCCCGGAGTTGGGCTGGAGTTTGTCTGCATTTTGGGCTGGAGCTTCTCGTGGTTTGAGGCCTGCCTCGCTCCATCCCCTACTCTTGAGATTCTCCCGGATGTGGGCTGCATTTTGGCTGCCTTTTGGGCTGGAGCTTCTCGTGGTTTGAGGCCTGGCTTGCTCCACCCCCTGCTCTTGATATTCTCCCGGATGTGGGCTGCATTTTGACTGCCTTTTGGGCTGGAGCTTCTCGTGGTTTGAGGCCTGGCTTGCTCCACCCCCTGCTCTTTTGATTCTCCCGCATGTGGGCTGCAAATTTGGTGCTTTTTGGGCTGGAGCTTCTCGTGGTTTGAGGCCTGGCTTGCTCCACCCACTGCTCTTGAGATTCTCCTGGAATTGGGCTGCATTTTGGCTGCATTTTGGGCTGGATCTTCTCGTGCTTTGAGGTCTGCCTTGCTCCACCCCCTGCTCTTGATATTCTCCCGGATGTGGGCTGCATTTTGGCTGCCTTTTGGGCTGGAGCTTCTCTTGGTTTGGGGCCTGGCTTGCTCCACCCCCTGCTCTTGATATTGTCCTGGATGTGGGCTGCATTTTGGCTGCCTTTTGGGCTGGAGCTTCTCGTGGTTTGAGGCCTGGTTTGCTCCACCCCCTGTTCTTGAGATTCTCCCGGATGTGGTCTGGATTTTGGCTGCCTTTTGGGCTGGAGCTTCTCGTGGTTTGAGGCCTGGCTTGCTCCACCCCCTGCTCTTGATATTCTCCCGGATGTGGGCTGCATTTTGGCTGCCTTTTGGGCTGGAGCTTCTCGTGGTTTGAGGCCTGGCTTGCTCCACCCCCTGCTTTTGAGATTCTCCCGGAGGTGGGCTGGAGTTTGTCTGCATTTTGGGCTGGAGCTTCTCGTGGTTTGAGGCCTGGCTTGCTCCATCCCCTGCTCTTGAGATTCTCCCGGATGTGGGCTGCATTTTGGCTGCCTTTTGGGCTGGAGCTTCTCGTGGTTTGAGGCCTGGCTTGCTCCACCCCCTGCTCTTGATATTCTCCCGGATGTGGGCTGCATTTTGACTGCCTTTTGGGCTGGAGCTTCTCGTGGTTTGAGGCCTGGCTTGCTCCAGCCCCTGCTCTTGAGATTCTCCCAGATGTGGGCTGCATTTTGGCTGCCTTTTGGGCTGGAGCTTCTCGTGGTTTGAGGCCTGGCTTGCTCCACCCCCTGCTCTTGAGATTCTCCCGCATGTGGGCTGCATTTTGGCTGCCTTTTGGGCTGGAGCTTCTCGTGGTTTGAGGCCTGGTTTGCTCCAACCCCTGCTCTTGAGATTCTCCCGGAAGTGGGCTGGATTTTGGCTGCCTTTTGGGCTGGAGCTTCTCGTGGTTTGAGGCCTGGCTTGCTCCACCCCCTGCTCTTGAGATTCTCCTGGATGTGGGCTGGATTTTGGCTGCCTTTTGGGCTGGAGCTTCTCGTGGTTTGAGGCCTGGCTTGCTCCACCCCCTGCTCTTGATATTCTCCCGGATGTGGGCTGCATTTTGGCTGCCTTTTGGGCTGGAGCTTCTCGTGGTTTGAGGCCTGCCTTGCTCTACCCCCTGCTCTTGATATTCTCCCGCATGTGGGCTGCATTTTGGCTGCATTTTGGGCTGGAGCTTCTCGTGGTTTGAGGCCTGGCTTGCTCCAGCCCCTGCTCTTCATATTCTCCCGGATGTGGGCTGCATTTTGGCTGCCTTTTGGGCTGGAGCTTCTCGTGGTTTGAGGCCTGGCTTGCTCTACCCCCTGCTCTTGATATTCTCCCGGATGTGGGCTGCATTTTGGCTGCCTTTTGGGCTGGAGCTTCTCGTGGTTTGAGGCCTGCCTCGCTCCACCCCCTGCTCTTGAGATTCTCCTGGATGTGGGCTGCATTTTGGCTGCCTTTTGGGCTGGAGCTTCTCGTGGTTTGAGGCCTGGCTTGCTCCACCCCCTGCTCTTGAGATTCTCCCGGATGTGGGCTGCATTTTGGCTTCATATGGGCTGGAGCTTCTCGTGGTTTGAGGCCTGGCTTGCTCCACCCCCTGCTCTTGAGATTCTCCCGGATGTGGGCTGCATTTTGGCTGCCTTTTGGGCTGGAGCTTCTCGTGGTTTGAGGCCTGGTTTGCTCCAACCCCTGCCCTTGATATTCTCCCGGATGTGGGCTGGATTTTGGCTGCCTTTTGGGCTGGAGCTTCTCGTGGTTTGAGGCCTGGCTTGCTCCACCCCCTGCTCTTGATATTCTTCTCCATGTGGGCTGCATTTTGGCTGCCTTTTGGGCTGGAGCTTCTCGTGGTTTGAGGCCTGGCTTGCTCCACCCCCTGCTCTTGAGATTCTCCCGGAAGTGGGCTGGATTTTGGCTGCCTTTTGGGCTGGAGCTTCTCGTGGTTTGAGGCCTGGCTTGCTCCACCCCCTGCTCTTGAGATTCTCCCGGATGTGGGCTGCATTTTGGCTGCATATGGGCTGGAGCTTCTCGTGGTTTGAGGCCTGGCTTGCTCCACCCCCTGCTCTTGAGATTCTCCCGGATGTGGGCTGCATTTTGGCTGCATTTTGGGCTGGAGCTTCTCGTGGTTTGAGGCCTGGCTTGCTCCACCCCCTGCTCTTGAGATTCTCCTCCATGTGGGCTGCATTTTGGCTGCCTTTTGGGCTGAAGCTTCTCGTGGTTTGAGGCCTGGCTTGCTCCACCCCCTGCTCTTGAGATTCTCCCGGATGTGGGCTGCATTTTGGCTGCCTTTTGGGCTGGAGCTTCTCGTGGTTTGAGGCCTGGCTTGCTCCACCCCCTGCTCTTGATATTCTCCCGGATGTGGGCTGCATTTTGGCTGCCTGTTGGGCTGGAGCTTCTCGTGGTTTGAGGCCTGGCTTGCTCCACCCCCTGCTTTTGAGATTCTCCCGGAGGTGGGCTGGAGTTTGTCTGCATTTTGGGCTGGAGCTTCTCGTGGTTTGAGGCCTGCCTCGCTCCATCCCCTGCTCTTGATATTCTCCCGGATGTGGGCTGCATTTTGGCTGCCTTTTGGGCTGGAGCTTCTCGTGGTTTGAGGCCTGGCTTGCTCCACCCCCTGCTCTTGAGATTCTCCCGGATGTGGGCTGCATTTTGACTGCCTTTTGGGCTGGAGCTTCTCGTGGTTTGAGGCCTGGCTTGCTCCACCCCCTGCTCTTTTGATTCTCCCCCATGTGGGCTGCAAATTTGGTGCTTTTTGGGCTGGAGCTTCTCGTGGTTTGAGGCCTGGCTTGCTCCTCCCCCTGCTCTTGATATTCTCCTGGATGTGGTCTGCATTTTGGCTGAATTTTGGGCTGGAGCTTCTCGTGGTTTGAGGCCTGGCTTGCTCCACCCCCTGCTCTTGAGATTCTCCCGGAAGTGGGCTGGATTTTGGCTGCCTTTTGGGCTGGAGCTTCTCGTGGTTTGAGGCCTGGCTTGCTCCACCCCCTGCTCTTGAGATTCTCCCGGATGTGGGCTGCATTTTGGCTGCATATGGGCTGGAGCTTCTCGTGGTTTGAGGCCTGGCTTGCTCCACCCCCTGCTCTTGAGATTCTCCCGGATGTGGGCTGCATTTTGGCTGCATTTTGGGCTGGAGCTTCTCGTGGTTTGAGGCCTGGCTTGCTCCACCCCCTGCTCTTGAGATTCTCCTCCATGTGGGCTGCATTTTGGCTGCCTTTTGGGCTGGAGCTTCTCGTGGTTTGAGGCCTGGCTTGCTCCACCCCCTGCTCTTGAGATTCTCCCGGATGTGGGCTGCATTTTGGCTGCCTTTTGGGCTGGAGCTTCTCGTGGTTTGAGGCCTGGCTTGCTCCACCCCCTGCTCTTGATATTCTCCCGGATGTGGGCTGCATTTTGGCTGCCTGTTGGGCTGGAGCTTCTCGTGGTTTGAGGCCTGGCTTGCTCCACCCCCTGCTTTTGAGATTCTCCCGGAGGTGGGCTGGAGTTTGTCTGCATTTTGGGCTGGAGCTTCTCGTGGTTTGAGGCCTGCCTCGCTCCATCCCCTGCTCTTGATATTCTCCCGGATGTGGGCTGCATTTTGGCTGCCTTTTGGGCTGGAGCTTCTCGTGGTTTGAGGCCTGGCTTGCTCCACCCCCTGCTCTTGAGATTCTCCCGGATGTGGGCTGCATTTTGACTGCCTTTTGGGCTGGAGCTTCTCGTGGTTTGAGGCCTGGCTTGCTCCACCCCCTGCTCTTTTGATTCTCCCCCATGTGGGCTGCAAATTTGGTGCTTTTTGGGCTGGAGCTTCTCGTGGTTTGAGGCCTGGCTTGCTCCTCCCCCTGCTCTTGATATTCTCCTGGATGTGGTCTGCATTTTGGCTGAATTTTGGGCTGGAGCTTCTCGTGGTTTGAGGCCTGCCTTGCTCCACCCCCTGCTCTTGAGATTCTCCCAGATGTGGGCTGCATTTTGGCTGTTTCTTGGGCTGGAGCTTCTCGTGGTTTGAGGCCTGGCTTCCTCCACCCCCTGCTCTTGATATTCTCCCGGAGGTGGGCTGCATTTTGGTTGCCCTTTGGGCTGGAGCTTCTCGAGGTTTGAGGCCTGGCTTGCTCCAGCCCCTGCTCTTGAGATTCTCACAGAAGTGGGCTGCATTTTGGCTGCCTTTTTGGGGTGGAACTTCTCGTGGTTTGAGGCCTGACTTGCTCCACCCCCTGCTCTTGATATTGTCCTGGATGTGGGCTGCATTTTGGCTGCCTTTTGGGCTGGAGCTTCTCGAGGTTTGAGGCCTGGCTTGCTCCACCCCCTGCTCTTGAGATTCTCACAGATGTGGGCTGCATTTTGGCTGCCTTTTGGGCTGGAGCTTCTCTTGGTTTGAGGCCTGGCTTGCTCCACACCCTGCTCTTGATATTCTCCCGGATGTGGCCTGCATTTTGGCTGCCTTTTGGGCTGGAGCATCTCGTGGTTTGAGGCCTGGCTTGCTCCACCCCCTGCTCTTGAGATTCTCCCGGATGTGGGCTGCATTTTGGCTGCCTTTTGGGCTGGAGCTTCTCGTGGTTTGAGGCCTGGCTTGCTCCACCCCCTGCTCTTGAGATTCTCCCGCATGTGGGCTGCATTTTGGCTGCCTGTTGGGCTGGAGCTTCTCGTGGTTTGAGGCCTGGCTTCCTCCACCCCCTGCTCTTGATATTCTCCCGGATGTGGGCTGCATTTTGGCTGCCTTTTGGGCTGGAGTTTCTCGTGGTTTGAGGCCTGGCTTGCTCCACCCCCTGCTCTTGAGATTCTCCCGGATGTGGGCTGCATTTTGGCTGCCTTTTGGGCTGGAGCTTCTCGTGGTTTGAGGCCTGTCTTTCTCCACCCCCTGCTCTTGATATTCTCCCAGATATGGCCTGAATTTTGGCTGCCTTTTGGGCTGGAGCTTCTCGTGGTTTGAGGCCTGGCTTGCTCCACCCCCTGCTCTTGATATTGTCCTGCATGTGGGCTGCATTTTGGGCTGGAACTTCTCGAGGTTTGAGGCCTGGCTTGCTCCAGCCCCTGCTCTTGAGATTCTCACAGATGTGGGCTGCATTTTGGCTGCCTTTTGGGCTGGAGCTTCTCGTGGTTTGAGGCCTGGCTTGCTCCACCCCCTGCTCTTGAGATTCTCCCGGAGGTGGCCTGCATTTTGGCTGCCTTTTGGGCTGGAGCTTCTCGTGGTTTGAGGCCTGGCTTGCTCCACCCCCTGCTCTTGAGATTCTCCCGGATGTGGGCTGCATTTTGGCTGCATTTTGGGCTGGAGCTTCTCGTGGTTTGAGGCCTGGCTTCCTCCACCCCCTGCTCTTGATATTCTCCCGGATGTGGGCTGCATTTTGGCTGCCTGTTGGGCTGGAGCTTCTCGTGGTTTGAGGCCTGGCTTCCTCCACCCCCTGCTCTTGATATTCTCCCGGATGTGGGTTGCATTTTGGCTGCCTTTTGGGCTGGAGCTTCTCGTGGTTTGAGGCCTGGCTTGCTCCACCCCCTGCTCTTGAGATTCTCCCGGATGTGGGCTGCATTTTGGCTGCCTTTTGGGCTGGAGCTTCTCGTGGTTTGAGGCCTGGTTTGCTCCAACCCCTGCCCTTGATATTCTCCCGGATGTGGGCTGGATTTTGGCTGCCTTTTGGGCTGGAGCTTCTCGTGGTTTGAGGCCTGGCTTGCTCCACCCCCTGCTCTTGATATTCTTCTCCATGTGGGCTGCATTTTGGCTGCCTTTTGGGCTGGAGCTTCTCGTGGTTTGAGGCCTGGCTTGCTCCACCCCCTGCTCTTGAGATTCTCCCGGATGTGGGCTGCATTTTGGCTGCCTTTTGGGCTGGAGCTTCTCGTGGTTTGAGGCCTGGCTTGCTCCACCCCCTGCTCTTGAGATTCTCCCGGATGTGGGCTGCATTTTGGCTGCATATGGGCTGGAGCTTCTCGTGGTTTGAGGCCTGGCTTGCTCCACCCCCTGCTCTTGAGATTCTCCCGGATGTGGGCTGCATTTTGGCTGCATTTTGGGCTGGAACTTCTCGTGGTTTGAGGCCTGGCTTGCTCCACCCCCTGCTCTTGAGATTCTCCTCCATGTGGGCTGCATTTTGGCTGCCTTTTGGGCTGGAGCTTCTCGTGGTTTGAGGCCTGGCTTGCTCCACCCCCTGCTCTTGATATTCTCCCGCATGTGGGCTGGATTTTGGCTGCCTTTTGGGCTGGAGCTTCTCGTGGTTTGAGGCCTGGCTTGCTCCACCCCCTGCTCTTGATATTCTCCCGCATGTGGGCTGCATTTTGGCTGCCTGTTGGGCTGGAGCTTCTCGTGGTTTGAGGCCTGGCTTGCTCCACCCCCTGCTTTTGAGATTCTCCCGGAGGTGGGCTGGAGTTTGTCTGCATTTTGGGCTGGAGCTTCCTGTGGTTTGAGGCCTGCCTCGCTCCATCCCCTGCTCTTGAGATTCTCCCGGATGTGGGCTGCATTTTGGCAGCCTTTTGGGCTGGAGCTTCTCGTGGTTTGAGGCCTGGCTTGCTCCACCCCCTGCTCTTGATATTCTCCCGGATGTGGGCTGCATTTTGACTGCCTTTTGGGCTGGAGCTTCTCGTGGTTTGAGGCCTGGCTTGCTCCACCCCCTGCTCTTTTGATTCTCCCGCATGTGGGCTGCAAATTTGGTGCTTTTTGGGCTGGAGCTTCTCGTGGTTTGAGGCCTGGCTTGCTCCACCCACTGCTCTTGAGATTCTCCTGGAATTGGGCTGCATTTTGGCTGCATTTTGGGCTGGATCTTCTCGTGGTTTGAGGTCTGCCTTGCTCCACCCCCAGCTCTTGATATTCTCCCGGATGTGGGCTGAATTTTGGCTGCCTTTTGGGCTGGAGGTTCTCGTGGTTTGAGGTCTGGCTTGCTCCACCCCCTGCTCTTGATATTGTCCTGGATGTGGGCTGCATTTTGGCTGCCTTTTGGGCTGGAGCTTCTCGTGGTTTGAGGCCTGGCTTGCTCTACCCCCTGCTCTTGAGATTCTCCCTGATTTGGGCTGCATTTTGGCTGCCTTTTGGGCTGGAGCTTCTCGTGGTTTGAGGCCTGGCTTGCTCCACCCCCTGCTCTTGATATTCTCCCGGATGTGGGCTGCATTTTGGCTGCATTTTGGGCTGGAGCTTCTCGTGGTTTGAGGCCTGGCTTGCTCCACCCCCTGCTCTTGCGATTCTCCCGGATGTGGGCTGGATTTTGGCTGCCTTTTGGGCTGGAGCTTCTCGTGGTTTGAGGCATGCCTTGGTCCACCCCCTGCTCTAGATATTCTCCCGCATGTGGGCTGCATTTTGGCTGCCTTTTGGGCTGGAGCTTTTCGTGGTTTGAGGCCTAGCTTGCTCCACCCCCTGCTCTTGAGATTCTCCCGGATTTCGGCTGGATTTTCGCTGCCTTTTGGGCTGGAGCTTCTCGTGGTTTGAGGCCTGTCTTTCTCCTCCCCCTGCTCTTGAGATTCTCCCAGATGTGGGCTGCATTTTGGGTGTTTCTTGGGCTGGAGCTTCTCGTGGTTTGAGGCCTGGCTTCCTCCACCCCCTGCTCTTGATATTCTCCCGGAGGTGGGCTGCATTTTGGTTGCCTTTTGGGCTGGAGCTTCTCGAGGTTTGAGGCCTGGCTTGGTCCAGCCCCTGCTCTTGAGATTCTCACAGAAGTGGGCTGCATTTTGGCTGCCTTTTTGGGGTGGAACTTCTCGTGGTTTGAGGCCTGGCTTGCTCCACCCCCTGCTCTTGAGATTCTCCCGGATGTGGCCTGCATTTTGGCTGCCTTTTGGGCTGGAGCTTCTCGTGGTTTGAGGCCTGGCTTGCTCCACCCCCTGCTCTTGAGATTCTCCCGCATGTGGGCTGCATTTTGGCTGCCTGTTGGGCTGGAGCTTCTCGTGGTTTGAGGCCTGGCTTCCTCCACCCCCTGCTCTTGATATTCTCCCGGATGTGGGCTGCATTTTGGCTGCCTTTTGGGCTGGAGCTTCTCGTGGTTTGAGGCCTGGCTTGCTCCACCCCCTGCTCTTGAGATTCTCCCGGATGTGGGCTGCATTTTGGCTGCCTTTTGGGCTGGAGCTTCTCGTGGTTTGAGGCCTGGATTGCTCCACCCCCTGCTCTTGAGATTCTCCCAGATATGGCCTGAATTTTGGCTGCATTTTGGGCTGGAGCTTCTCGTGGTTTGAGGCCTGGCTTGCTCTACCCCCTGCTCTTGATATTGTCCTGCATGTGGGCTGCATTTTGGGCTGGAGCTTCTCGAGGTTTGAGGCCTGGCTTGCTCCACCCCCTGCTCTTGATATTGTCCTGCATGTGGGCTGCATTTTGGGCTGGAGTTTCTCGTGGTTTGAGGCCTGGCTTCCTCCACCCCCTGCTCTTGATATTCTCCCAGATATGGCCTGAATTTTGGCTGCCTTTTGGGCTGGAGCTTCTCGTGGTTTGAGGCCTGGCTTGCTCCACCCCCTGCTCTTGATATTGTCCTGCATGTGGGCTGCATTTTGGCTGCCTTTTGGGCTGGAGCTTCTCGAGGTTTGAGGCCTGGCTTGCTCCACCCCCTGCTCTTGAGATTCTCCCGGAGGTGGGCTGGAGTTTGGCTGCCTTTTGGGCTGGAGCTTCTCGTGGTTTGAGGCCTGGCTTCCTCCAAACCCTGCTCTTCATATTCTCCCGCATGTGGGCTGCATTTTGGCTGCCTTTTGGGCTGGAGCTTCTCGAGGTTTGAGGCCTGGCTTGCTCCAGCCCCTGCTCTTGATATTCTCACAGATGTGGGCTGCATTTTGGCTGCCTTTTTGGGGTGGAACTTCTCGTGGTTTGAGGCCTGACTTGCTCCACCCCGTGCTCTTGATATTGTCCTGGATGTGGGCTGCATTTTGGCTGCCTTTTGGGCTGGAGCTTCTCGAGGTTTGAGGCCTGGCTTGCTCCAGCCCCTGCTCTTGAGATTCTCACAGATTTGGGCTGCATTTTGGCTGCCTTTTGGGGTGGAGCTTCTCTTGGTTTGAGGCCTGGCTTGCTCCACACCCTGCTCTTGATATTCTCCCGGATGTGGGCTGCATTTTGGCTGCCTTTTGGGCTGGAGCTTCTCGTGGTTTGAGGCCTGGCTTGCTCCACCCCCTGCTCTTGAGATTCTCCCGGATGTGGGCTGCATTTTGGCTGCCTTTTGGGCTGGAGCTTCTCGTGGTTTGAGGCCTGGCTTGCTCCACCCCCTGCTCTTGAGATTCTCCCTTATGTGGGCTGCATTTTGGCTGCCTTTAGGGCTGGAGCTTCTCGTGGTTTGAGGCCTGGCTTCCTCCAACCCCTGCTCTTGATATTCTCCCGGATGTGGGCTGCATTTTGGCAGCCTTTTGGGCTGGAGCTTCTCGTGGTTTGAGGCCTGGCTTGCTCCACCCCCTGCTCTTTTGATTCTCCCGCATGTGGGCTGCAAATTTGGTGCTTTTTGGGCTGGAGCTTCTCGTGGTTTGAGGCCTGGCTTGCTCCACCCACTGCTCTTGAGATTCTCCTGGAATTGGGCTGCATTTTGGCTGCATTTTGGGCTGGATCTTCTCGTGGTTTGAGGTCTGCCTTGCTCCACCCCCAGCTCTTGATATTCTCCCGGATGTGGGCTGAATTTTGGCTGCCTTTTGGGCTGGAGGTTCTCGTGGTTTGAGGTCTGGCTTGCTCCACCCCCTGCTCTTGATATTGTCCTGGATGTGGGCTGCATTTTGGCTGCCTTTTGGGCTGGAGCTTCTCGTGGTTTGAGGCCTGGCTTGCTCTACCCCCTGCTCTTGAGATTCTCCCTGATTTGGGCTGCATTTTGGCTGCCTTTTGGGCTGGAGCTTCTCGTGGTTTGAGGCCTGGCTTGCTCCACCCCCTGCTCTTGATATTCTCCCGGATGTGGGCTGCATTTTGGCTGCATTTTGGGCTGGAGCTTCTCGTGGTTTGAGGCCTGGCTTGCTCCACCCCCTGCTCTTGCGATTCTCCCGGATGTGGGCTGGATTTTGGCTGCCTTTTGGGCTGGAGCTTCTCGTGGTTTGAGGCATGCCTTGGTCCACCCCCTGCTCTAGATATTCTCCCGGATGTGGGCTGCATTTTGGCTGCCTTTTGGGCTGGAGCTTTTCGTGGTTTGAGGCCTAGCTTGCTCCACCCCCTGCTCTTGAGATTCTCCCGGATTTCGGCTGGATTTTCGCTGCCTTTTGGGCTGGAGCTTCTCGTGGTTTGAGGCCTGTCTTTCTCCTCCCCCTGCTCTTGAGATTCTCCCAGATGTGGGCTGCATTTTGGGTGTTTCTTGGGCTGGAGCTTCTCGTGGTTTGAGGCCTGGCTTCCTCCACCCCCTGCTCTTGATATTCTCCCGGAGGTGGGCTGCATTTTGGTTGCCTTTTGGGCTGGAGCTTCTCGAGGTTTGAGGCCTGGCTTGGTCCAGCCCCTGCTCTTGAGATTCTCACAGAAGTGGGCTGCATTTTGGCTGCCTTTTGGGATGGAGTTTCTCGTGGTTTGAGGCCTGCCTTGCTCCACCCCCTGCTCTTGAGATTCTCCCGGATGTGGGCTGCATTTTGGCTGCCTTTTGGGCTGGAGCTTCTCGTGGTTTGAGGCCTGGCTTGCTCCACCCCCTGCTCTTGAGATTCTCCCGCATGTGGGCTGCATTTTGGCTGCCTGTTGGGCTGGAGCTTCTCGTGGTTTGAGGCCTGGCTTCCTCCACCCCCTGCTCTTGATATTCTCCCGGATGTGGGCTGCATTTTGGCTGCCTTTTGGGCTGGAGCTTCTCGTGGTTTGAGGCCTGGCTTGCTCCACCCCCTGCTCTTGAGATTCTCCCGGATGTGGGCTGCATTTTGGCTGCCTTTTGGGCTGGAGCTTCTCGTGGTTTGAGGCCTGGATTGCTCCACCCCCTGCTCTTGAGATTCTCCCAGATATGGCCTGAATTTTGGCTGCATTTTGGGCTGGAGCTTCTCGTGGTTTGAGGCCTGGCTTGCTCTACCCCCTGCTCTTGATATTGTCCTGCATGTGGGCTGCATTTTGGGCTGGAGCTTCTCGAGGTTTGAGGCCTGGCTTCCTCCACCCCCTGCTCTTGATATTCTCCCAGATATGGCCTGAATTTTGGCTGCCTTTTGGGCTGGAGCTTCTCGTGGTTTGAGGCCTGGCTTGCTCCACCCCCTGCTCTTGATATTGTCCTGCATGTGGGCTGCATTTTGGCTGCCTTTTGGGCTGGAGCTTCTCGAGGTTTGAGGCCTGGCTTGCTCCACCCCCTGCTCTTGAGATTCTCCCGGAGGTGGGCTGGAGTTTGGCTGCCTTTTGGGCTGGAGCTTCTCGTGGTTTGAGGCCTGGCTTCCTCCAAACCCTGCTCTTCATATTCTCCCGCATGTGGGCTGCATTTTGGCTGCCTTTTGGGCTGGAGCTTCTCGAGGTTTGAGGCCTGGCTTGCTCCAGCCCCTGCTCTTGATATTCTCACAGATGTGGGCTGCATTTTGGCTGCCTTTTTGGGGTGGAACTTCTCGTGGTTTGAGGCCTGACTTGCTCCACCCCGTGCTCTTGATATTGTCCTGGATGTGGGCTGCATTTTGGCTGCCTTTTGGGCTGGAGCTTCTCGAGGTTTGAGGCCTGGCTTGCTCCAGCCCCTGCTCTTGAGATTCTCACAGATTTGGGCTGCATTTTGGCTGCCTTTTGGGGTGGAGCTTCTCTTGGTTTGAGGCCTGGCTTGCTCCACACCCTGCTCTTGATATTCTCCCGGATGTGGGCTGCATTTTGGCTGCCTTTTGGGCTGGAGCTTCTCGTGGTTTGAGGCCTGGCTTGCTCCACCCCCTGCTCTTGAGATTCTCCCGGATGTGGGCTGCATTTTGGCTGCCTTTTGGGCTGGAGCTTCTCGTGGTTTGAGGCCTGGCTTGCTCCACCCCCTGCTCTTGAGATTCTCCCTTATGTGGGCTGCATTTTGGCTGCCTTTAGGGCTGGAGCTTCTCGTGGTTTGAGGCCTGGCTTCCTCCAACCCCTGCTCTTGATATTCTCCCGGATGTGGGCTGCATTTTGGCTGCCTTTTGGGCTGGAGCTTCTCGTGGTTTGAGGCCTGGCTTGCTCCACCCCCTGCTCTTGAGATTCTCCCGGATGTGGGCTGCATTTTGGCTGCCTTTTGGGCTGGAGCTTCTCGTGGTTTGAGGCCTGTCTTTCTCGACCCCCTGCTCTTGATATTCTCCCAGATATGGCCTGAATTTTGGCTGCATTTTGGGCTGGAGCTTCTCGTGGTTTGAGGCCTGGCTTGCTCCACCCCCTGCTCTTGATATTGTCCTGCATGTGGGCTGCATTTTGGGCTGGAGCTTCTCGAGGTTTGAGGCCTGGCTTGCTCCAGCCCCTGCTCTTGAGATTCTCACAGATGTGGGCTGCATTTTGGCTGCCTTTTGGGCTGGAGCTTCTCGTGGTTTGAGGCCTGGCTTGCTCCACCCCCTGCTCTTGAGATTCTCCCGGATGTGGGCTGCATTTTGGCTGCCTTTTGGGCTGGAGCTTCTCGTGGTTTGAGGCCTGTCTTTCTCGACCCCCTGCTCTTGATATTCTCCCAGATATGGCCTGAATTTTGGCTGCATTTTGGGCTGGAGCTTCTCGTGGTTTGAGGCCTGGCTTGCTCCACCCCCTGCTCTTGATATTGTCCTGCATGTGGGCTGCATTTTGGGCTGGAGCTTCTCGAGGTTTGAGGCCTGGCTTGCTCCAGCCCCTGCTCTTGAGATTCTCACAGATGTGGGCTGCATTTTGGCTGCCTTTTGGGCTGGAGCTTCTCGTGGTTTGAGGCCTGGCTTGCTCCACCCCCTGCTCTTGAGATTCTCCCGGAGGTGGGCTGCATTTTGGCTGCCTTTTGGGCTGGAGCTTCTCGTGGTTTGAGGCCTGGCTTGCTCCACCCCCTGCTCTTGAGATTCTCCCGGATGTGGGCTGCATTTTGGCTGCATTTTGGGCTGGAGCTTCTCGTGGTTTGAGGCCTGGCTTCCTCCACCCCCTGCTCTTGATATTCTCCCGGATGTGGGCTGCATTTTGGCTGCCTGTTGGGCTGGAGCTTCTCGTGGTTTGAGGCCTGGCTTCCTCCACCCCCTGCTCTTGATATTCTCCCGGATGTGGGTTGCATTTTGGCTGCCTTTTGGGCTGGAGCTTCTCGTGGTTTGAGGCCTGGCTTGCTCCACCCCCTGCTCTTGATATTGTCCTGCATGTGGGCTGCATTTTGGCTGCCTTTTGGGCTGGAGCTTCTCGAGGTTTGAGGCCTGGCTTGCTCCACCCCCTGCTCTTGAGATTCTCGTGGAGGTGGGCTGGAGTTTGGCTGCCTTTTGGGCTGGAGCTTCTCGTGGTTTCAGGCCTGGCTTGCTCCATCCCCTGCTCTTGAGATTCTCCCGGAGGTGGGCTGCATTTTGGCTGCCTTTTGGGCTGGAGCTTCTCGTGGTTTGAGGCCTGGCTTGCTCCACCCCGTGCTCTTGATATTCTCCCGGATGTGGTCTGCATTTTGGCTGCATTTTTTGCTGGAGCTTCTCGTGGTTTGAGGCCTGGCTTGCTCCACCCCCTGCTCTTGAGATTCTCCCAGATGTGGGCTGCATTTTGGCTGCCTTTTTGGGCTGGAACTTCTCGAGGTTTGAGACCTGCCTTGCTCCACCCCCTTCTCTTGATATTGTCCTGCATGTGGGCTGCATTTTGGCTGCCTTTTGGGCTGGAGCTTCTCGAGGTTTGAGGCCTGGCTTGCTCCAGCCCCTGCTCTTGAGATTTTCACAGATGTGGGCTGCATTTTGGCTGCCTTTTGGGCTGGAGCTTCTCGAGGTTTGAGGCCTGGCTTGCTCCACCCCCTGCTCTTGAGATTCTCCCGGATGTGGGCTGCATTTTGGCTGCCTTTTGGGCTGGAGCTTTTCGTGGTTTGAGGCCTGGCTTGCTCCACACCCTGCTCTTGAGATTCTCCCGGATGTGGGCTGCATTTTGGCTGCCTTTTGGGCTGGAGCTTCTCGTGGTTTGAGGCCTGTCATTCTCCACCCCCTGCTCTTGATATTCTCCCAGATATGGCCTGAATTTTGGCTGCATTTTGGGCTGGAGCTTTTCGTGGTTTGAGGCCTGGCTTGCTCCACCCCCTGCTCTTGATATTGTCCTGCATGTGGTCTGCATTTTGGGCTGGAGCTTCTCGAGGTTTGAGGCCTGGCTTGCTCCAGCCCGTGCTCTTGATATTCTCCCAGATGTGGGCTGCATTTTGGCTGCCTTTTGGGCTGGAGCTTCTCGTGGTTTCAGGCCTGGCTTGCTCCACCCCCTGCTCTTGAGATTCTCCCGGAGGTGGGCTGCATTTTGGCTGCCTTTTGGGCTGGAGCTTCTCGTGGTTTGAGGCCTGGCTTGCTCCACCCCCTGCTCTTGAGATTCTCCCGGATGTGGGCTGCATTTTGGCTGCATTTTGGGCTGGAGCTTCTCGTGGTTTGAGGCCTGGCTTCCTCCACCCCCTGCTCTTGATATTCTCCCAGATATGGCCTGAATTTTGGCTGCCTTTTGGGCTGGAGCTTCTCGTGGTTTGAGGCCTGGCTTGCTCCACCCCCTGCTCTTGATATTGTCCTGCATGTGGGCTGCATTTTGTCTGCCTTTTGGGCTGGAGCTTTTCGAGGTTTGAGGCCTGGCTTGCTCCACCCCCTGCTCTTGAGATTCTCCCGGAGGTGGGCTGGAGTTTGGCTGCCTTTTGGGCTGGAGCTTCTCGTGGTTTCAGGCCTGGCTTGCTCCACCCCCTGCTCTTGAGATTCTCCCAGATATGGCCTGCAAATTGGCTGCATTTTGGGCTGGAGCTTCTCGTGGTTTGAGGCCTGGCTTGCTCCACCCCCTGCTCTTGATATTCTCCCAGATATGGCCTGCATTTTGGCTGCCTTTTGGGCTGGAGCTTCTCGTGGTTTGAGGCCTGGCTTGCTCCACCCCGTGCTCTTGATATTCTCCCGGATGTGGTCTGCATTTTGGCTGCATTTTTTGCTGGAGCTTCTCGTGGTTTGAGGCCTGGCTTGCTCCACCCCCTGCTCTTGAGATTCTCCCGGATGTGGGCTGCATTTTGGCTGTTTCTTGGGCTGGAGCTTCTCGTGGTTTGAGGCCTGGCTTGCTCCACCCCCTGCTCTTGATATTGTCCTGCATGCGGGCTGCATTTTGGCTGCATTTTGGGCTGGAGCTTCTCGAGGTTTGAGGCCTGGCTTGCTCCAGCCCCTGCTCTTGAGATTCTCCCGGAAGTGGGCTGCATTTTGGCTGCCTTTTTGGGGTGGAACTTCTCGTGGTTTGAGACCTGCCTTGCTCCCCCCCCTTCTCTTGATATTGTCCTTCATGTGGGCTGCATTTTGGCTGCCTTTTGGGCTGGAGCTTCTCGAGGTTTGAGGCCTGGCTTGCTCCAGCCCCTGCTCTTGAGATTTTCACAGATGTGGGCTGCATTTTGGCTGCCTTTTGGGCTGGAGCTTCTCTTGGTTTGAGGCCTGGCTTGCTCCACCCCATGCTCTTGATATTCTCCTGGATGTGGGCTGCATTTTGGCTGCCTTTTGGGCTGGAGCTTCTCGTGGTTTGAGGCCGGGCTTGCTCCACGCCCTGCTCTTGAGATTCTCCCGGATGTGGGCTGCATTTTGGCTGCCTTTTGGGCTGGAGCTTCTCGTGGTTTGAGGCCTGGCTTGCTCCACCCCCTGCTCTTGAGATTCTCCCGGATGTGGGCTGCATTTTGGCTGCCTTTTGGGCTGGAGCTTCTCGTGGTTTGAGGCCTGGCTTGCTCCACCCCCTGGTCTTGATATTCTCCTGGATGTGGTCTGCATTTTGGCTGCCTTTTGGGCTGGAGCTTCTCGTGGTTTGAGGCCTGGTTTGCTCCACCCCCTGCTCTTGAGATTCTCCCGGATGTGGGCTGAATTTTGGCTGCCTTTTGGGCTGGAGCTTCTAGTGGTTTGAGGCCTGGCTTGCTCCACCCCCTGCTCTTGAGATTCTCCCTTTTGAGGGCTGCATTTTGGGCTGGAGCTTCTCGTGGTTTGAGGCCTGGCTTCCTCCACCCACTGGTCTTGAGATTGTCCCGGATGTGGGCTGCATTTTGGCTGCCTTTTGGGCTGGAGCTTCTCGTGGTTTGAGACCTGGCTTGCTCCACCCCCTGCTCTTGAGATTCTCATAGATGTGGGCTGCATTTTACCTGCCTTTTTGGGGTGGAACTTCTCGTGGTTTGAGGCCTGACTTGCTCCACCCCCTGCTCTTGATATTGTCCTGCATGTGGGCTGCATTTTGGCTGCCTTTTGGGCTGGAGCTTCTCGTGGTTTGAGGCCTTGCTTCCTCCACCCCCTGCTCTTGATATTCTCCCAGATATGGCCTGAATTTTGGCTGCCTTTGGGCTGGAGCTTCTCGTGGTTTGAGGCCTGGCTTGCTCCACCCCCTGCTCTTGACATTGTCCTGCATGTGGGCTGCATTTTGGCTGCCTTTTGGGCTGGAGCTTCTCTTGGTTTGAGGCCTGGCTTGCTCCATCCCCTGCTCTTGAGATTCTCCCGGAGGTGGGCTGGATTTTGGCTGCATTTTGGGCTCGAGCTTCTCGTGGTTTGAGGCCTGGCTTGCTCCACCGCCTGCTCTTGAGATTCTTCTGGATTTCGGCTGCATTTTGGCTGCCTTTTGGGCTGGAGCTTCTCGTGGTTTGGGACCTGGCTTGCTCCACCCCCTGCTCTTGAGATTCTCCCGGATGTGGGCTGCATTTTGTCTGCCTTTTGGGCTGGAGCTTCTCTTGGTTTGAGGCCTGGCTTGCTCCACCCCCTGCTCTTGATATTCTCCTGGATGTGGGCTGCATTTTGGCTGCCTTTTGGGCTGGAGCTTCTCGTGGTTTGAGGCCTGGCTTGCTCCACCCCCTGCTCTTGAGATTCTCCCGGATGTGGGCTGCATTTTGGCTGCCTTTTGGGCTGGAGCTTCTCGTGGTTTGAGGCCTGGCTTGCTCCACCCCCTGCTCTTGAGATTCTCCCGGATGTGGGCTGCATTTTGGCTGCCTTTTGGGCTGGAGCTTCTCGAGGTTTGAGGCCTGGTTTGCTCTTCCCCCTGCTCTTGAGATTCTCCCTTATGTGGGCTGCATTTTGGCTGCCTTTTGGGCTGGAGCTTCTCGTGGTTTGAGGCCTGCCTTGCTCCACACCCTGTTCTTGATATTGTCCTGCATGTGGGCTGCATTTTGGTTGCCTTTTGGGCTGGAGCTTCTCGAGGTTTGAGGCCTGGCTTGCTCCACCCCCTGCTCTTGAGATTCTCCCAGAAGTGGGCTGCATTTTGGCTGCCTTTTGGGCTGGAGCTTCTCGTGGTTTGAGGCCTGGCTTGCTCCACCCCCTGCTCTTGAGATTCTCCCGGAGGTGGGCTGCATTTTGGCTGCCTTTTGGGCTGGAGCTTCTCGTGGTTTGAGGCCTGGCTTGCTCCAGCCCCTGCTCTTGAGATTCTCCCGGATGTGGGCTGCATTTTGGCTGCCTTTTGGGCTGGAGCTTCTCGTGGTTTGAGGCCTGGCTTTCTCCACCCCCTGCTCTTGATATTCTCCCAGATATGGCCTGCATTTTGGCTGCCTTTTGGGCTGGAGGTTCTCGTGGTTTGAGGCCTGGCTTGCTCCACCCCCTGCTCTTGATATTCTCCCAGATATGGCCTGCATTTTGGCTGCATTTTGGGCTGGAGCTTCTCGTGGTTTGAGGCCTGGCTTGCTCCACCCCCTGCTCTTGATATTCTCACAGATGTGGGCTGAATTTTGGCTGCCTTTTTGGGGTGGAACTTCTCGTGGTTTGAGACCTGACTTGCTCCACCCCCTTCTCTTGATATTGTCCTGCATGTGGGCTGCATTTTGGCTGCCTTTTGGGCTGGAGCTTCTCGAGGTTTGAGGCCTGGCTTGCTCCAGCCCCTGCTCTTGAGATTTTCACAGATGTGGGCTGCATTTTGGCTGCCTTTTGGGCTGGAGCTTCTCTTGGTTTGAGGCCTGGCTTGCTCCACACCCTGCTCTTGATATTCTCCTGGATGTGGGCTGGATTTTGGCTGCATTTTGGGCTGGAGCTTCTCGAGGTTTGAGGCCTGGCTTGCTCCAGCCCCTGCTCTTGAGATTTTCACAGATGTGGGCTGCATTTTGGCTGCCTTTTGGGCTGGAGCTTCTCGTGGTTTGAGGCCTGGCTTGCTCCACCCCCTGCTCTTGAGATTCTCCCGGATGTGGGCTGCATTTTGGCTGCATTTTGGGCTGGAGCTTCTCGTGGTTTGAGGCCTGGCTTGCTCCACCCCCTGCTCTTGAGATTCTCCCGGAGGTGGGCTGCATTTTGGCTGCCTTTTGGGCTGGAGCTTCTCGTGGTTTGAGGCCTGGCTTGCTCCAGCCCCTGCTCTTGAGATTCTCCCGGATGTGGGCTGCATTTTGGCTGCCTTTTGGGCTGGAGCTTCTCGTGGTTTGAGGCCTGGCTTTCTCCACCCCCTGCTCTTGATATTCTCCCAGATATGGCCTGCATTTTGGCTGCCTTTTGGGCTGGAGGTTCTCGTGGTTTGAGGCCTGGCTTGCTCCACCCCCTGCTCTTGATATTCTCCCAGATATGGCCTGCATTTTGGCTGCATTTTGGGCTGGAGCTTCTCGTGGTTTGAGGCCTGGCTTGCTCCACCCCCTGCTCTTGAGATTCTCCCGGATGTGGGCTGCATTTTGGCTGCCTTTTTGGGGTGGAACTTCTCGTGGTTTGAGACCTGACTTGCTCCACCCCCTTCTCTTGATATTGTCCTGCATGTGGGCTGCATTTTGGCTGCCTTTTGGGCTGGAGCTTCTCGAGGTTTGAGGCCTGGCTTGCTCCAGCCCCTGCTCTTGAGATTTTCACAGATGTGGGCTGCATTTTGGCTGCCTTTTGGGCTGGAGCTTCTCTTGGTTTGAGGCCTGGCTTGCTCCACACCCTGCTCTTGATATTCTCCTGGATGTGGGCTGGATTTTGGCTGCATTTTGGGCTGGAGCTTCTCGAGGTTTGAGGCCTGGCTTGCTCCAGCCCCTGCTCTTGAGATTCTCCCGGATGTGGGCTGCATTTTGGCTGCCTTTTGGGCTGGAGCTTCTCTTGGTTTGAGGCCTGGCTTGCTCCACACCCTGCTCTTGATATTCTCCTGGATGTGGGCTGGATTTTGGCTGCCTTTTGGGCTGGAGCTTCTCGTGGTTTGAGGCCTGGCTTGCTCCACCCCCTGCTCTTGAGATTCTCCCGGATGTGGGCTGCATTTTGGCTGCCTTTTGGGCTGGAGCTTCTCGTGGTTTGAGGCCTGGCTTGCTCCACCCCCTGCTCTTGAGATTCTCCCGGATGTGGGCTGAATTTTGGCTGCCTTTTGGGCTGGAGCTTCTAGTGGTTTGAGGCCTGGCTTGGTCCACCCCCTGCTCTTGAGATTCTCCCTTTTGAGGGCTGCATTTTGGCTGCATTTTGGGCTGGAGCTTCTCGTGGTTTGAGGCCTGGCTTCCTCCACCCACTGGTCTTGAGATTGTCCCGGATGTGGGCTGCATTTTGGCTGCCTTTTGGGCTGGAGCTTCTCGTGGTTTGAGACCTGGTTTGCTCCACCCCCTGCTCTTGAGATTCTCACAGATGTGGGCTGCATTTTGGCTGCCTTTTTGGGGTGGAACTTCTCGTGGATTGAGGCCTGACTTGCTCCACCCCCTGCTCTTGATATTGTCCTGCATGTGGGCTGCATTTTGGCTGCCTTTTGGGCTGGAGGTTCTCGTGGTTTGAGGCCTGGCTTGCTCCACCCCCTGCTCTTGAGATTCTCCCGGATGTGGGCTGCATTTTGGCTGCCTTTTGGGCTGGAGCTTCTAGTGGTTTGAGGCCTGGCTTGCTCCACCCCCTGCTCTTGAGATTCTCCCGGAGGTGGGCTGCATTTTGGCTGCATTTTGGGCTGGAGCTTCTCGTGGTTTGAGGCCTGGCTTCCTCCACCCCCTGCTCTTGATATTCTCCCAGATATGGCCTGAATTTTGGCTGCCTTTTGGGCTGGAGCTTCTCGTGGTTTGAGGCCTGGCTTGCTCCACCCCCTGCTCTTGATATTGTCCTGCATGTGGGCTGCATTTTGGCTGCATTTTGGGCTGGAGCTTCTCGTGGTTTGAGGCCTGGCTTGCTCCACCCCCTGCTCTTGATATTCTCCTGGATGTGGTCTGCATTTTGGCTGCCTTTTGGGCTGGAGCTTCTCGTGGTTTGAGACCTGGCTTGCTCCACCCCCTGCTCTTGAGATTCTCACAGATGTGGGCTGCATTTTGGCTGCCTTTTTGGGGTGGAACTTCTCGTGGTTTGAGGCCTGACTTGCTCCACCCCCTGCTCTTGATATTGTCCTGCATGTGGGCTGCATTTTGGCTGCCTTTTGGGCTGGAGGTTCTCGTGGTTTGAGGCCTGGCTTGCTCCACCCCCTGCTCTTGAGATTCTCCCGGATGTGGGCTGCATTTTGGCTGCCTTTTGGGCTGGAGCTTCTAGTGGTTTGAGGCCTGGCTTGCTCCACCCCCTGCTCTTGAGATTCTCCCGGAGGTGGGCTGCATTTTGGCTGCATTTTGGGCTGGAGCTTCTCGTGGTTTGAGGCCTGGCTTGCTCCACCCCCTGCTCTTGATATTGTCCTGCATGTGGGCTGCATTTTGGCTGCCTTTTGGGCTGGAGCTTCTCGTGGTTTGAGGCCTGGCTTGCTCCACCCCCTGCTCTTGAGATTCTCCCGGAGGTGGGCTGGATTTTGGCTGCCTTTTGGGCTGGAGCTTCTCGTGGTTTGAGGCCTGGCTTGCTCCACCCCCTGCTCTTGAGATTCTCCCTTTTGTGGGCTGCATTTTGGCTGCAGTTTGGGCTGGAGCTTCTCGTGGTTTGAGGCCTGGCTTGCTCCACCCCCTGCTCTTGAGATTCTCCCGGATGTGGGCTGCATTTTGGCTGCCTTTTGGGCTGGAGCTTCTCCTGGTTTGAGGCCTGTCTTGATCCACCCCCTGCTCTTGAGATTGTCCCGGATGTGGGCTGCATTTTGGCGGGATTTTGTTCTGGAGCTTCTCATGGTTTGAGGCCTGGCTTGCTCCACCCCCTGCTCTTGAGATTCTCCTGGATGTGGGCTGCATTTTGGCTGCCTTTTGGGCTGGAGATTCTCGTGGTTTGAGGCCTGTCTTGCTCCACTCCCTGCTCTTGATATTCTCCTGGAATTGGCCTGCATTTTGGCTGCCTTTTGGGCTGGAGCTTCTCGTGGTTTGAGGGCTGGCTTGCTCCACACCCTGCTCTTGAGATTCTCCCGGATGTGGGCTGCATTTTGGCTGATTCTTGGACTGGATCTTCTCATGGTTTGAGCCCTGGCTTGCTCCACCCCCTGCTCTTGATATTCTCCCGGAGGTGGGCTGATTTTGGCTGCCTTTTGGGCTGGAGCTTCTCGTGGTTTGAGGCCTGGCTTTCTCCACCCCCTGCTCTTGAGATTCTCCCAGATATGGCCTGCATTTTGGCTGCCTTTTGGGCTGGAGCTTCAAGTGGTATGAGGCCTGGCTTCCTCCACCCCCTGCTCTTGAGATTCTCCCGGATGTGGGCTGCATTTTGGCTGCCTTTTGGGCTGGAGCTTCTCGTGGTTTGAGGCCTGTCTTTCTCCACCCCCTGCTCTTGATATTCTCCTGGATGTGGTCTGCATTTTGGCTGCATTTTGGGCTGGAGCTTCTCGTGGTTTGAGGCCTGGCTTGCTCCACCCCCTGCTCTTGAGATTCTCCCGGATGTGGGCTGCATTTTGGCTGCATTTTGGGCTGGAGCTTCTCGTGGTTTGAGGCCTGGCTTGCTCCAACACCTGCTCTTGATATTCTCCCAGATATAGTCTGAATTTCGGCTGCATTTTGGGCTGGAGCTTCTCGTGGTTTGAGGCCTGGCTTGCTCCACCCCCTGCTCTTGATATTGTCCTGCATGTGGGCTGCATTTTGGCTGCCTTTTGGGCTGGAGCTTCTCGAGGTTTGAGGCCTGGCTTGCTCCAGCCCCTGCTCTTGAGATTCTCACAGATGTGGGCTGCATTTTGGCTGCCTTTTTGGGGTGGAACTTCTCGTGGTTTGAGGCCTGGATTGCTCCACACCCTGCTCTTGATATTCTCCTGGATGTGGCCTGCATTTTGGCTGCCTTTTGGGCTGGAGCTTCTCGTGGTTTGAGGCCTGGCTTGCTCCACCCCCTGCTCTTGAGATTCTCCCGGATGTGGGCTGCATTTTGGCTGCCTTTTGGGCTGGAGCTTCTAGTGGTTTGAGGCCTGGCTTGCTCCACCCCCTGCTCTTGAGATTCTCCCGGAGATGGGCTGAATTTTGGCTGCCTTTTGGGCTGGAGCTTCTCGTGGTTTGAGGCCTGGCTTGCTCCACCCCCTGCTCTTGATATTCTCCCGGATGTGGGCTGCATTTTGGCTGCCTGTTGGGCTGGAGCTTCTCGTGGTTTGAGGCCTGGCTTGCTCCACCCCCTGCTCTTGATATTCTCCCAGATATGGTCTGAATTTTGGCTGCCTTTTGGGCTGGAGCTTCTCGTGGTTTGAGGCCTGGCGTGCTCCACCCCCTGCTCTTGAGATTCTCCCGGAGGTGGGCTGGAGTTTGGCTGCCTTTTGGGCTGGAGCTTCTCGTGGTTTGAGGCCTGGCTTTCTCCACCCCCTGCTCTTGATATTCTCCCAGATATGGCCTGCATTTTGGCTGCCTTTTGGGCTGGAGGTTCTCGTGGTTTGAGGCCTGGCTTGCTCCACCCCCTGCTCTTGATATTCTCCCAGATATGGCCTGCATTTTGGCTGCATTTTGGGCTGGAGCTTCTCGTGGTTTGAGGCCTGGCTTGCTCCACCCCCTGCTCTTGAGATTCTCCCGGATGTGGGCTGCATTTTGGCTGCCTTTTTGGGGTGGAACTTCTCGTGGTTTGAGACCTGACTTGCTCCACCCCCTTCTCTTGATATTGTCCTGCATGTGGGCTGCATTTTGGCTGCCTTTTGGGCTGGAGCTTCTCGAGGTTTGAGGCCTGGCTTGCTCCAGCCCCTGCTCTTGAGATTTTCACAGATGTGGGCTGCATTTTGGCTGCCTTTTGGGCTGGAGCTTCTCTTGGTTTGAGGCCTGGCTTGCTCCACACCCTGCTCTTGATATTCTCCTGGATGTGGGCTGGATTTTGGCTGCATTTTGGGCTGGAGCTTCTCGAGGTTTGAGGCCTGGCTTGCTCCAGCCCCTGCTCTTGAGATTCTCCCGGATGTGGGCTGCATTTTGGCTGCCTTTTGGGCTGGAGCTTCTCTTGGTTTGAGGCCTGGCTTGCTCCACACCCTGCTCTTGATATTCTCCTGGATGTGGGCTGGATTTTGGCTGCCTTTTGGGCTGGAGCTTCTCGTGGTTTGAGGCCTGGCTTGCTCCACCCCCTGCTCTTGAGATTCTCCCGGATGTGGGCTGCATTTTGGCTGCCTTTTGGGCTGGAGCTTCTCGTGGTTTGAGGCCTGGCTTGCTCCACCCCCTGCTCTTGAGATTCTCCCGGATGTGGGCTGAATTTTGGCTGCCTTTTGGGCTGGAGCTTCTAGTGGTTTGAGGCCTGGCTTGGTCCACCCCCTGCTCTTGAGATTCTCCCTTTTGAGGGCTGCATTTTGGCTGCATTTTGGGCTGGAGCTTCTCGTGGTTTGAGGCCTGGCTTCCTCCACCCACTGGTCTTGAGATTGTCCCGGATGTGGGCTGCATTTTGGCTGCCTTTTGGGCTGGAGCTTCTCGTGGTTTGAGACCTGGTTTGCTCCACCCCCTGCTCTTGAGATTCTCACAGATGTGGGCTGCATTTTGGCTGCCTTTTTGGGGTGGAACTTCTCGTGGATTGAGGCCTGACTTGCTCCACCCCCTGCTCTTGATATTGTCCTGCATGTGGGCTGCATTTTGGCTGCCTTTTGGGCTGGAGGTTCTCGTGGTTTGAGGCCTGGCTTGCTCCACCCCCTGCTCTTGAGATTCTCCCGGATGTGGGCTGCATTTTGGCTGCCTTTTGGGCTGGAGCTTCTAGTGGTTTGAGGCCTGGCTTGCTCCACCCCCTGCTCTTGAGATTCTCCCGGAGGTGGGCTGCATTTTGGCTGCATTTTGGGCTGGAGCTTCTCGTGGTTTGAGGCCTGGCTTCCTCCACCCCCTGCTCTTGATATTCTCCCAGATATGGCCTGAATTTTGGCTGCCTTTTGGGCTGGAGCTTCTCGTGGTTTGAGGCCTGGCTTGCTCCACCCCCTGCTCTTGATATTGTCCTGCATGTGGGCTGCATTTTGGCTGCATTTTGGGCTGGAGCTTCTCGTGGTTTGAGGCCTGGCTTGCTCCACCCCCTGCTCTTGATATTCTCCTGGATGTGGTCTGCATTTTGGCTGCCTTTTGGGCTGGAGCTTCTCGTGGTTTGAGACCTGGCTTGCTCCACCCCCTGCTCTTGAGATTCTCACAGATGTGGGCTGCATTTTGGCTGCCTTTTTGGGGTGGAACTTCTCGTGGTTTGAGGCCTGACTTGCTCCACCCCCTGCTCTTGATATTGTCCTGCATGTGGGCTGCATTTTGGCTGCCTTTTGGGCTGGAGGTTCTCGTGGTTTGAGGCCTGGCTTGCTCCACCCCCTGCTCTTGAGATTCTCCCGGATGTGGGCTGCATTTTGGCTGCCTTTTGGGCTGGAGCTTCTAGTGGTTTGAGGCCTGGCTTGCTCCACCCCCTGCTCTTGAGATTCTCCCGGAGGTGGGCTGCATTTTGGCTGCATTTTGGGCTGGAGCTTCTCGTGGTTTGAGGCCTGGCTTGCTCCACCCCCTGCTCTTGATATTGTCCTGCATGTGGGCTGCATTTTGGCTGCCTTTTGGGCTGGAGCTTCTCGTGGTTTGAGGCCTGGCTTGCTCCACCCCCTGCTCTTGAGATTCTCCCGGAGGTGGGCTGGATTTTGGCTGCCTTTTGGGCTGGAGCTTCTCGTGGTTTGAGGCCTGGCTTGCTCCACCCCCTGCTCTTGAGATTCTCCCTTTTGTGGGCTGCATTTTGGCTGCAGTTTGGGCTGGAGCTTCTCGTGGTTTGAGGCCTGGCTTGCTCCACCCCCTGCTCTTGAGATTCTCCCGGATGTGGGCTGCATTTTGGCTGCCTTTTGGGCTGGAGCTTCTCCTGGTTTGAGGCCTGTCTTGATCCACCCCCTGCTCTTGAGATTCTCCCGGAGGTGGGCTGGAGTTTGGCTGCATTTTGGGCTGGAGCTTCTCATGGTTTGAGGCCTGGCTTGCTCCACCCCCTGCTCTTGAGATTCTCCTGGATGTGGGCTGCATTTTGGCTGCCTTTTGGGCTGGAGATTCTCGTGGTTTGAGGCCTGTCTTGCTCCACTCCCTGCTCTTGATATTCTCCTGGAATTGGCCTGCATTTTGGCTGCCTTTTGGGCTGGAGCTTCTCGTGGTTTGAGGGCTGGCTTGCTCCACACCCTGCTCTTGAGATTCTCCCGGATGTGGGCTGCATTTTGGCTGATTCTTGGACTGGATCTTCTCATGGTTTGAGCCCTGGCTTGCTCCACCCCCTGCTCTTGATATTCTCCCGGAGGTGGGCTGATTTTGGCTGCCTTTTGGGCTGGAGCTTCTCGTGGTTTGAGGCCTGGCTTTCTCCACCCCCTGCTCTTGAGATTCTCCCAGATATGGCCTGCATTTTGGCTGCCTTTTGGGCTGGAGCTTCAAGTGGTATGAGGCCTGGCTTCCTCCACCCCCTGCTCTTGAGATTCTCCCGGATGTGGGCTGCATTTTGGCTGCCTTTTGGGCTGGAGCTTCTCGTGGTTTGAGGCCTGTCTTTCTCCACCCCCTGCTCTTGATATTCTCCTGGATGTGGTCTGCATTTTGGCTGCATTTTGGGCTGGAGCTTCTCGTGGTTTGAGGCCTGGCTTGCTCCACCCCCTGCTCTTGAGATTCTCCCGGATGTGGGCTGCATTTTGGCTGCATTTTGGGCTGGAGCTTCTCGTGGTTTGAGGCCTGGCTTGCTCCAACACCTGCTCTTGATATTCTCCCAGATATAGTCTGAATTTCGGCTGCATTTTGGGCTGGAGCTTCTCGTGGTTTGAGGCCTGGCTTGCTCCACCCCCTGCTCTTGATATTGTCCTGCATGTGGGCTGCATTTTGGCTGCCTTTTGGGCTGGAGCTTCTCGAGGTTTGAGGCCTGGCTTGCTCCAGCCCCTGCTCTTGAGATTCTCACAGATGTGGGCTGCATTTTGGCTGCCTTTTTGGGGTGGAACTTCTCGTGGTTTGAGGCCTGGATTGCTCCACACCCTGCTCTTGATATTCTCCTGGATGTGGCCTGCATTTTGGCTGCCTTTTGGGCTGGAGCTTCTCGTGGTTTGAGGCCTGGCTTGCTCCACCCCCTGCTCTTGAGATTCTCCCGGATGTGGGCTGCATTTTGGCTGCCTTTTGGGCTGGAGCTTCTAGTGGTTTGAGGCCTGGCTTGCTCCACCCCCTGCTCTTGAGATTCTCCCGGAGATGGGCTGAATTTTGGCTGCCTTTTGGGCTGGAGCTTCTCGTGGTTTGAGGCCTGGCTTGCTCCACCCCCTGCTCTTGATATTCTCCCGGATGTGGGCTGCATTTTGGCTGCCTGTTGGGCTGGAGCTTCTCGTGGTTTGAGGCCTGGCTTGCTCCACCCCCTGCTCTTGATATTCTCCCAGATATGGTCTGAATTTTGGCTGCCTTTTGGGCTGGAGCTTCTCGTGGTTTGAGGCCTGGCGTGCTCCACCCCCTGCTCTTGAGATTCTCCCGGAGGTGGGCTGGAGTTTGGCTGCATTTTGGGCTGGAGCTTCTCATGGTTTGAGGCCTGGCTTGCTCCACCCCCTGCTCTTGAGATTCTCCTCCATGTGGGCTGCATTTTGGCTGCCTTTTGGGCTGGAGCTTCTCGTGGTTTGAGGCCTGGCTTGCTCCACCCCCTGCTCTTGATATTGTCCCGGATGTGGGCTGCATTTTGGCTGCCTTTTGGGCTGGAGCTTCTCGTGGTTTGAGGCCTGGCTTGCTCCACCCCCTGCTCTTGATATTCTCCCGGATGTGGGCTGCATTTTGGCTGCCTGTTGGGCTGGAGCTTCTCGTGGTTTGAGGCCTGGCTTGCTCCACCCCCTGCTTTTGAGATTCTCCCGGAGTTGGGCTGGAGTTTGTCTGCATTTTGGGCTGGAGCTTCTCGTGGTTTGAGGCCTGCCTCGCTCCATCCCCTGCTCTTGAGATTCTCCCGCATGTGGGCTGCAAATTTGGTGCTTTTTGGGCTGGAGCTTCTCGTGGTTTGAGGCCTGGCTTGCTCCACCCCCTGCTCTTGAGATTCTCCTGGAATTGGGCTGCATTTTGGCTGCATTTTGGGCTGGATCTTCTCGTGGTTTGAGGTCTGCCTTGCTCCACACCCTGCTCTTGATATTCTCCCGGATGTGGGCTGCATTTTGGCTGCCTTTTGGGCTGGAGCTTCTCGAGGTTTGAGGCCTGGCTTCCTCCACCCCCTGCTCTTGATATTGTCCTGGATGTGGGCTGCATTTTGGCTGCCTTTTGGGCTGGAGCTTCTCGTGGTTTGAGGCCTGGCTTGCTCCAGCCCCTGCTCTTGAGATTCTCCCTGATTTGGGCTGCATTTTGGCTGCATATGGGCTGGAGCTTCTCGTGGTTTGAGGCCTGGCTTGCTCCACCCCCTGCTCTTGAGATTCTCCCGGATGTGGGCTGCATTTTGGCTGCCTTTTGGGCTGGAGCTTTTCGTGGTTTGAGGCCTGGCTTGCTCCACCCCCTGCTCTTGAGATTCTCCCGGATGTGGGCTGCATTTTGGCTGCCTTTTGGGCTGGAGCTTCTCGTGGTTTGAGGCCTCGTTTGCTCCAACCCCTGCCCTTGATATTCTCCCGGATGTGGGCTGCATTTTGGCTGCCTTTTGGGCTGGAACTTCTCGTGGTTTGAGGCCTGGCTTGCTCCACCCCCTGCTCTTGAGATTCTCCCGGAAGTGGGCTGGATTTTGGCTGCCTTTTGGGCTGGAGCTTCTCGTGGTTTGAGGCCTGGCTTGCTCCACCCCCTGCTCTTGAGATTCTCCCGGATGTGGGCTGCATTTTGGCTGCATATGGGCTGGAGCTTCTCGTGGTTTGAGGCCTGGCTTGCTCCACCCCCTGCTCTTGAGATTCTCCCGGATGTGGGCTGCATTTTGGCTGCATTTTGGGCTGGAGCTTCTCGTGGTTTGAGGCCTGGCTTGCTCCACCCCCTGCTCTTGAGATTCTCCTCCATGTGGGCTGGATTTTGGCTGCCTTTTGGGCTGGAGCTTCTCGTGGTTTGAGGCCTGGCTTGCTCCACCCCCTGCTCTTGATATTCTCCCGCATGTGGGCTGCATTTTGGCTGCCTTTTGGGCTGGAGCTTCTCGTGGTTTGAGGCCTGGCTTGCTCCACGCCCTGCTCTTGAGATTCTCCTGGATGTGGGCTGCATTTTGGCTGATTATTGGGCTGGAGCTTCTCGTGGTTTGAGGCCTGGCTTGCTCCACCCCCTGCTTTTGAGATTCTCCCGGAGGTGGGCTGGAGTTTGGCTGCATTTTGGGCTGGAGCTTCTCGTGGTTTGAGGCCTGCCTCGCTCCATCCCCTGCTCTTGAGATTCTCCCGGATGTGGGCTGCATTTTGGCTGCCTTTTGGGCTGGAGCTTCTCGTGGTTTGAGGCCTGGCTTGCTCCACCCCCTGCTCTTGATATTGTCGCGGATGTGGGCTGAATTTGACTGCCTTTTGGGCTGGAGCTTCTCGTGGTTTGAGGCCTGGCTTGCTCCAGCCCCTGCTCTTGAGATTCTCCCAGATGTGGGCTGCATTTTGGCTGCATTTTGGGCTGGAGCTTCTCGTGGTTTGAGGCCTGGCTTGCTCCACCCCCTGCTCTTCATATTCTCCCGGATGTGGGCTGCATTTTGGCTGCCTTTTGGGCTGGAGCTTCTCGTGGTTTGAGGCCTGGCTTGCTCTACCCCCTGCTCTTGATATTCTCCCGGATGTGGGCTGCATTTTGGCTGCCTTTTGGGCTGGAGCTTCTCGTGGTTTGAGGCCTGCCTCGCTCCACCCCCTGCTCTTGAGATTCTCCTGGATGTGGGCTGCATTTTGGCTGCCTTTTGGGCTGGAGCTTCTCGTGGTTTGAGGCCTGGCTTGCTCCACCCCCTGCTCTTGAGATTCTCCCGGATGTGGGCTGCATTTTGGCTGCATATGGGCTGGAGCTTCTCGTGGTTTGAGGCCTGGCTTGCTCCACCCCCTGCTCTTGAGATTCTCCCGGATGTGGGCTGCATTTTGGCTGCGTTTTGGGCTGGAGCTTCTCGTGGTTTGAGGCCTGGCTTGCTCCACCCCCTGCTCTTGAGATTCTCCCGGATGTGGGCTGCATTTTGGCTGCCTTTTGGGCTGGAGCTTCTCGTGGTTTGAGGCCTGGTTTGCTCCAACCCCTGCCCTTGATATTCTCCCGGATGTGGGCTGGATTTTGGCTGCCTTTTGGGCTGGAGCTTCTCGTGGTTTGAGGCCTGGCTTGCTCCACCCCCTGCTCTTGATATTCTTCTCCATGTGGGCTGCATTTTGGCTGCCTTTTGGGCTGGAGCTTCTCGTGGTTTGAGGCCTGGCTTGCTCCACCCCCTGCTCTTGAGATTCTCCCGGAAGTGGGCTGGATTTTGGCTGCCTTTTGGGATGGAGCTTCTCGTGGTTTGAGGCCTGGCTTGCTCCACCCCCTGCTCTTGAGATTCTCCCGGATGTGGGCTGCATTTTGGCTGCATATGGGCTGGAGCTTCTCGTGGTTTGAGGCCTGGCTTGCTCCACCCCCTGCTCTTGAGATTCTCCCGGATGTGGGCTGCATTTTGGCTGCATTTTGGGCTGGAGCTTCTCGTGGTTTGAGGCCTGGCTTGCTCCACCCCCTGCTCTTGAGATTCTCCTCCATGTGGGCTGCATTTTGGCTGCCTTTTGGGCTGGAGCTTCTCGTGGTTTGAGGCCTGGCTTGCTCCACCCCCTGCTCTTGAGATTCTCCCGCATGTGGGCTGCATTTTGGCTGCCTTTTGGGCTGGAGCTTCTCGTGGTTTGAGGCCTGGCTTGCTCCACCCCCTGCTCTTGATATTCTCCCGGATGTGGGCTGCATTTTGGCTGCCTGTTGGGCTGGAGTTTCTCGTGGTTTGAGGCCTGGCTTGCTCCACCCACTGCTCTTGAGATTCTCCTGGAATTGGGCTGCATTTTGGCTGCATTTTGGGCTGGAGCTTCTCGTGGTTTGAGGCCTGGCTTGCTCCACCCCCTGCTCTTGAGATTCTCCCGGATGTGGGCTGCATTTTGGCTGCATTTTGGGCTGGAGCTTCTCGTGGTTTGAGGCCTGGCTTGCTCCACCCCCTGCTCTTGCGATTCTCCCGATGTGGGCTGGATTTTGGCTGCCTTTTGGGCTGGAGCTTCTCGTGGTTTGAGGCATGCCTTGGTCCACCCCCTGCTCTAGATATTCTCCCGGAGGTGGGCTGCATTTTGGCTGCCTTTTGGGCTGGAGCTTCTCGTGGTTTGAGGCCTGGCTTGCTCCAGCCCCTGCTCTTGAGATTCTCCCAGATGTGGGCTGCATTTTGGCTGCCTTTTGGGCTGGAGCTTCTCGTGGTTTGAGGCCTGGCTTGCTCCACCCCCTGCTCTTGAGATTCTCCCGGATGTGGGCTGCATTTTGGCTGCCTTTTGGGCTGGAGCTTCTCGTGGTTTGAGGCCTGACTTGCTCCACCCCCTGCTCTTGATATTCTCCCGGATGTGGGCTGCATTTTGGCTGCCTTTTGGGCTGGAGCTTCTCGTGGTTTGAGGCCTGGCTTGCTCCACCCCCTGCTCTTGATATTCTCCTGGATGTGGTCTGAATTTTGGCTGCATTTTGGGCTGGAGCTTCTCGTGGTTTGAGGCCTGCCTTGCTCCACCCCCTGCTCTTTTGATTCTCCCGCATGTGGGCTGCAAATTTGGTGCTTTTTGGGCTGGAGCTTCTCGTGGTTTGAGGCCTGGCTTGCTCCACCCCCTGCTCTTGAGATTCTCCTGGAATTGGGCTGCATTTTGGCTGCATTTTGGGCTGGATCTTCTCGTGGTTTGAGGTCTGCCTTGCTCCACCCCCAGCTCTTGAGATTCTCCCGGATGTGGGCTGCATTTTGGCTGCCTTTTGGGCTGGAGCTTCTCGTGGTTTGAGGCCTGGCTTGCTCCACCCCCTGCTCTTGATATTGTCCTGGATGTGGGCTGCATTTTGGCTGCCTTTTGGGCTGGAGCTTCTCGTGGTTTGAGGCCTGGCTTGCTCTACCCCCTGCTCTTGAGATTCTCCCTGATGTGGGCTGCATTTTGGCTGCCTTTTGGGCTGGAGCTTCTAGTGGTTTGAGGCCTGGCTTGCTCCACCCCCTGCTCTTGATATTCTCCCGGATGTGGGCTGCATTTTGGCTGCATTTTGGGCTGGAGCTTCTCGTGGTTTGAGGCCTGGCTTGCTCCACCCCCTGCTCTTGCGATTCTCCAGGATATGGGCTGGATTTTGGCTGCCTTTTGGGCTGGAGCTTCTCGTGGTTTGAGGCATGCCTTGGTCCACCCCCTGCTCTAGATATTCTCCCGGATGTGGGCTGCATTTTGGCTGCCTTTTGGGCTGGAGCTTCTCGTGGTTTGAGGCCTGGCTTGCTCCAGCCCCTGCTCTTGAGATTCTCCCAGATGTGGGCTGCATTTTGGCTGCCTTTTGGGCTGGAGCTTCTCGTGGTTTGAGGCCTGGCTTGCTCCACCCCCTGCTCTTGAGATTCTCCCGCATGTGGGCTGCATTTTGGCTGCCTTTTGGGCTGGAGCTTCTCGTGGTTTGAGGCCTGGCTTGCTCCAGCACCTGCTCTTGATATTCTCCCGGATGTGGGCTGCATTTTGGCTGCCTTTTGGGCTGGAGCTTCTCGTGGTTTGAGGCCTGGCTTGCTCCACCCCCTGCTCTTGATATTCTCCTGGATGTGGTCTGAATTTTGGCTGCATTTTGGGCTGGAGCTTCTCGTGGTTTGAGGCCTGGCTTGCTCCACCCCCTGCTCTTGAGATTCTCCCGCATGTGGGCTGCATTTTGGCTGCCTTTTGGGCTGGAGCTTCTCGTGGTTTGAGGCCTGGTTTGCTCCAACCCCTGCTCTTGAGATTCTCCCGGAAGTGGGCTGGATTTTGGCTACCTTTTGGGCTGGAGCTTCTCGTGGTTTGAGGCCTGGCTTGCTCCACCCCCTGCTCTTGAGATTCTCCCGGATGTGGGCTGCATTTTGGCTGCCTTTTGGGCTGGAGCTTCTCGTGGTTTGAGGCCTGGCTTGCTCCAGCCCCTGCTCCTGAGATTCTCACAGAAGTGGGCTGCATTTTGGCTGCCTTTTTGGGGTGGAACTTCTCGTGGTTTGAGGCCTGCCTTGCTCTACCCCCTGCTCTTGATATTCTCCCGGATGTGGGCTGCATTTTGGCTGCCTTTTGGGCTGGAACTTCTCGTGGTTTGAGGCCTGCCTTGCTCTACCCCCTGCTCTTGATATTCTCCCGGAAGTGGGCTGGATTTTGGCTGCCTTTTGGGCTGGAACTTCTCGTGGTTTGAGGCCTGGCTTGCTCTACCCCCTGCTCTTGATATTCTCCCGGATGTGGGCTGCATTTTGGCTGCCTTTTGGGCTGGAGCTTCTCGTGGTTTGAGGCCTGCCTCGCTCCACCCCCTGCTCTTGAGATTCTCCTGGATGTGGGCTGCATTTTGGCTGCCTTTTGGGCTGGAGCTTCTCGTGGTTTGAGGCCTGGCTTGCTCCACCCCCTGCTCTTGAGATTCTCCCGGATGTGGGCTGCATTTTGGCTGCCTTTTGGGCTGGAGCTTCTCGTGGTTTGAGGCCTGGCTTGCTCCACCCCCTGCTCTTGAGATTCTCCCGGATGTGGGCTGCATTTTGGCTGCCTTTTGGGCTGGAGCTTCTCGTGGTTTGAGGCCTGGCTTGCTCCAACCCCTGCCCTTGATATTCTCCCGCATGTGGGCTGGATTTTGGCTGCCTTTTGGGCTGGAGCTTCTCGTGGTTTGAGGCCTGGCTTGCTCCACCCCCTGCTCTTGATATTCTTCTCCATGTGGGCTGCATTTTGGCTGCCTTTTGGGCTGGAGCTTCTCGTGGTTTGAGGCCTGGCTTGCTCCACCCCCTGCTCTTGAGATTCTCCCGGAAGTGGGCTGGAATTTGGCTGCCTTTTGGGCTGGAGCTTCTCGTGGTTTGAGGCCTGGCTTGCTCCACCCCCTGCTCTTGATATTCTCCCGAATGTGGGCTGCATTTTGGCTGCCTTTTGGGCTGGAGCTTCTCGTGGTTTGAGGCCTGGCTTGCTCCACCCCCTGCTCTTGAGATTCTCCCGGAAGTGGGCTGGAATTTGGCTGCCTTTTGGAGTGGAGCTTCTCGTGGTTTGAGGCCTGGCTTGCTCCACCCCCTGCTCTTGATATTCTCCCGCATGTGGGCTGCATTTTGGCTGCCTTTTGGGCTGGAGCTTCTCGTGGTTTGAGGCCTGCCTTTCTCTACCCCCTGCTCTTGATATTCTCCCGCATGTGGGCTGCATTTTGGCTGCCTTTTGGGCTGGAGCTTCTCGTGGTTTGAGGCCTGCCTTGCTCTACCCCCTGCTCTTGATATTCTCCCGCATGTGGGCTGCATTTTGGCTGCCTTTTGGGCTGGAGCTTCTCGTGGTTTGAGGCCTGGCTTGCTCCACCCCCTGCTCTTGAGATTCTCCCGGATGTGGGCTGCATTTTGGCTGCCTTTTGGGCTGGAGCTTCTCGTGGTTTGAGGCATGGCTTGCTCCACCCCCTGCTCTTGATATTCTCCCGGATGTGGGCTGCATTTTGGCTGCCTTTTGGGCTGGAGCTTCTCGTGGTTTGAGGCCTGGCTTGCTCCACCCCCTGCTCTTGATATTCTCCCAGATGTGGGCTGCATTTTGGCTGCATTTTGGGCTGGAGCTTCTCGTGGTTTGAGGCCTGCCTTGCTCCACCCCCTGCTCTTGATATTCTCCCAGATGTGGGCTGCATTTTGGCTGCCTTTTGGGCTGGAGCTTCTCGTGGTTTGAGGCCTGGCTTGCTCCACCCCCTGCTCTTGAGATTCTCCCGCATGTGGGCTGCATTTTGGCTGCCTTTTGGGCTGGAGCTTCTCGTGGTTTGAGGCCTGCCTTTCTCTACCCCCTGCTCTTGATATTCTCCCGCATGTGGGCTGCATTTTGGCTGCCTTTTGGGCTGGAGCTTCTCGTGGTTTGAGGCCTGGCTTGCTCCACCCCCTGCTCTTGAGATTCTCCCGGATGTGGGCTGGATTTTGGCTGACTTTTGGGCTGGAGCTTCTCGTGGTTTGAGGCCTGGCTTGCTCCACCCCCTGCTCTTGATATTCTCCCGAATGTGGGCTGCAAATTGGCTGCATTTTGGGCTGGAGCTTCTAGTGGTTTGAGGCCTGGCTTGCTCCACCCCCTGCTCTTGATATTCTCCCGGATGTGGGCTGCATTTTGGCTGCCTTTTGGGCTGGAGCTTCTCGTGGTTTGAGGCCTGCCTTTCTCTAAACCCTGCTCTTGATATTCTCCCGGATGTGGGCTGCATTTTGGCTGCCTTTTGGGCTGGAGCTTCTCGTGGTTTGAGGCCTGGCTTGCTCCACCCCCTGCTCTTGAGATTCTCCCGGATGTGGGCTGCATTTTGGCTGCATATGGGCTGGAGCTTCTCGTGGTTTGAGGCCTGGCTTGCTCCACCCCCTGCTCTTGAGATTCTCCCGGATGTGGGCTGCATTTTGGCTGCCTTCTTGGGCTGGAGCTTCTCGTGGTTTGAGGCCTCGTTTGCTCCAACCCCTGCCCTTGATATTCTCCCGGATGTGGGCTGCATTTTGGCTGCCTTTTGGGCTGGAGCTTCTCGTGGTTTGAGGCCTGGCTTGTTCCACCCCCTGCTCTTGATATTGTCCTGCATGTGGGCTGCATTTTGGCTGCATTTTGGGCTGGAGCTTCTCGTGGTTTGAGGCCTGGCTTGCTCTAACCCCTGCTCTTGATATTCTCCCGCATGTGGGCTGCATTTTGGCTGCCTTTTGGGCTGGAGCTTCTCGTGGTTTGAGGCCTGGCTTGCTCCACCCCCTGCTCTTGAGATTCTCCCGCATGTGGGCTGCATTTTGGCTGCCTTTTGGGCTGGAGCTTCTCGTGGTTTGAGGCCTGCCTTTCTCTAACCCCTGCTCTTGATATTCTCCCGGATGTGGGCTGCATTTTGGCTGCCTTTTGGGCTGGAGCTTCTCGTGGTTTGAGGCCTGGCTTGCTCCACCCCCTGCTCTTGAGATTCTCCCGGATGTGGGCTGCATTTTGGCTGCCTTTTGGGCTGGAGCTTCTCGTGGTTTGAGGCCTGCCTTGCTCTACCCCCTGCTCTTGATATTCTCCCGCATGTGGGCTGCATTTTGGCTGCCTTTTGGGCTGGAGCTTCTCGTGGTTTGAGGCCTGGCTTGCTCCACCCCCTGCTCTTGAGATTCTCCCGGATGTGGGCTGCATTTTGGCTGATTCTTGGGCTGGAGCTTCTCGTGGTTTGAGGCCTCGTTTGCTCCAACCCCTGCCCTTGATATTCTCCCGGATGTGGGCTGCATTTTGGCTGCCTTTTGGGCTGGAGCTTCTCGTGGTTTGAGGCCTGGCTTGCTCCACCCCCTGCTCTTGATATTGTCCTGCATGTGGGCTGCATTTTGGCTGCATTTTGGGCTGGAGCTTCTCGTGGTTTGAGGCCTGGCTTGCTCCACCCCCTGCTCTTGATATTCTCCCGGATGTGGGCTGCAAATTGGCTGCATTTTGGGCTGGAGCTTCTCGTGGTTTGAGGCCTGGCTTGCTCCACCCCCTGCTCTTGATATTCTCCTGGATGTGGGCTGGATTTTGGCTGCATTTTGGGCTGGAGCTTCTCGTGGTTTGAGGCCTGGCTTGCTCCACCCCCTGCTCTTGCGATTCTCCCGCATGTGGGCTGGATTTTGGCTGCCTTTTGGGCTGGAGCTTCTCGTGGTTTGAGGCCTGGCTTGCTCCACCCCCTGCTCTTGATATTCTCCCAGATGTGGGCTGCATTTTGGCTGCCTTTTGGGCTGGAGCTTCTCGTGGTTTGAGGCCTGGCTTGCTCCACCCCCTGCTCTTGATATTCTCCTGGATGTGGTCTGAATTTTGGCTGCATTTTGGGCTGGAGCTTCTCGTGGTTTGAGGCCTGGCTTGCTCCACCCCCTGCTCTTGAGATTCTCCCGCATGTGGGCTGCATTTTGGCTGCCTTTTGGGCTGGAGCTTCTCGTGGTTTGAGGCCTGGTTTGCTCCAACCCCTGCTCTTGAGATTCTCCCGGAATTGGGCTGGATTTTGGCTGCCTTTTGGGCTGGAGCTTCTCGTGGTTTGAGGCCTGGCTTGCTCCACCCCCTGCTCTTGAGATTCTCCCGGATGTGGGCTGCATTTTGGCTGCCTTTTGGGCTGGAGCTTCTCGTGGTTTGAGGCCTGGCTTGCTCTACACCCTGCTCTTGATATTCTCCCGCATGTGGGCTGCATTTTGGCTGCCTTTTGGGCTGGAGCTTCTCGTGGTTTGAGGCCTGGCTTGCTCCACCCCCTGCTCTTGAGATTCTCCCGCATGTGGGCTGCATTTTGGCTGCATTTTGGGCTGGAGCTTCTCGAGGTTTGAGGCCTGCCTCGCTCCACCCCCTGCTCTTGAGATTCTCCCGGATGTGGGCTGCATTTTGGCTGCCTTTTGGGCTGGAGCTTCTCGTGGTTTGAGGCATGGCTTGCTCCACCCCCTGCTCTTGATATTCTCCCGGATGTGGGCTGCATTTTGGCTGCCTTTTGGGCTGGAGCTTCTCGTGGTTTGAGGCCTGGCTTGCTCCACCCCCTGCTCTTGATATTCTCCCAGATGTGGGCTGCATTTTGGCTGCCTTTTGGGCTGGAGCTTCTCGTGGTTTGAGGCCTGGTTTGCTCCACCCCCTGCTCTTGATATTCTCCCAGATGTGGGCTGCATTTTGGCTGCCTTTTGGGCTGGAGCTTCTCGTGGTTTGAGGCCTGGCTTGCTCCACCCCCTGCTCTTGAGATTCTCCCGCATGTGGGCTGCATTTTGGCTGCCTTTTGGGCTGGAGCTTCTCGTGGTTTGAGGCCTGCCTTTCTCTACCCCCTGCTCTTGATATTCTCCCGCATGTGGGCTGCATTTTGGCTGCCTTTTGGGCTGGAGCTTCTCGTGGTTTGAGGCCTGGCTTGCTCCACCCCCTGCTCTTGATATTCTCCCGAATGTGGGCTGCAAATTGGCTGCATTTTGGGCTGGAGCTTCTCGTGGTTTGAGGCCTGGCTTGCTCCACCCCCTGCTCTTGATATTCTCCCGGATGTGGGCTGCATTTTGGCTGCGTTTTGGGCTGGAGCTTCTCGTGGTTTGAGGCCTGCCTTTCTCTAAACCCTGCTCTTGATATTCTCCCGCATGTGGGCTGCATTTTGGCTGCCTTTTGGGCTGGAGCTTCTCGTGGTTTGAGGCCTTTCTTGCTCCACCCCCTGCTCTTGAGATTCTCCCGGATGTGGGCTGCATTTTGGCTGCCTTTTGGGCTGGAGCTTCTCGTGGTTTGAGGCCTGGCTTGCTCCACCCCCTGCTCTTGAGATTCTCCTGGATGTGGGCTGCATTTTGGCTGCCTTTTGGGCTGGAGCTTCTCGTGGTTTGAGGCCTGGCTTGCTCCACCCCCTGCTCTTGATATTCTCCCGGATGTGGGCTGCAAATTGGCTGCATTTTGGGCTGGAGCTTCTCGTGGTTTGAGGCCTGGCTTGCTCCACCCCCTGCTCTTGATATTCTCCTGGATGTGGGCTGGATTTTGGCTGCATTTTGGGCTGGAGCTTCTCGTGGTTTGAGGCCTGGCTTGCTCCACCCCCTGCTCTTGCGATTCTCCCGCATGTGGGCTGGATTTTGGCTGCCTTTTGGGCTGGAGCTTCTCGTGGTTTGAGGCCTGGCTTGCTCCACCCCCTGCTCTTGATATTCTCCCAGATGTGGGCTGCATTTTGGCTGCCTTTTGGGCTGGAGCTTCTCGTGGTTTGAGGCCTGGCTTGCTCCACCCCCTGCTCTTGATATTCTCCTGGATGTGGTCTGAATTTTGGCTGCATTTTGGGCTGGAGCTTCTCGTGGTTTGAGGCCTGGCTTGCTCCACCCCCTGCTCTTGAGATTCTCCCGCATGTGGGCTGCATTTTGGCTGCCTTTTGGGCTGGAGCTTCTCGTGGTTTGAGGCCTGGTTTGCTCCAACCCCTGCTCTTGAGATTCTCCCGGAATTGGGCTGGATTTTGGCTGCCTTTTGGGCTGGAGCTTCTCGTGGTTTGAGGCCTGGCTTGCTCCACCCCCTGCTCTTGAGATTCTCCCGGATGTGGGCTGCATTTTGGCTGCCTTTTGGGCTGGAGCTTCTCGTGGTTTGAGGCCTGGCTTGCTCTACACCCTGCTCTTGATATTCTCCCGCATGTGGGCTGCATTTTGGCTGCCTTTTGGGCTGGAGCTTCTCGTGGTTTGAGGCCTGGCTTGCTCCACCCCCTGCTCTTGAGATTCTCCCGCATGTGGGCTGCATTTTGGCTGCATTTTGGGCTGGAGCTTCTCGAGGTTTGAGGCCTGCCTCGCTCCACCCCCTGCTCTTGAGATTCTCCCGGATGTGGGCTGCATTTTGGCTGCCTTTTGGGCTGGAGCTTCTCGTGGTTTGAGGCATGGCTTGCTCCACCCCCTGCTCTTGATATTCTCCCGGATGTGGGCTGCATTTTGGCTGCCTTTTGGGCTGGAGCTTCTCGTGGTTTGAGGCCTGGCTTGCTCCACCCCCTGCTCTTGATATTCTCCCAGATGTGGGCTGCATTTTGGCTGCCTTTTGGGCTGGAGCTTCTCGTGGTTTGAGGCCTGGTTTGCTCCACCCCCTGCTCTTGATATTCTCCCAGATGTGGGCTGCATTTTGGCTGCCTTTTGGGCTGGAGCTTCTCGTGGTTTGAGGCCTGGCTTGCTCCACCCCCTGCTCTTGAGATTCTCCCGCATGTGGGCTGCATTTTGGCTGCCTTTTGGGCTGGAGCTTCTCGTGGTTTGAGGCCTGCCTTTCTCTACCCCCTGCTCTTGATATTCTCCCGCATGTGGGCTGCATTTTGGCTGCCTTTTGGGCTGGAGCTTCTCGTGGTTTGAGGCCTGGCTTGCTCCACCCCCTGCTCTTGATATTCTCCCGAATGTGGGCTGCAAATTGGCTGCATTTTGGGCTGGAGCTTCTCGTGGTTTGAGGCCTGGCTTGCTCCACCCCCTGCTCTTGATATTCTCCCGGATGTGGGCTGCATTTTGGCTGCGTTTTGGGCTGGAGCTTCTCGTGGTTTGAGGCCTGCCTTTCTCTAAACCCTGCTCTTGATATTCTCCCGCATGTGGGCTGCATTTTGGCTGCCTTTTGGGCTGGAGCTTCTCGTGGTTTGAGGCCTTTCTTGCTCCACCCCCTGCTCTTGAGATTCTCCCGGATGTGGGCTGCATTTTGGCTGCCTTTTGGGCTGGAGCTTCTCGTGGTTTGAGGCCTGGCTTGCTCCACCCCCTGCTCTTGAGATTCTCCTGGATGTGGGCTGCATTTTGGCTGCCTTTTAGGCTGGAGCTTCTCGTGGTTTGAGGCCTGGCTTGCTCCACCCCCTGCTCTTGAGATTCTCCCGGATGTGGGCTGCATTTTGGCTGCCTTTTGGGCTGGAGCTTCTCGTGGTTTGAGGCCTGGCTTTCTCCACCCCCTGCTCTTGATATTTTCCTGGATGTGAGCTGCATTTTGGCTGCCTTTTGGGATGGAGTTTCTCGTGGTTTGAGGCCTGCCTTGCTCCACCCCCTGCTCTTGAGATTCTCCCGGATGTGGGCTGCATTTTTGCTGCCTTTTGGGCTGGAGCTTCTCGTGGTTTGAGGCCTGGCTTTCTCCACACCCTGGTCTTCATATTCTCCTGGTTGTGGGCTGAATTTTGGCTGCCTTTTGGGCTGGAGCTTCTCGTGGTTTGAGGCCTGGCTTGCTCCACCCCCTGCTCTTGAGATTCTCCTGGATTTGGGCTGCATTTTGGCTGCCTTTTGGGCTGGAGCTTCTCGTGGTTTGAGGCCTGGCTTGCTCCACCCCCTGCTCTTGAGATTCTCCCGGATGTGGGCTGCATTTTGGCTGATTCTTGGGCTGGAGCTTCTCGTGGTTTGAGGCCTCGTTTGCTCCAACCCCTGCCCTTGATATTCTCCCGGATGTGGGCTGCATTTTGGCTGCCTTTTGGGCTGGAGCTTCTCGTGGTTTGAGGCCTGCCTTGCTCCACCCCCTGCTCTTGATATTGTCCTGCATGTGGGCTGCATTTTGGCTGCATTTTGGGCTGGAGCTTCTCGTGGTTTGAGGCCTGGCTTGCTCCACCCCCTGCTCTTGATATTCTCCCGGATGTGGGCTGCAAATTGGCTGCATTTTGGGCTGGAGCTTCTCGTGGTTTGAGGCCTGGCTTGCTCCACCCCCTGCTCTTGATATTCTCCTGGATGTGGGCTGCATTTTGGCTGCCTTTTGGGCTGGAGCTTCTCGTGGTTTGAGGCCTGGCTTGCTCCACCCCCTGCTCTTGCGATTCTCCCGGATGTGGGCTGGATTTTGGCTGCCTTTTGGGCTGGAGCTTCTCGTGGTTTGAGGCCTGGCTTGCTCCACCCCCTGCTCTTGATATTCTCCCAGATGTGGGCTGCATTTTGGCTGCCTTTTGGGCTGGAGCTTCTCGTGGTTTGAGGCCTGGCTTGCTCCACCCCCTGCTCTTGATATTCTCCTGGATGTGGTCTGAATTTTGGCTGCATTTTGGGCTGGAGCTTCTCGTGGTTTGAGGCCTGGCTTGCTCCACCCCCTGCTCTTGATATTCTCCCGCATGTGGGCTGCATTTTGGCTGCCTTTTGGGCTGGAGCTTCTCGTGGTTTGAGGCCTGGCTTGCTCCACCCCCTGCTCTTGAGATTCTCCCGGATATGGGCTCCATTTTGGCTGCCTTTTGGGCTGGAGCTTCTCGTGGTTTGAGGCCTGCCTTTCTCTAACCCCTGCTCTTGATATTCTCCTGGATGTGGGCTGCATTTTGGCTGCCTTTTGGGCTGGAGCTTCTCGTGGTTTGAGGCCTGGCTTGCTCCACCCCCTGCTCTTGAGATTCTCCCGCATGTGGGCTGCATTTTGGCTGCCTTTTGGGCTGGAGCTTCTCGTGGCTTGAGGCCTGCCTTGCTCTACCCCCTGCTCTTGATATTCTCCCGCATGTGGGCTGCATTTTGGCTGCCTTTTGGGCTGGAGCTTCTCGTGGTTTGAGGCCTGGCTTGCTCCACCCCCTGCTCTTGAGATTCTGCCGGATGTGGGCTGCATTTTGGCTGATTCTTGGGCTGGAGCTTCTCGTGGTTTGAGGCCTCGTTTGCTCCAACCCCTGCTCTTGATATTCTCCCGGATGTGGGCTGCATTTTGGCTGCCTTTTGGGCTGGAGCTTCTCGTGGTTTGAGGCCTGCCTTGCTCCACCCCCTGCTCTTGATATTGTCCTGCATGTGGGCTGCATTTTGGCTGCCTTTTGGGCTGGAGCTTCTCGTGGTTTGAGGCCTGGCTTGCTCCACCCCCTGCTCTTGATATTCTCCTGGATGTGGGCTGCATTTTGGCTGCCTTTTGGGCTGGAGCTTCTCGTGGTTTGAGGCCTGGCTTGCTCCACCCCCTGCTCTTGCGATTCTCCCGGATGTGGGCTGGATTTTGGCTGCCTTTTGGGCTGGAGCTTCTCGTGGTTTGAGGCCTGGCTTGCTCCACCCCCTGCTCTTGATATTCTCCCAGATGTGGGCTGCATTTTGGCTGCCTTTTGGGCTGGAGCTTCTCGTGGTTTGAGGCCTGGCTTGCTCCACCCCCTGCTCTTGATATTCTCCTGGATGTGGTCTGAATTTTGGCTGCATTTTGGGCTGGAGCTTCTCGTGGTTTGAGGCCTGGCTTGCTCCACCCCCTGCTCTTGAGATTCTCCCGCATGTGGGCTGCATTTTGGCTGCCTTTTGGGCTGGAGCTTCTCGTGGTTTGAGGCCTGGTTTGCTCCAACCCCTGCTCTTGAGATTCTCCCGGAAGTGGGCTGGATTTTGGCTGCCTTTTGGGCTGGAGCTTCTCGTGGTTTGAGGCCTGGCTTGCTCCACCCCCTGCTCTTGAGATTCTCCCGCATGTGGGCTGCATTTTGGCTGCCTTTTGGGCTGGAGCTTCTCGTGGTTTGAGGCCTGGTTTGCTCCAACCCCTGCTCTTGAGATTCTCCCGGAAGTGGGCTGGATTTTGGCTGCCTTTTGGGCTGGAGCTTCTCGTGGTTTGAGGCCTGGCTTGCTCCACCCCCTGCTCTTGAGATTCTCCCGGATGTGGGCTGCATTTTGGCTGCCTTTTGGGCTGGAGCTTCTCGTGGTTTGAGGCCTGGCTTGCTCTACACCCTGCTCTTGATATTCTCCCGCATGTGGGCTGCATTTTGGCTGCATTTTGGGCTGGAGCTTCTCGTGGTTTGAGGCCTGGCTTGCTCCACCCCCTGCTCTTGAGATTCTCCCGGAAGTGGGCTGCATTTTGGCTGCCTTTTGGGCTGGAGCTTCTCGTGGTTTGAGGCCTGGCTTGCTCCACCCCCTGCTCTTGATATTCTCCCGGACGTGGGCTGCATTTTGGCTGATTCTTGGGCTGGAGCTTCTCGTGGTTTGAGGCCTCGTTTGCTCCAACCCCTGCCCTTGATATTCTCCTGGATGTGGGCTGCATTTTGGCTGCCTTTTGGGCTGGAGCTTCTCGTGGTTTGAGGCCTGCCTTGCTCCACCCCCTGCTCTTGATATTGTCCTGCATGTGGGCTGCATTTTGCCTGCCTTTTGGGCTGGAGCTTCTCGAGGTTTGAGGCCTGGCTTGCTCCACCCCCTGCTCTTGAGATTCTCAGATGTGGGCTGCATTTTGGCTGCCTTTTTCAGCAGGAACTTCTCGTGGTTTGAGGCCTGGCTTGCTCCACCCCCTGCTCTTGCGATTCTCCCGGATGTGGGCTGGATTTTGGCTGCCTTTTGGGCTGGAGCTTCTCGTGGTTTGAGGCATGCCTTGGTCCACCCCCTGCTCTATAGATTCTCCCGGATGTGGGCTGCATTTTGGCTGCCTTTTGGGCTGGAGCTTCTCGTGGTTTGAGGCCTGGCTTGCTCCACCCCCTGCTCTTGAGATTCTCCCAGATATGGCCTGAATTTTGGCTGCCTTTTGGGCTGGAGCTTCTCGTGGTTTGAGGCCTGGTTTGCTCCACCCCCTGCTCTTGAGATTCTCCCGGATGTGGGCTGCATTTTGGCTGCATTTGGGCTGGAGCTTCTCGTGGTTTGAGGCCTGGCTTGCTCCACCCCCTGCTCTTGATATTCTCCCAGATGTGGGCTGCATTTTGGCTGCCTTTTGGGCTGGAGCTTCTCGTGGTTTGAGGCCTGGCTTGCTCCACCCCCTGCTCTTGATATTCTCCTGGATGTGGTCTGAATTTTGGCTGCATTTTGGGCTGGAGCTTCTCGTGGTTTGAGGCCTGGCTTGCTCCACCCCCTGCTCTTGAGATTCTCCCGCATGTGGGCTGCATTTTGGCTGCCTTTTGGGCTGGAGCTTCTCGTGGTTTGAGGCCTGGTTTGCTCCAACCCCTGCTCTTGAGATTCTCCCGGAAGTGGGCTGGATTTTGGCTGCCTTTTGGGCTGGAGCTTCTCGTGGTTTGAGGCCTGGCTTGCTCCACCCCCTGCTCTTGAGATTCTCCCGGATGTGGGCTGCATTTTGGCTGCCTTTTGGGATGGAGCTTCTCGTGGTTTGAGGCCTGGCTTGCTCTACACCCTGCTCTTGATATTCTCCCGCATGTGGGCTGCATTTTGGCTGCCTTTTGGGCTGGAGCTTCTCGTGGTTTGAGGCCTGGCTTGCTCCACCCCCTGCTCTTGAGATTCTCCCGGAAGTGGGCTGCATTTTGGCTGCCTTTTGGGCTGGAGCTTCTCGTGGTTTGAGGCCTGCCTCGCTCCACCCCCTGCTCTTGAGATTCTCCTGGATGTGGGCTGCATTTTGGCTGCCTTTTGGGCTGGAGCTTCTCGTGGTTTGAGGCCTGGCTTGCTCCACCCCCTGCTCTTGATATTCTCCCGGATGTGGGCTGCATTTTGGCTGCATATGGGCTGGAGCTTCTCGAGGTTTGAGGCCTGGCTTGCTCCACGCCCTGCTCTTGATATTCTCCCAGATGTGGGCTGCATTTTGGCTGCCTTTTGGGCTGGAGCTTCTCGTGGTTTGAGGCCTGGCTTGCTCCACCCCCTGCTCTAGATATTCTCCCGCATGTGGGCTGCATTTTGGCTGCCTTTTGGGCTGGAGCTTCTCGTGGTTTGAGGCATGCCTTGGTCCACCCCCTGCTCTAGATATTCTCCTGGATGTGGGCTGCATTTGGCTGCCTTTTGGGCTGGAGCTTCTCGTGGTTTGAGGCCTGGCTTGCTCCACCCCCTGCTCTTGAGATTCTCCCGGATGTGGGCTGCATTTTGGCTGCCTTTTGGGCTGGAGCTTCTCGTGGTTTGAGGCCTGGCTTGCTCCACCCCCTGCTCTTGAGATTCTCCCGGAAGTGGGCTGGATTTTGGCTGCATTTTGGGCTGGAGCTTCTCGTGGTTTGAGGCCTGGCTTGCTCCACCCCCTGCTCTTGAGATTCTCCCGGATGTGGGCTGCAAATTGGCTGCATTTTGGGCTGGAACTTCTCGTGGTTTGAGGCCTGGCTTGCTCCACCCCCTGCTCTTGATATTCTCCCGCATGTGGGCTGCATTTTGGCTGCCTTTTGGGCTGGAGCTTCTCGTGGTTTGAGGCCTGGCTTGCTCCACCCCCTGCTCTTGATATTCTCCCGGACGTGGGCTGCATTTTGGCTGATTCTTGGGCTGGAGCTTCTCGTGGTTTGAGGCCTCGTTTGCTCCAACCCCTGCCCTTGATATTCTCCTGGATGTGGGCTGCATTTTGGCTGCCTTTTGGGCTGGAGCTTCTCGTGGTTTGAGGCCTGCCTTGCTCCACCCCCTGCTCTTGATATTGTCCTGCATGTGGGCTGCATTTTGGCTGCCTTTTGGGCTGGAGCTTCTCGAGGTTTGAGGCCTGGCTTGCTCCACCCCCTGCTCTTGAGATTCTCAGATGTGGGCTGCATTTTGGCTGCCTTTTTCAGCAGGAACTTCTCGTGGTTTGAGGCCTGGCTTGCTCCACCCCCTGCTCTTGCGATTCTCCCGGATGTGGGCTGGATTTTGGCTGCCTTTTGGGCTGGAGCTTCTCGTGGTTTGAGGCATGCCTTGGTCCACCCCCTGCTCTATAGATTCTCCCGGATGTGGGCTGCATTTTGGCTGCCTTTTGGGCTGGAGCTTCTCGTGGTTTGAGGCCTGGCTTGCTCCACCCCCTGCTCTTGAGATTCTCCCAGATATGGCCTGAATTTTGGCTGCCTTTTGGGCTGGAGCTTCTCGTGGTTTGAGGCCTGGTTTGCTCCACCCCCTGCTCTTGAGATTCTCCCGGATGTGGGCTGCATTTTGGCTGCATTTGGGCTGGAGCTTCTCGTGGTTTGAGGCCTGGCTTGTTCCACCCCCTGCTCTTGATATTCTCCCAGATGTGGGCTGCATTTTGGCTGCCTTTTGGGCTGGAGCTTCTCGTGGTTTGAGGCCTGGCTTGCTCCACCCCCTGCTCTTGATATTCTCCTGGATGTGGTCTGAATTTTGGCTGCATTTTGGGCTGGAGCTTCTCGTGGTTTGAGGCCTGGCTTGCTCCACCCCCTGCTCTTGAGATTCTCCCGCATGTGGGCTGCATTTTGGCTGCCTTTTGGGCTGGAGCTTCTCGTGGTTTGAGGCCTGGTTTGCTCCAACCCCTGCTCTTGAGATTCTCCCGGAAGTGGGCTGGATTTTGGCTGCCTTTTGGGCTGGAGCTTCTCGTGGTTTGAGGCCTGGCTTGCTCCACCCCCTGCTCTTGAGATTCTCCCGGATGTGGGCTGCATTTTGGCTGCCTTTTGGGATGGAGCTTCTCGTGGTTTGAGGCCTGGCTTGCTCTACACCCTGCTCTTGATATTCTCCCGCATGTGGGCTGCATTTTGGCTGCCTTTTGGGCTGGAGCTTCTCGTGGTTTGAGGCCTGGCTTGCTCCACCCCCTGCTCTTGAGATTCTCCCGGAAGTGGGCTGCATTTTGGCTGCCTTTTGGGCTGGAGATTCTCGTGGTTTGAGGCCTGCCTCGCTCCACCCCCTGCTCTTGAGATTCTCCTGGATGTGGGCTGGATTTTGGCTGCCTTTTGGGCTGGAGCTTCTCGTGGTTTGAGGCCTGGCTTGCTCCACCCCCTGCTCTTGATATTCTCCCGGATGTGGGCTGCATTTTGGCTGCATATGGGCTGGAGCTTCTCGAGGTTTGAGGCCTGGCTTGCTCCACGCCCTGCTCTTGATATTCTCCCAGATGTGGGCTGCATTTTGGCTGCCTTTTGGGCTGGAGCTTCTCGTGGTTTGAGGCCTGGCTTGCTCCACCCCCTGCTCTAGATATTCTCCCGCATGTGGGCTGCATTTTGGCTGCCTTTTGGGCTGGAGCTTCTCGTGGTTTGAGGCATGCCTTGGTCCACCCCCTGCTCTAGATATTCTCCTGGATGTGGGCTGGATTTGGCTGCCTTTTGGGCTGGAGCTTCTCGTGGTTTGAGGCCTGGCTTGCTCCACCCCCTGCTCTTGAGATTCTCCCGGATGTGGGCTGCATTTTGGCTGCCTTTTGGGCTGGAGCTTCTCGTGGTTTGAGGCCTGGCTTGCTCCACCCCCTGCTCTTGAGATTCTCCCGGAAGTGGGCTGGATTTTGGCTGCATTTTGGGCTGGAGCTTCTCGTGGTTTGAGGCCTGGCTTGCTCCACCCCCTGCTCTTGAGATTCTCCCGGATGTGGGCTGCAAATTGGCTGCATTTTGGGCTGGAACTTCTCGTGGTTTGAGGCCTGGCTTGCTCCACCCCCTGCTCTTGATATTCTCCCGCATGTGGGCTGCATTTTGGCTGCCTTTTGGGCTGGAGCTTCTCGTGGTTTGAGGCCTGCCTTTCTCTACCCCCTGCTCTTGATATTCTCCCGCATGTGGGCTGCATTTTGGCTGCCTTTTGGGCTGGAGCTTCTCGTGGTTTGAGGCCTGGCTTGCTCCACCCCCTGCTCTTGAGATTCTCCCGGATGTGGGCTGCATTTTGGCTGCCTTTTGGGCTGGAGCTTCTCGTGGTTTGAGGCCTGCCTTGCTCTACCCCCTGCTCTTGATATTCTCCCAGATGTGGGCTGCATTTTGGCTGATTCTTGGGCTGGAGCTTCTCGTGGTTTGAGGCCTGGCTTGCTCCACCCCCTGCCCTTGATATTCTCCCGGATGTGGGCTGCATTTTGGCTGCCTTTTGGGCTGGAGCTTCTCGTGGTTTGAGGCCTGCCTTGCTCCACCCCCTGCTCTTGATATTGTCCTGCATGTGGGCTGCATTTTGGCTGCATTTTGTGCTGGAGCTTCTCGTGGTTTGAGGCCTGGCTTGCTCCACCCCCTGCTCTTGAGATACTCACAGATGTGGGCTGCATTTTGGCTGCCTTTTTGGCGTGGAACTTCTCGTGGTTTGAGGCCTGTCTTGCTCCACCCCCTGCTCTTGATATTGTCCTGCATGTGGGCTGCATTTTGGCTGCCTTTTGGGCTGGAGCTTCTCGAGGTTTGAGGCCTGGCTTGCTCCAGCCCCTGCTCTTGAGATTCTCAGATGTGGGCTGCATTTTGGCTGCCTTTTTGGTGCTGGATCTTCTCGTGGTTTGAGGCCTGGCTTGCTCCACCCCCTGCTCTTGCGATTCTCCCGGATGTGGGCTGGATTTTGGCTGCCTTTTGGGCTGGAGCTTCTCGTGGTTTGAGGCATGCCTTGGTCCACCCCCTGCTCTAGATATTCTCCCGGATGTGGGCTGGATTTTGGCTGCCTTTTGGGCTGGAGCTTCTCGTGGTTTGAGGCCTGGCTTGCTCCACCCCCTGCTCTTGAGATTCTCCTGGATGTGGGCTGCGTTTTGGCTGCCTGTTGGGCTGGAGCTTCTCGTGGTTTGAGGCATGGCTTGCTCCACGCCCTGCTCTTGATATTCTCCCGGATGTGGGCTGCATTTTGGCTGCCTTTTGGGCTGGAGCTTCTCGTGGTTTGAGGCCTGGCTTGCTCCGCCCCCTGCTCTTGAGATTCTCCCAGAAGTGGGCTGCATTTTGGCTGCATATGGGCTGGAGCTTCTCGTGGTTTGAGGCCTGCCTCGCTCCACCCCCTGCTCTTGAGATTCTCCCGGATGTGGGCTGCATTTTGGCTGCATTTTGGGCTGGAGCTTCTCGTGGTTTGAGGCCTGGCTTGCTCCACCACCTGCTCTTGAGATTCTCCCGGATGTGGGCTGCATTTTGGCTGCATATGGGCTGGAGCTTCTCGTGGTTTGAGGCCTGGCTTGCTCCACGCCCTGCTCTTGATATTCTCCCGGATGTGGGCTGCATTTTGGCTGCCTTTTGGGCTGGAGCTTCTCGTGGTTTGAGGCCTGGCTTGCTCCACCCCCGGCTCTTGAGATTCTCCCGGATGTGGGCTGCATTTTGGCTGCCTTTTGGGCTGGAGCTTCTCGTGGTTTGAGGCCTGGCTTGCTCCACCCCCTGCTCTTGATATTCTCCCGGAAGTGGGCTGCATTTTGGCTGCCTTTTGGGCTGGAGCTTCTCGTGGTTTGAGGCCTGCCTTTCTCTACCCCCTGCTCTTGATATTCTCCCGGATGTGGGCTGCATTTTGGCTGCCTTTTGGGCTGGAGCTTCTCGTGGTTTGAGGCCTGGCTTGCTCCACCCCCTGCTCTTGAGATTCTCCCGGATGTGGGCTGCATTTTGGCTGATTCTTGGGCTGGAGCTTCTCGTGGTTTGAGGCCTCGTTTGCTCCAACCCCTGCCCTTGATATTCTCCCGGATGTGGGCTGCATTTTGGCTGCCTTTTGGGCTGGAGCTTCTCGTGGTTTGAGGCCTGCCTTGCTCCACCCCCTGCTCTTGAGATTCTCCCGGATGTGGGCTGCATTTTGGCTGCCTTTTGGGCTGGAGCTTCTCGAGGTTTGAGGCCTGGCTTGCTCCACCCCCTGCTCTTGAGATTCTCAGATGTGGGCTGCATTTTGGCTGCCTTTTTCGGCTGGAACTTCTCGTGGTTTGAGGCCTGGTTTGCTCCAACCCCTGCTCTTGAGATTCTCCCGGAAGTGGGCTGGATTTTGGCTGCCTTTTGGGCTGGAGCTTCTCGTGGTTTGAGGCCTGCCTTGCTCTACCCCCTGCTCTTGATATTCTCCCGCATGTGGGCTGCATTTTGGCTGCCTTTTGGGATGGAGCTTCTCGTGGTTTGAGGCCTGCCTTGCTCTACCCCCTGCTCTTGATATTCTCCCGCATGTGGGCTGCATTTTGGCTGCCTTTTGGGCTGGAGCTTCTCGTGGTTTGAGGCCTGGCTTGCTCCACCCCCTGCTCTTGAGATTCTCCTGGATGTGGGCTGCATTTTGGCTGCCTTTTGGGCTGGAGCGTCTCGTGGTTTGAGGCCTGCCTTGCTCTACCCCCTGCTCTTGAGATTCTCCCAGATGTGGGCTGGATTTTGGCTGCTTTTTGGGCTGGAGCTTCTCCTGGTTTGAGGCCTGGCTTGCTCCACCCCCTGCTCTTGATATTCTCCCGGATGTGGGCTGCATTTTGGCTGATTCTTGGGCTGGTGCTTCTCGTGGTTTGAGGCCTCGTTTGCTCCAACCCCTGCCCTTGATATTCTCCCGGATGTGGGCTGCATTTTGGCTGCCTTTTGGGCTGGAGCTTCTCGAGGTTTGAGGCCTGGCTTGCTCCAGCCCCTGCTCTTGAGATTCTCAGATGTGGGCTGCATTTTGGCTGCCTTTTTGGTGCTGGATCTTCTCGTGGTTTGAGGCCTGGCTTGCTCCACCCCCTGCTCTTGCGATTCTCCCGGATGTGGGCTGGATTTTGGCTGCCTTTTGGGCTGGAGCTTCTCGTGGTTTGAGGCATGCCTTGGTCCACCCCCTGCTCTAGATATTCTCCCGGATGTGGGCTGGATTTTGGCTGCCTTTTGGGCTGGAGCTTCTCGTGGTTTGAGGCCTGGCTTGCTCCACCCCCTGCTCTTGAGATTCTCCTGGATGTGGGCTGCATTTTGGCTGCCTGTTGTTCTGGAGCTTCTCGTGCTTTGAGGCATGGCTTGCTCCACGCCCTGCTCTTGATATTCTCCCGGATGTGGGCTGCATTTTGGCTGCCTTTTGGGCTGGAGCTTCTCGTGGTTTGAGGCCTGGCTTGCTCCACCCCCTGCTCTTGAGATTCTCCCGGAAGTGGGCTGCATTTTGGCTGCATATGGGCTGGAGCTTCTCGTGGTTTGAGGCCTGCCTCGCTCCACCCCCTGCTCTTGAGATTCTCCCGGATGTGGGCTGCATTTTGGCTGCATTTTGGGCTGGAGCTTCTCGTGGTTTGAGGCCTGGCTTGCTCCACCCCCTGCTCTTGAGATTCTCCCGGATGTGGGCTGCATTTTGGCTGCATATGGGCTGGAGCTTCTCGTGGTTTGAGGCCTGGCTTGCTCCACCCCCTGCTCTTGAGATTCTCCTCCATGTGGGCTGCATTTTGGCTGCCTTTTGGGCTGGAGCTTCTCGTGGTTTGAGGCCTGGCTTGCTCCACCCCCTGCTCTTGAGATTCTCCCGGAAGTGGGCTGGATTTTGGCTGCCTTTTGGGCTGGAGCTTCTCGTGGTTTGAGGCCTGGCTTGCTCCACCCCCTGCTCTTGATATTCTCCCGGAAGTGGGCTGCATTTTGGCTGCCTTTTGGGCTGGAGCTTCTCGTGGTTTGAGGCCTGCCTTTCTCTACCCCCTGTTCTTGATATTCTCCCGCATGTGGGCTGTATTTTGGCTGCCTTTTGGGCTGGAGCTTCTCGTGGTTTGAGGCCTGGCTTGCTCCAGCCCCTGCTCTTGATATTCTCCCGGATGTGGGCTGCATTTTGGCTGCCTTTTGGGCTGGAGCTTCTCGTGGTTTGAGGCCTGCCTTTCTCTAACCCCTGCTCTTGATATTCTCCCGCATGTGGGCTGCATTTTGGCTGCATTTTGGGCTGGAGCTTCTCGTGGTTTGAGGCCTGGCTTGCTCCACCCCCTGCTCTTGAGATTCTCCCGGATGTGGGCTGCATTTTGGCTGCCTTTTGGGCTGGAGCTTCTCGTGGTTTGAGGCCTGGCTTGCTCCACCCCCTGCTCTTGATATTCTCCCGCATGTGGGCTGCATTTTGGCTGCCTTTTGGGCTGGAGCTTCTCGTGGTTTGAGGCCTGGCTTGCTCCAACCCCTGCTCTTGAGATTCTCCCGGATGCGGGCTGCATTTTGGCTGATTCTTGGGCTGGAGCTTCTCGTGGTTTCAGGCCTCGTTTGCTCCAACCCCTGCCCTTGATATTCTCCCGGATGTGGGCTGCATTTTGGCTGCCTTTTGGGCTGGAGCTTCTCGTGGTTTGAGGCCTGCCTTGCTCCACCCCCTGCTCTTGAGATTCTCCCGGATGTGGGCTGCATTTTGGCTGCCTTTTGGGCTGGAGCTTCTCGTGGTTTGAGGCCTGCCTTTCTCTACCCCCTGCTCTTGATATTCTCCCGCATGTGGGCTGCATTTTGGCTGCCTTTTGGGCTGGAGCTTCTCGAGGTTTGAGGCCTGGCTTGCTCCACCCCCTGCTCTTGAGATTCTCAGATGTGGGCTGCATTTTGGCTGCCTTTTTCGGCTGGAACTTCTCGTGGTTTGAGGCCTGGCTTGCTCCACCCCCTGCTATTGCGATTCTCCCGGATGTGGGCTGGATTTTGGCTGCCTTTTGGGCTGGAGCTTCTCGAGGTTTGAGGCATGCCTTGGTCCACCCCCTGCTCTATATATTCTCCCGGATGTGGGCTGCATTTTGGCTGCCTTTTGGGCTGGAGCTTCTCGTGGTTTGAGGCCTGGCTTGCTCCACCCCCTGCTCTTGAGATTCTCCAGGATGTGGGCTGCATTTTGGCTGCCTTTTGGGCTGGAGCTTCTCGTGGTTTGAGGCCTGGCTTGCTCCACCCCCTGCTCTTGATATTCTCCTGGATGTGGTCTGAATTTTGGCTGCATTTTGGGCTGGAGCTTCTCGTGGTTTGAGGCCTGGCTTGCTCCACCCCCTGCTCTTGAGATTCTCCCGCATGTGGGCTGCATTTTGGCTGCATTTTGGGCTGGAGCTTCTCGTGGTTTGAGGCCTGGTTTGCTCCAACCCCTGCTCTTGAGATTCTCCCGGAAGTGGGCTGGATTTTGGCTGCCTTTTGGGCTGGAGCTTCTCGTGGTTTGAGGCCTGGCTTGCTCCACCCCCTGCTCTTGAGATTCTCCCGGATGTGGGCTGCATTTTGGCTGCCTTTTGGGCTGGAGCTTCTCGTGGTTTGAGGCCTGCCCTGCTCTACCCCCTGCTCTTGATATTCTCCCGCATGTGGGCTGCATTTTGGCTGCCTTTTGGGCTGGAGCTTCTCTTGCTTTGAGGCCTGGCTTGCTCCACACCCTGCTCTTGATATTGTCCTGCATGTGGGCTGCATTTTTGCTGCCTTTTGGGCTGGAGCTTCTCGAGGTTTGAGGCCTGGCTTGCTCCAGCCCCTGCTCTTGAGATTCTCACAGATGTGGGCTGGATTTTGGCTGCCTTTTGGGCTGGAGCTTCTCGTGGTTTGAGGCCTGGCTTCCTCCACCCCCTGCTCTTGATATTCTCCCAGATATGGCCTGAATTTTGGCTGAATTTTGGGCTGGAGCTTCTCGTGGTTTGAGGCCTGGCTTGCTCCACCCCCTGCTCTTGAGATTCTCCCGGAGGTGGGCTGGAGTTTGGCTGCGTTTTGGGCTGGAGCTTCTCGTGGTTTGAGGCCTGCCTTGCTCTACCCCCTGCTCTTGATATTCTCCCGCATGTGGGCTGGATTTTGGCTGCCTTTTGGGCTGGAGCTTCTCGTGGTTTGAGGCCTGGCTTGCTCCACCCCCTGCTCTTGAGATTCTCCCGCATGTGGGCTGCATTTTGGCTGATTCTTGGGCTGGAGCTTCTCGTGGTTTGAGGCCTCGTTTGCTCCAACCCCTGCCCTTGATATTCTCCCGGATGTGGGCTGCATTTTGGCTGCCTTTTGGGCTGGAGCTTCTCGTGGTTTGAGGCCTGCCTTGCTCCACCCCCTGCTCTTGAGATTCTCCCGGATGTGGGCTGCATTTTGGCTGCATTTTGGGCTGGAGCTTCTCGTGGTTTGAGGCCTGCCTTGCTCTACCCCCTGCTCTTGATATTCTCCCGCATGTTGGCTGCATTTTGGCTGCCTTTTGGGCTGGAGCTTCTCGTGGTTTGAGGCCTGGCTTGCTCCACCCCCTGCTCTTGAGATTCTCCTGGATGTGGCCTGCATTTTGGCTGCCTTTTGGGCTGGAGCTTCTCGTGGTTTGAGGCCTGGCTTGCTCCACCCCCTGCTCTTGAGATTCTCCCGGATGTGGGCTGGATTTTGGCTGCCTTTTAGGCTGGAGCTTCTCTTGCTTTGAGGCCTGGCTTGCTCCACCCCCTGCTCTTGATATTGTCCTGCATGTGGGCTGCATTTTTGCTGCCTTTTGGGCTGGAGCTTCTCGAGGTTTGAGGCCTGGCTTGCTCCACCCCCTGCTCTTGAGATTCTCCCGGAAGTGGGCTGCATTTTGGCTGCATTTTGGGCTGGAGCTTCTCGTGGTTTGAGGCCTGGCTTGCTCCACCCCCTGCTCTTGATATTCTCCCGGATGTGGGCTGCATTTTGGCTGCCTTTTGGGCTGGAGCTTCTCGTGGTTTGAGGCCTGGCTTGCTCCACCCCCTGCTCTTGAGATTCTCCCAGATATGGCCTGCATTTTGGCTGCCTTTTGGGCTGGAGCTTCTCGAAGTTTGAGGCCTGGCTTGCTCCACCCCCTGGTCTTGAGATTCTCACAGATGTGGGCTGCATTTTGGCTGCCTTTTGGGCTGGAGCTTCTCATGGTTTGAGGCCTGGCTTGCTCCACACCCTGCTCTTGATATTCTCCTGGATGTGGCCTGCATTTTGGCTGCCTTTTGGGCTGGAGCTTCTCGTGGTTTGAGGCCTGGCTTGCTCCACCCCCTGCTCTTGAGATTCTCCCGGATGTGGGCTGCATTTTGGCTGATTCTTGGGCTGGAGCTTCTCGTGGTTTGAGGCCTCGTTTGCTCCAACCCCTGCCCTTGATATTCTCCCGGATGTGGGCTGCATTTTGGCTGCCTTTTGGGCTGGAGCTTCTCGTGGTTTGAGGCCTGCCTTGCTCTACCCCCTGCTCTTGATATTCTCCCGGATGTGGGCTGCATTTTGGCTGCATTTTGGGCTGGAGCTTCTCTTGGTTTGAGGCCTGGCTTGCTCCACCCCCTGCTCTTGATATTCTCCCGGATGTGGGCTGCATTTTGGCTGCTTTTGGGCTGGAGCTTCTCGTGGTTTGAGGCCTGGCTTGCTCCACCCCCTGCTCTTGATATTCTCCCGGAGGTGGGCTGCATTTTGGCTGCCTTTTGGGCTGGAGCTTCTCGTGGTTTGAGGCCTGCCTTGCTCTACCCCCTGCTCTTGATATTCTCCCGCATGTGGGCTGCATTTTGGCTGCCTTTTGGGCTGGAGCTTCTCGTGGTTTGAGGCCTGGCTTGCTCCACCCCCTGCTCTTGAGATTCTCCTGGATGTGGGCTGCATTTTGGCTGCCTTTTGGGCTGGAGCTTCTCGTGGTTTGAGGCCTGGCTTGCTCCACCCCCTGCTCTTGAGATTCTCCCGGATGTGGGCTGGATTTTGGCTGCCTTTTGGGCTGGAGCTTCTCTTGCTTTGAGGCCTGGCTTGCTCCACACCCTGCTCTTGATATTGTCCTGCATGTGGGCTGCATTTTTGCTGCCTTTTGGGCTGGAGCTTCTCGAGGTTTGAGGCCTGGCTTGCTCCACCCCCTGCTCTTGAGATTCTCACAGATGTGGGCTGCATTTTGGCTGCCTTTTGGGCTGGAGATTCTCGTGGTTTGAGGCCTGGCTTGCTCCAACCCCTGCTCTTGAGATTCTCCCGGATGTGGGCTGCATTTTGGCTGCCTTTTGGGCTGGAGCTTCTCGTGGTTTGAGGCCTGGCTTGCTCCACCCCCTGCTCTTGATATTGTCCTGCATGTGGGCTGCATTTTGGCTGCCTTTTGGGCTGGAGCTTCTCGAGGTTTGAGGCCTGGCTTGCTCCACCCCCTGCTCTTGAGATTCTCCCGGAGGTGGGCTGGAGTTTGGCTGCATTTTGGGCTGGAGCTTCTCGTGGTTTGAGGCCTGGCTTGCTCCATCCACTGCTCTTGAGATTCTCCCGGAGGTGGGCTGCATTTTGGCTGCCTTTTGGGCTGGAGCTTCTCGTGGTTTGAGGCCTGGCTTGCTCCACCCCCTGCTCTTGATATTCTCCCAGATATGGCCTGCATTTTGGCTGCATTTTGGGCTGGAGCTTCTCGTGGTTTGAGGCCTGGCTTTCTCCACCCTCTGCTCTTGATATTCTTCCGGATTTCGGCTGCATTTTGGCTGCCTTGTGCGCTGGAGCTTCTCGTGGTTTGAGGCCTGGCTTGCTCCACCCCCTGCTCTTGAGATTCTCCCGGATGTGGGCTGCATTTTGGCTGCCTTTTGGGCTGGAGCTTCTCGTGGTTTGAGGCCTGGCTTGCTCCACCCCCTGCTCTTGAGATTCTCCCGGATGTGGGCTGCATTTTGACTGCCTTTTGGGCTGGAGCTTCTCGTGGTTTGAGGCCTGGCTTGCTCCACCCCCTGCTCTTGAGATTCTCCCGGATGTGGGCTGCAAATTGGGTGCCTTTTGGGCTGGAGCTTCTCGTGGTTTGAGGCCTGGCTTGCTCCACCCACTGCTCTTGAGATTCTCACAGATGTGGGCTGCATTTTGGCTGCCTTTTTGGGGTGGAACTTCTCGTGGTTTGAGGTCTGACTTGCTCCACCCCCTGCTCTTGATATTGTCCTGCATGTGGTCTGCATTTTGGCTGCCTTTTTGGGCTGGATCTTCTCGAGGTTTGAGGCCTGGCTTGCTCCAGCCCCTGCTCTTGAGATTCTCACAGATGTGGGCTGCATTTTGGCTGCCTTTTTGGGGTAGAACTTCTCGTGGTTTGAGGCCTGACTTGCTCCACCCCCTGCTCTTGATATTGTCCTGCATGTGGTCTGCATTTTGGCTGCGTTTTGGGCTGGAGTTTCTCGAGGTTTGAGGCCTGGCTTGCTCCAGCCCGTGCTCTTGAGATTCTCACAGATGTGGGCTGCATTTTGGCTGCCTTTTGGGCTGGAGCTTCTCGTGGTTTGAGGCCTGGCTTGCTCCACCCCCTGCTCTTGATATTCTCCCAGATATGGCCTGCATTTTGGCTGCATTTTGGGCTGGAGCTTCTCGTGGTTTGAGGCCTGGCTTTCTCCACCCTCTGCTCTTGATATTCTTCCGGATTTCGGCTGCATTTTGGCTGCCTTGTGCGCTGGAGCTTCTCGTGGTTTGAGGCCTGGCTTGCTCCACCCCCTGCTCTTGAGATTCTCCCGGATGTGGGCTGCATTTTGGCTGCCTTTTGGGCTGGAGCTTCTCGTGGTTTGAGGCCTGGCTTGCTCCACCCCCTGCTCTTGAGATTCTCCCGGATGTGGGCTGCATTTTGACTGCCTTTTGGGCTGGAGCTTCTCGTGGTTTGAGGCCTGGCTTGCTCCACCCCCTGCTCTTGAGATTCTCCCGGATGTGGGCTGCAAATTGGGTGCCTTTTGGGCTGGAGCTTCTCGTGGTTTGAGGCCTGGCTTGCTCCACCCACTGCTCTTGAGATTCTCACAGATGTGGGCTGCATTTTGGCTGCCTTTTTGGGGTGGAACTTCTCGTGGTTTGAGGTCTGACTTGCTCCACCCCCTGCTCTTGATATTGTCCTGCATGTGGTCTGCATTTTGGCTGCCTTTTTGGGCTGGATCTTCTCGAGGTTTGAGGCCTGGCTTGCTCCAGCCCCTGCTCTTGAGATTCTCACAGATGTGGGCTGCATTTTGGCTGCCTTTTTGGGGTAGAACTTCTCGTGGTTTGAGGCCTGACTTGCTCCACCCCCTGCTCTTGATATTGTCCTGCATGTGGTCTGCATTTTGGCTGCGTTTTGGGCTGGAGTTTCTCGAGGTTTGAGGCCTGGCTTGCTCCAGCCCGTGCTCTTGAGATTCTCACAGATGTGGGCTGCATTTTGGCTGCCTTTTGGGCTGGAGCTTCTCGTGGTTTGAGGCCTGGCTTGCTCCACCCCCTGCTCTTGAGATTCTCCCGGATGTGGGCTGCATTTTGGCTGCCTTTTGGGCTGGAGCTTCTCGTGGTTTGAGGCCTGGCTTGCTCCACCCCCTGCTCTTGATATTGTCCTGCATGTGGGCTGCATTTTGGCTGCCTTTTGGGCTGGAGCTTCTCGAGGTTTGAGGCCTGGCTTGCTCCACCCCCTGCTCTTGAGATTCTCCCGGAGGTGGGCTGGAGTTTGGCTGCATTTTGGGCTGGAGCTTCTCGTGGTTTGAGGCCTGGCTTGCTCCATCCACTGCTCTTGAGATTCTCCCGGAGGTGGGCTGCATTTTGGCTGCCTTTTGGGCTGGAGCTTCTCGTGGTTTGAGGCCTGGCTTGCTCCATCCCCTGCTCTTGATATTCTCCCAGATATGGCCTGCATTTTGGCTGCATTTTGGGCTGGAGCTTCTCGTGGTTTGAGGCCTGGCTTTCTCCACCCTCTGCTCTTGATATTCTTCCGGATTTCGGCTGCATTTTGGCTGCCTTGTGCGCTGGAGCTTCTCGTGGTTTGAGGCCTGGCTTGCTCCACCCCCTGCTCTTGAGATTCTCCCGGATGTGGGCTGCATTTTGGCTGCCTTTTGGGCTGGAGCTTCTCGTGGTTTGAGGCCTGGCTTGCTCCACCCCCTGCTCTTGAGATTCTCCCGGATGTGGGCTGCAAATTGGGTGCCTTTTGGGCTGGAGCTTCTCGTGGTTTGAGGCCTGGCTTGCTCCACCCACTGCTCTTGAGATTCTCACAGATGTGGGCTGCATTTTGGCTGCCTTTTTGGGGTGGAACTTCTCGTGGATTGAGGTCTGACTTGCTCCACCCCCTGCTCTTGATATTGTCCTGCATGTGGTCTGCATTTTGGCTGCCTTTTTGGGCTGGATCTTCTCGAGGTTTGAGGCCTGGCTTGCTCCAGCCCCTGCTCTTGAGATTCTCACAGATGTGGGCTGCATTTTGGCTGCCTTTTTGGGGTAGAACTTCTCGTGGTTTGAGGCCTGACTTGCTCCACCCCCTGCTCTTGATATTGTCCTGCATGTGGTCTGCATTTTGGCTGCCTTTTTGGGCTGGAGCTTCTCGAGGTTTGAGGCCTGGCTTGCTCCAGCCCGTGCTCTTGAGATTCTCACAGATGTGGGCTGCATTTTGGCTGCCTTTTGGGCTGGAGCTTCTCGTGGTTTGAGGCCTGGCTTGCTCCACCCCCTGCTCTTGAGATTCTCCCGGATGTGGGCTGCATTTTGGCTGCATTTTGGGCTGGAGCTTCTCGTGGTTTGAGGCCTGCCTTGCTCCACCCCCTGCTCTTGAGATTCTCCCGGAGGTGGGCTGCATTTTGGCTGCCTTTTGGGCTGGAGCTTCTCGTGGTTTGAGGCCTGGCTTGCTCCACCCCCTGCTCTTGAGATTCTCACAGATGTGGGCTGCATTTTGGCTGCCTTTTGGGCTGGAGCTTCTCGTGGTTTGAGGCCTGGCTTGCTCCACCCCCTGCTCTTGAGATTCTCCCGGATGTGGGCTGGATTTTGGCTGCCTTTTGGGCTGGAGCTTCTCGTGGTTTGAGGCCTGCCTTGCTCTACCCCCTGCTCTTGATATTCTCCCGGATGTGGGCTGCATTTTGGCTGCCTTTTGGGCTGGAGCTTCTCGTGGTTTGAGGCCTGGCTTGCTCCACCCCCTGCTCTTGAGATTCTCCCGGATGTGGGCTGCATTTTGGCTGCATATGGGCTGGAGCTTCTCGTGGTTTGCGGCCTGCCTCGCTCCACCCCCTGCTCCTGAGATTCTCCTGGATGTGGGCTGCATTTTGGCTGCCTTTTGGGCTGGAGCTTCTCGTGGCTTGAGGCCTGGCTTGCTCCACCCCCTGCTCTTGAGATTCTCCCGGATGTGGGCTGGATTTTGGCTGCCTTTTGGGCTGGAGCTTCTCGTGGTTTGAGGCCTGCCTTGCTCTACCCCCTGCTCTTGATATTCTCCCGGATGTGGGCTGCATTTTGGCTGCCTTTTGGGCTGGAGCTTCTCGTGGTTTGAGGCCTGGCTTGCTCCACCCCCTGCTCTTGAGATTCTCCCGGATGTGGGCTGCATTTTGGCTGCATATGGGCTGGAGCTTCTCGTGGTTTGAGGCCTGCCTCGCTCCACCCCCTGCTCCTGAGATTCTCCTGGATGTGGGCTGCATTTTGGCTGCCTTTTGGGCTGGAGCTTCTCGTGGCTTGAGGCCCGGCTTGCTCCACCCCCTGCTCTTGAGATTCTCCCGGATGTGGGCTGCATTTTGGCGGGATTTTGTTGTGGACCTTCTGGTGGTTTGAGGCCTGGCTTGCTCCACCCCCTGCTCTTGAGATTCTCCTCCATGTGGGCTGCATTTTGGCTGTCTTTTGGGCTGGAGCTTCTCGTGGTTTGAGGCCTGGATTGCTCCACCCCCTGCTCTTGAGATTCTCCCGGAGGTGGGCTGGATTTTGGCTGCCTTTTGGGCTGGAGCTTCTCTTGCTTTGAGGCCTGGCTTGCTCCACACCCTGCTCTTGATATTGTCCTGCATGTGGGCTGCATTTTTGCTGCCTTTTGGGCTGGAGCTTCTCGAGGTTTGAGGCCTGGCTTGCTCCAGCCCCTGCTCTTGAGATTCTCACAGATGTGGGCTGCATTTTGGCTGCATTTTGGGCTGGAGCTTCTCGTGGTTTGAGGCCTGCCTTGCTCCACCCCCTGCTCTTGAGATTCTCCCGGAGGTGGGCTGAATTTTGGCTGCCTTTTGGGCTGGAGCTTCTCGTGGTTTGAGGCCTGGCTTGCTCCACCCTCTGCTCTTGATATTGTCCTGCATGTGGGCTGCATTTTGGCTGCCTTTTGGGCTGGAGCTTCTCGAGGTTTGAGGCCTGGCTTGCTCCACCCCCTGCTCTTGAGATTCTCCCGGAGGTGGGCTGGAGTTTGGCTGTATTTTGGGCTGGAGCTTCTCGTGGTTTGAGGCCTGGCTTGCTCCACCCCCTGCTCTTGAGATTCTCCCGGAAGTGGGCTGCATTTTGGCTGCCTTTTGGGCTGGAGCTTCTCGTGGTTTGAGGCCTGGCTTGCTCCACCCCCTGCTCTTGATATTCTCCCAGATATGGCCTGCATTTTGGCTGCATTTTGGGCTGGAGCTTCTCGTGGTTTGAGGCCTGGCTTTCTCCAAACCCTGCTCTTGATATTCTTCCGGATTTCGGCTGCATTTTGGCTGCATTTTGGGCTGGAGTTTCTCGTGGTTTGAGGCCTGGCTTGCTCCACCCCCTGCTCTTGATATTCTCCCAGATATGGCCTGAATTTTGGCTGCATTTTGGGCTGGAGCTTCTCGTGGTTTGAGGCCTGGCTTGCTCCAAACCCTGCTCTTGATATTCTTCCGGATTTCGGCTGCATTTTGGCTGCCTTTTGGGCTGGAGCTTCTCGTGGTTTGAGGCCTGGCTTGCTCCACCCCCTGCTCTTGAGATTCTCACAGATGTGGGCTGCATTTTGGCTGCCTTTTGGGCTGGAGCTTCTCGTGGCTTGAGGCCTGGCTTGCTCCACGCCCTGCTCTTGATATTCTCCCGGATGTGGGCTGCATTTTGGCTGCCTTTTGGGCTGGAGCTTCTCGTGGTTTGAGGCCTGGCTTGCTCCACCCCCTGCTCTTGATATTGTCCTGCATGTGGGCTGCATTTTGGCTGCCTTTTGGGCTGGAGCTTCTCGTGGTTTGAGGCCTGGCTTGCTCCACCCCCTGCTCTTGAGATTCTCCCGGATGTGGGCTGCATTTTGGCTGCATTTTGGGCTGGAGCTTCTCGTGGTTTGAGGCCTGGCTTGCTCCATCCACTGCTCTTGAGATTCTCCCGGAGGTGGGCTGCATTTTGGCTGCCTTTTGGGCTGGAGCTTCTCGTGGTTTGAGGCCTGGCTTGCTCCACCCCCTGCTCTTGATATTCTCCCAGATATGGCCTGCATTTTGGCTGCATTTTGGGCTGGACCTTCTCGTGGTTTGAGGCCTGGCTTTCTCCACCCTCTGCTCTTGATATTCTTCCGGATTTCGGCTGCATTTTGGCTGCCTTGTGGGCTGGAGCTTCTCGTGGTTTGAGGCCTGGCTTGCTCCACCCCCTGCTCTTGAGATTCTCCCGGATGTGGGCTGCATTTTGACTGCCTTTTGGGCTGGAGCTTCTCGTGGTTTGAGGCCTGGCTTGCTCCACCCCCTGCTCTTGAGATTCTCCCGGGTGTGGGCTGCAAATTGGGTGCCTTTTGGGCTGGAGCTTCTCGTGGTTTGAGGCCTGGCTTGCTCCACCCACTGCTCTTGAGATTCTCACAGATGTGGGCTGCATTTTGGCTGCCTTTTTGGGGTGGAACTTCTCGTGGTTTGAGGCCTGACTTGCTCCACACCCTGCTCTTGATATTGTCCTGCATGTGGTCTGCATTTTGGCTGCCTTTTTGGGCTGGAGCTTCTCGAGGTTTGAGGCCTGGCTTGCTCCAGCCCCTGCTCTTGAGATTCTCACAGATGTGGGCTGCATTTTGGCTGCCTTTTGGGCTGGAGCTTCTCATGGTTTGAGGCCTGGCTTGCTCCACACCCTGCTCTTGATATTCTCCTGGATGTGGGCTGCATTTTGGCTGCCTTTTGGGCTGGAGCTTCTCGTGGTTTGAGGCCTGGCTTGCTCCACCCCCTGCTCTTGCGATTCTCCCGGATGTGCGCTGCATTTTGGCTGCCTTTTGGGCTGGAGCTTCTCGTGGTTTGAGGCCTGGCTTGCTCCACCCCCTGCTCTTGAGATTCTCCCGGATGTGGGCTGCATTTTGGCTGCATATGGGCTGGAGCTTCTCGTGGTTTGAGGCCTGGCTTGCTCCACCCACTGCTCTTGAGATTCTCACAGATGTGGGCTGCATTTTGGCTGCCTTTTGGGCTGGAGCTTCTCGTGGTTTGAGGCCTGGCTTGCTCCACCCCCTGCTCTTGAGATTCTCCCGGATGTGGGCTGCATTTTGGCTGCATTTTGGGCTGGAGATTCTCGTGGTTTGAGGCCTGCCTTGCTCCACCCCCTGCTCTTGAGATTCTCCCGGAGGTGGGCTGGATTTTGGCTGCCTTTTGGGCTGGAGCTTCTCGTGGTTTGAGGCCTGGCTTGCTCCACCCCCTGCTCTTGAGATTCTCACAGATGTGGGCTGCATTTTGGCTGCCTTTTGGGCTGGAGCTTCTCGTGGTTTGAGGCCTGGCTTGCTCCACCCCCTGCTCTTGAGATTCTCCCAGATGTGGGCTGGATTTTGGCTGCCTTTTGGGCTGGAGCTTCTCGTGGTTTGAGGCCTGGCTTGCTCCACCCCCTGCTCTTGAGATTCTCCCAGATGTGGGCTGCATTTTGGCTGCATATGGGCTGGAGCTTCTCGTGGTTTGAGGCCTGCCTCGCTCCACCCCCTGCTCTTGAGATTCTCCCGGAGGTGGGCTGCATTTTGGCTGCCTTTTGGGCTGGAGCTTCTCGTGGCTTGAGGCCCGGCTTGCTCCACCCCCTGCTCTTGAGATTCTCCCGGATGTGGGCTGCATTTTGGCGGGATTTTGTTCTGGAGCTTCTCGTGGTTTGAGGCCTGGCTTGCTCCACCCCCTGCTCTTGAGATTCTCCTCCATGTGGGCTGCATTTTGGCTGTCTTTTGGGCTTGAGCTTCTCGTGGTTTGAGGCCTGGCTTGCTCCACCCCCTGCTCTTGAGATTCTCCCGGATGTGGGCTGCATTTTGGCGGGATTTTGTTCTGGAGCTTCTCGTGGTTTGAGGCCTGGCTTGCTCCATCCCCTGCTCTTGATATTCTCCCAGATATGGCCTGCATTTTGGCTGCATTTTGGGCTGGAGCTTCTCGTGGTTTGAGGCCTGGCTTTCTCCACCCTCTGCTCTTGATATTCTTCCGGATTTCGGCTGCATTTTGGCTGCCTTGTGCGCTGGAGCTTCTCGTGGTTTGAGGCCTGGCTTGCTCCACCCCCTGCTCTTGAGATTCTCCCGGATGTGGGCTGCATTTTGGCTGCCTTTTGGGCTGGAGCTTCTCGTGGTTTGAGGCCTGGCTTGCTCCACCCCCTGCTCTTGAGATTCTCCCGGATGTGGGCTGCAAATTGGGTGCCTTTTGGGCTGGAGCTTCTCGTGGTTTGAGGCCTGGCTTGCTCCACCCACTGCTCTTGAGATTCTCACAGATGTGGGCTGCATTTTGGCTGCCTTTTTGGGGTGGAACTTCTCGTGGATTGAGGTCTGACTTGCTCCACCCCCTGCTCTTGATATTGTCCTGCATGTGGTCTGCATTTTGGCTGCCTTTTTGGGCTGGAGTTTCTCGAGGTTTGAGGCCTGGCTTGCTCCAGCCCGTGCTCTTGAGATTCTCACAGATGTGGGCTGCATTTTGGCTGCCTTTTGGGCTGGAGCTTCTCGTGGTTTGAGGCCTGGCTTGCTCCACCCCCTGCTCTTGAGATTCTCCCGGATGTGGGCTGCATTTTGGCTGCATTTTGGGCTGGAGCTTCTCGTGGTTTGAGGCCTGCCTTGCTCCACCCCCTGCTCTTGAGATTCTCCCGGAGGTGGGCTGCATTTTGGCTGCCTTTTGGGCTGGAGCTTCTCGTGGTTTGAGGCCTGGCTTGCTCCACCCCCTGCTCTTGAGATTCTCACAGATGTGGGCTGCATTTTGGCTGCCTTTTGGGCTGGAGCTTCTCGTGGTTTGAGGCCTGGCTTGCTCCACCCCCTGCTCTTGAGATTCTCCCGGATGTGGGCTGGATTTTGGCTGCCTTTTGGGCTGGAGCTTCTCGTGGTTTGAGGCCTGCCTTGCTCTACCCCCTGCTCTTGATATTCTCCCGGATGTGGGCTGCATTTTGGCTGCCTTTTGGGCTGGAGCTTCTCGTGGTTTGAGGCCTGGCTTGCTCCACCCCCTGCTCTTGAGATTCTCCCGGATGTGGGCTGCATTTTGGCTGCATATGGGCTGGAGCTTCTCGTGGTTTGAGGCCTGCCTCGCTCCACCCCCTGCTCCTGAGATTCTCCTGGATGTGGGCTGCATTTTGGCTGCCTTTTGGGCTGGAGCTTCTCGTGGCTTGAGGCCTGGCTTGCTCCACCCCCTGCTCTTGAGATTCTCCCGGATGTGGGCTGGATTTTGGCTGCCTTTTGGGCTGGAGCTTCTCGTGGTTTGAGGCCTGCCTTGCTCTACCCCCTGCTCTTGATATTCTCCCGGATGTGGGCTGCATTTTGGCTGCCTTTTGGGCTGGAGCTTCTCGTGGTTTGAGGCCTGGCTTGCTCCACCCCCTGCTCTTGAGATTCTCCCGGATGTGGGCTGCATTTTGGCTGCATATGGGCTGGAGCTTCTCGTGGTTTGAGGCCTGCCTCGCTCCACCCCCTGCTCCTGAGATTCTCCTGGATGTGGGCTGCATTTTGGCTGCCTTTTGGGCTGGAGCTTCTCGTGGCTTGAGGCCCGGCTTGCTCCACCCCCTGCTCTTGAGATTCTCCCGGATGTGGGCTGCATTTTGGCGGGATTTTGTTGTGGACCTTCTGGTGGTTTGAGGCCTGGCTTGCTCCACCCCCTGCTCTTGAGATTCTCCTCCATGTGGGCTGCATTTTGGCTGTCTTTTGGGCTGGAGCTTCTCGTGGTTTGAGGCCTGGATTGCTCCACCCCCTGCTCTTGAGATTCTCCCGGAGGTGGGCTGGATTTTGGCTGCCTTTTGGGCTGGAGCTTCTCTTGCTTTGAGGCCTGGCTTGCTCCACACCCTGCTCTTGATATTGTCCTGCATGTGGGCTGCATTTTTGCTGCCTTTTGGGCTGGAGCTTCTCGAGGTTTGAGGCCTGGCTTGCTCCAGCCCCTGCTCTTGAGATTCTCACAGATGTGGGCTGCATTTTGGCTGCATTTTGGGCTGGAGCTTCTCGTGGTTTGAGGCCTGCCTTGCTCCACCCCCTGCTCTTGAGATTCTCCCGGAGGTGGGCTGAATTTTGGCTGCCTTTTGGGCTGGAGCTTCTCGTGGTTTGAGGCCTGGCTTGCTCCACCCTCTGCTCTTGATATTGTCCTGCATGTGGGCTGCATTTTGGCTGCCTTTTGGGCTGGAGCTTCTCGAGGTTTGAGGCCTGGCTTGCTCCACCCCCTGCTCTTGAGATTCTCCCGGAGGTGGGCTGGAGTTTGGCTGTATTTTGGGCTGGAGCTTCTCGTGGTTTGAGGCCTGGCTTGCTCCACCCCCTGCTCTTGAGATTCTCCCGGAAGTGGGCTGCATTTTGGCTGCCTTTTGGGCTGGAGCTTCTCGTGGTTTGAGGCCTGGCTTGCTCCACCCCCTGCTCTTGATATTCTCCCAGATATGGCCTGCATTTTGGCTGCATTTTGGGCTGGAGCTTCTCGTGGTTTGAGGCCTGGCTTTCTCCAAACCCTGCTCTTGATATTCTTCCGGATTTCGGCTGCATTTTGGCTGCATTTTGGGCTGGAGTTTCTCGTGGTTTGAGGCCTGGCTTGCTCCACCCCCTGCTCTTGATATTCTCCCAGATATGGCCTGAATTTTGGCTGCATTTTGGGCTGGAGCTTCTCGTGGTTTGAGGCCTGGCATGCTCCAAACCCTGCTCTTGATATTCTTCCGGATTTCGGCTGCATTTTGGCTGCCTTTTGGGCTGGAGCTTCTCGTGGTTTGAGGCCTGGCTTGCTCCACCCCCTGCTCTTGAGATTCTCACAGATGTGGGCTGCATTTTGGCTGCCTTTTGGGCTGGAGCTTCTCGTGGCTTGAGGCCTGGCTTGCTCCACGCCCTGCTCTTGATATTCTCCCGGATGTGGGCTGCATTTTGGCTGCCTTTTGGGCTGGAGCTTCTCGTGGTTTGAGGCCTGGCTTGCTCCACCCCCTGCTCTTGATATTGTCCTGCATGTGGGCTGCATTTTGGCTGCCTTTTGGGCTGGAGCTTCTCGTGGTTTGAGGCCTGGCTTGCTCCACCCCCTGCTCTTGAGATTCTCCCGGAGGTGGGCTGGAGTTTGGCTGCATTTTGGGCTGGAGCTTCTCGTGGTTTGAGGCCTGGCTTGCTCCATCCACTGCTCTTGAGATTCTCCCGGAGGTGGGCTGCATTTTGGCTGCCTTTTGGGCTGGAGCTTCTCGTGGTTTGAGGCCTGGCTTGCTCCACCCCCTGCTCTTGATATTCTCCCAGATATGGCCTGCATTTTGGCTGCATTTTGGGCTGGACCTTCTCGTGGTTTGAGGCCTGGCTTTCTCCACCCTCTGCTCTTGATATTCTTCCGGATTTCGGCTGCATTTTGGCTGCCTTGTGGGCTGGAGCTTCTCGTGGTTTGAGGCCTGGCTTGCTCCACCCCCTGCTCTTGAGATTCTCCCGGATGTGGGCTGCATTTTGACTGCCTTTTGGGCTGGAGCTTCTCGTGGTTTGAGGCCTGGCTTGCTCCACCCCCTGCTCTTGAGATTCTCCCGGGTGTGGGCTGCAAATTGGGTGCCTTTTGGGCTGGAGCTTCTCGTGGTTTGAGGCCTGGCTTGCTCCACCCACTGCTCTTGAGATTCTCACAGATGTGGGCTGCATTTTGGCTGCCTTTTTGGGGTGGAACTTCTCGTGGTTTGAGGCCTGACTTGCTCCACACCCTGCTCTTGATATTGTCCTGCATGTGGTCTGCATTTTGGCTGCCTTTTTGGGCTGGAGCTTCTCGAGGTTTGAGGCCTGGCTTGCTCCAGCCCCTGCTCTTGAGATTCTCACAGATGTGGGCTGCATTTTGGCTGCCTTTTGGGCTGGAGCTTCTCATGGTTTGAGGCCTGGCTTGCTCCACACCCTGCTCTTGATATTCTCCTGGATGTGGCCTGCATTTTGGCTGCCTTTTGGGCTGGAGCTTCTCGTGGTTTGAGGCCTGGCTTGCTCCACCCCCTGCTCTTGAGATTCTCCCGGATGTGCGCTGCATTTTGGCTGCCTTTTGGGCTGGAGCTTCTCGTGGTTTGAGGCCTGGCTTGCTCCACCCCCTGCTCTTGAGATTCTCCCGGATGTGGGCTGCATTTTGGCTGCATATGGGCTGGAGCTTCTCGTGGTTTGAGGCCTGGCTTGCTCCACCCACTGCTCTTGAGATTCTCACAGATGTGGGCTGCATTTTGGCTGCCTTTTGGGCTGGAGCTTCTCGTGGTTTGAGGCCTGGCTTGCTCCACCCCCTGCTCTTGAGATTCTCCCGGATGTGGGCTGCATTTTGGCTGCATTTTGGGCTGGAGATTCTCGTGGTTTGAGGCCTGCCTTGCTCCACCCCCTGCTCTTGAGATTCTCCCGGAGGTGGGCTGGATTTTGGCTGCCTTTTGGGCTGGAGCTTCTCGTGGTTTGAGGCCTGGCTTGCTCCACCCCCTGCTCTTGAGATTCTCACAGATGTGGGCTGCATTTTGGCTGCCTTTTGGGCTGGAGCTTCTCGTGGTTTGAGGCCTGGCTTGCTCCACCCCCTGCTCTTGAGATTCTCCCAGATGTGGGCTGGATTTTGGCTGCCTTTTGGGCTGGAGCTTCTCGTGGTTTGAGGCCTGGCTTGCTCCACCCCCTGCTCTTGAGATTCTCCCAGATGTGGGCTGCATTTTGGCTGCATATGGGCTGGAGCTTCTCGTGGTTTGAGGCCTGCCTCGCTCCACCCCCTGCTCTTGAGATTCTCCCGGAGGTGGGCTGCATTTTGGCTGCCTTTTGGGCTGGAGCTTCTCGTGGCTTGAGGCCCGGCTTGCTCCACCCCCTGCTCTTGAGATTCTCCCGGATGTGGGCTGCATTTTGGCGGGATTTTGTTCTGGAGCTTCTCGTGGTTTGAGGCCTGGCTTGCTCCACCCCCTGCTCTTGAGATTCTCCTCCATGTGGGCTGCATTTTGGCTGTCTTTTGGGCTTGAGCTTCTCGTGGTTTGAGGCCTGGCTTGCTCCACCCCCTGCTCTTGAGATTCTCCCGGAAGTGGGCTGGATTTTGGCTGCCTTTTGGGCTGGAGCTTCTCTTGCTTTGAGGCCTGGCTTGCTCCACACCCTGCTCTTGATATTGTCCTGCATGTGGGCTGCATTTTTGCTGCCTTTTGGGCTGGAGCTTCTCGAGGTTTGAGGCCTGGCTTGCTCCACCCCCTGCTCTTGAGATTCTCCCGGATGTGGGCTGCATTTTGACTGCCTTTTGGGCTGGAGCTTCTCGTGGTTTGAGGCCTGGCTTGCTCCACCCCCTGCTCTTGAGATTCTCCCGGATGTGGGCTGCAAATTGGGTGCCTTTTGGGCTGGAGCTTCTCGTGGTTTGAGGCCTGGCTTGCTCCACCCACTGCTCTTGAGATTCTCACAGATGTGGGCTGCATTTTGGCTGCCTTTTTGGGGTGGAACTTCTCGTGGTTTGAGGCCTGACTTGCTCCACACCCTGCTCTTGATATTGTCCTGCATGTGGTCTGCATTTTGGCTGCCTTTTTGGGCTGGAGCTTCTCGAGGTTTGAGGCCTGGCTTGCTCCAGCCCCTGCTCTTGAGATTCTCACAGATGTGGGCTGCATTTTGGCTGCCTTTTGGGCTGGAGCTTCTCATGGTTTGAGGCCTGGCTTGCTCCACCCCCTGCTCTTGAGATTCTCCCGGAGGTGGGCTGGATTTTGGCTGCCTTTTGGGCTGGAGCTTCTCGTGGTTTGAGGCCTGGCTTGCTCCACCCCCTGCTCTTGAGATTCTCACAGATGTGGGCTGCATTTTGGCTGCCTTTTGGGCTGGAGCTTCTCGTGGTTTGAGGCCTGGCTTGCTCCACCCCCTGCTCTTGAGATTCTCCCAGATGTGGGCTGGATTTTGGCTGCCTTTTGGGCTGGAGCTTCTCGTGGTTTGAGGCCTGGCTTGCTCCACCCCCTGCTCTTGAGATTCTCCCAGATGTGGGCTGCATTTTGGCTGCATATGGGCTGGAGCTTCTCGTGGTTTGAGGCCTGCCTCGCTCCACCCCCTGCTCTTGAGATTCTCCCGGAGGTGGGCTGCATTTTGGCTGCCTTTTGGGCTGGAGCTTCTCGTGGCTTGAGGCCCGGCTTGCTCCACCCCCTGCTCTTGAGATTCTCCCGGATGTGGGCTGCATTTTGGCGGGATTTTGTTCTGGAGCTTCTCGTGGTTTGAGGCCTGGCTTGCTCCACCCCCTGCTCTTGAGATTCTCCTCCATGTGGGCTGCATTTTGGCTGTCTTTTGGGCTGGAGCTTCTCGTGGTTTGAGGCCTGGATTGCTCCACCCCCTGCTCTTGAGATTCTCCCGGAAGTGGGCTGGATTTTGGCTGCCTTTTGGGCTGGAGCTTCTCTTGCTTTGAGGCCTGGCTTGCTCCACACCCTGCTCTTGATATTGTCCTGCATGTGGGCTGCATTTTTGCTGCCTTTTGGGCTGGAGCTTCTCGAGGTTTGAGGCCTGGCTTGCTCCACCCCCTGCTCTTGAGATTCTCCCGGATGTGGGCTGCATTTTGGCTGCATTTTGGGCTGGAGCTTCTCGTGGTTTGAGGCCTGCCTTGCTCCACCCACTGCTCTTGAGATTCTCCCGGAGGTGGGCTGAATTTTGGCTGCATTTTGGGCTGGAGCTTCTCGTGGTTTGAGGCCTGGCTTGCTCCACCCCCTGCTCTTGATATTGTCCTGCATGTGGGCTGCATTTTGGCTGCCTTTTGGGCTGGAGCTTCTCGTGGTTTGAGGCCTGGCTTGCTCCACCCCCTGCTCTTGAGATTCTCCCGGATGTGGGCTGCATTTTGGCTGCATTTTAAGCTGGAGATTCTCGTGGTTTGAGGCCTGCCTTGCTCCACCCCCTGCTCTTGAGATTCTCCCGGAGGTGGGCTGGATTTTGGCTGCCTTTTGGGCTGGAGCTTCTCGTGTTTTGAGGCCTGGCTTGCTCCACCCCCTGCTCTTGAGATTCTCCCAGATGTGGGCTGCATTTTGGCTGCATATGGGCTGGAGCTTCTCGTGGTTTGAGGCCTGCCTCGCTCCACCCCCTGCTCTTGAGATTCTCCCGGAGGTGGGCTGCATTTTGGCTGCCTTTTGGGCTGGAGCTTCTCGTGGCTTGAGGCCCGGCTTGCTCCACCCCCTGCTCTTGAGATTCTCCCGGATGTGGGCTGCATTTTGGCGGGATTTTGGGCTGGAGCTTCTCGTGGTTTGAGGCCTGGCTTTCTCCAAACCCTGCTCTTGATATTCTTCCGGATTTCGGCTGCATTTTGGCTGCATTTTGGGCTGGAGTTTCTCGTGGTTTGAGGCCTGGGTTGCTCCACCCCCTGCTCTTGATATTCTCCCAGATATGGCCTGCATTTTGGCTGCATTTTGGGCTGGAGCTTCTCGTGGTTTGAGGCCTGGCTTTCTCCAAACCCTGCTCTTGATATTCTTCCGGATTTCGGCTGCATTTTGGCTGCTTTTTGGGCTGGAGCTTCTCGTGGTTTGAGGCCTGGCTTGCTCCACCCACTGCTCTTGAGATTCTCACAGATGTGGGCTGCATTTTGGCTGCCTTTTTGGGGTGGAACTTCTCGTGGTTTGAGGCCTGACTTGCTCCACCCCCTGCTCTTGATATTGTCCCCGATGTGGTCTGCATTTTGGCTGCATTTTGGGCTGGAGCTTCTCATGGTCTGAGGCCTGGCTTGCTCCACACCATGCTCTTGATATTCTCCCTGATGTGGGCTGCATTTTGGCTGCCTTTGGGGCTGGAGCTTCTCGTGGTTTGAGGCCTCCCTCGCTCCACCCCCTGCTCTTGAGATTCTCCTGGATGTGGGCTGCATTTTGGCTGCCATTTGGGCTGGAGCTTCTCGTGGTTTGAGGTCTGGCTTGCTCCACCCCCTGCTCTTGAGATTCTCCCGGATGTGGGCTGCATTTTGGCTGCATTTTGGGCTGGAGCTTCTCGTGGTTTGAGGCCTGGCTTGCTCCACCCCCTGCTCTTGATATTCTCCCGGATGTGGGCTGGATTTTGGCTGCATTTTGGGCTGGAGCTTCTCGTGGTTTGAGGCCTGGCTTGCTCCACCCCCTGCTCTTGAGATTCTCCCGGATGTGAGCTGCATTTTGGCTGCCTTTTGGGCTGGAGCTTCTCGTGGTTTGAGGCCTGGCTTGCTCCACCCCCTGCTCTTGAGATTCTCCCGCATGTGGGCTGGATTTTGGCTGCCTTTTGGGCTGGAGCTTCTCGTGGTTTGAGGCCTGGCTTTCTCCACCCCCTGCTCTTGATATTCTCCCAGATTATGGCCTGCATTTTGGCTGCATTTTGAGCTGGAGCTTCTCGTGGTTTGAGGCCTGGCTTTCATCACCCCCTGCTCTTGATATTCTCCCGGATGTGGGCTGCATTTTGGCTGCCTTTTGGGCTGGAGCTTCTCGAGTTTTGAGGCCTGCCTTGCTCCACCCCCTGCTCTTGAGATTCTCCCGGATGTGGGCTGCATTTTGGCTCCTTTTTGGGCTGGAGCTTCTCGTGGTTTGAGGCCTGGCTTGCTCCACCCCCTGCTCTTGAGATTCTCCCGGATGTGGGCTGCATTTTGGCTCCTTTTTGGGCTGGAGCTTCTCGTGGTTTGAGGCCTGGCTTGCTCCACCCCCTGCTCTTGAGATTCTCCCGGAAGTGGGCTGCATTTTGGCTGCATTTTGGGCTGGAGCTTCTCGTGGTTTGAGGCCTGGCTTGCTCCACCCCCTGCTCTTGAGATTCTCACAGATGTGGGCTGCATTTTGGCTGCATTTGGGCTGGAGCTTCTCGTGGTTTGAGGCCTGCCTCGCTCCACTCCCTGCTCTTGAGATTCTCCTGGATGTGGGCTGCATTTTGGCTGCATATGGGCTGGAGCTTCTCGTGGTTTGAGGCCTGGCTTGCTCCACCCCCTGCTCTTGAGATTCTCCCGGATGTGGGCTGCATTTTGGCTGCCTTTTGGGCTGGAGCTTCTCGTGGTTTGAGGCCTGGTTTGCTCCAACCCCTGCCCTTGAGATTCTCCCGGATGTGGGCTGGATTTTGGCTGCATTTTGGGCTGGAGATTCTCGTGGTTTGAGGCCTGGCTTGCTCCACCCCCTGCTCTTGAGATTCTCCTGGATGTGGGCTGCATTTTGGCTGCCTTTTGGGCTGGAGCTTCTCGTGGTTTGAGGCCTGGCTTGCTCCACCCCCTGCTCTTGAGATTCTCCTGGATGTGGGCTGGATTTTGGCTGCCTTTTGGGCTGGAGCTTCTCGTGGTTTGAGGCCTGGCTTGCTCCACCCCCTGCTCTTGAGATTCTCCCGGATGTGGGCTGCAAATTGGCTGCCTTTTGGGCTGGAGCTTCTCGTGGTTTGAGGCCTGGCTTGCTCCACCCCCTGCTCTTGATATTCTCCCGGATGTGGGCTGCCTTTTGGCTGCCTTTTGGGCTGGAGCTTCTCGTGGTTTGAGGCCTGGCTTGCTCCACCCCCTGCTCTTGAGATTCTCCCGCATGTGGGCTGCATTTTGGCTGCATATGGGCTGGAGCTTCTCGTGGTTTGAGGCCTGGCTTGCTCCAACCCCTGCCCTTGATATTCTCCCGGATGTGGGCTGGATTTTGGCTGCCTTTTGGGCTGGAGCTTCTCGTGGTTTGAGGCCTGGCTTGCTCCACCCCCTGCTCTTGAGATTCTCCCGGAGGTGGGCTGCATTTTGGCTGCCTTTTGGGCTGGAGCTTCTCGTGGTTTGAGGCCTGGCTTGCTCCACCCCCTGCTCTTGAGATTCTCCCGGAAGTGGGCTGGATTTTGGCTGCCTTTTGGGCTGGAGCTTCTCGTGGTTTGAGGCCTGGCTTGCTCTACCCCCTGCTCTTGATATTCTCCTGGATGTGGGCTGCATTTTGGCTGCCTTTTGGGCTGGAGCTTCTCGTGGTTTGAGGCCTGGTTTGCTCCAACCCCTGCCCTTGATATTCTCCCGGATGTGGGCTGGATTTTGGCTGCCTTTTGGGCTGGAGCTTCTCGTGGTTTGAGGCCTGGCTTGCTCCACCCCCTGCTCTTGAGATTCTCCTGGATGTGGGCTGCATTTTGGCTGCATTTTGGGCTGGAGCTTCTCGTGGTTTGAGGCCTGGCTTGCTCCACCCCCTGCTCTTGAGATTCTCCCAGATGTGGGCTGCATTTTGGCTGCCTTTTGGGCTGGAGCTTCTCGTGGTTTGAGGCCTGGCTTGCTCCACCCCCTGCTCTTGAGATTCTCCCGGATGTGGGCTGCAAATTGGCTGCCTTTTGGGCTGGAGCTTCTCGTGGTTTGAGGCCTGGCTTGCTCCACCCCCTGCTCTTGATATTCTCCCGGATGTGGGCTGCCTTTTGGCTGCCTTTTGGGCTGGAGCTTCTCGTGGTTTGAGGCCTGGCTTGCTCCACCCCCTGCTCTTGAGATTCTCCCGCATGTGGGCTGCATTTTGGCTGCCTTTTGGGCTGGAGCTTCTCGTGGTTTGAGGCCTGGCTTGCTCCACCCCCTGCTCTTGAGATTCTCCCGCATGTGGGCTGCATTTTGGCTGCATATGGGCTGGAGCTTCTCGTGGTTTGAGGCCTGGCTTGCTCCACCCCTTGCTCTTGAGATTCTCCCGGATGTGGGCTGCATTTTGGCTGCCTTTTGGGCTGGAGCTTCTCGTGGTTTGAGGCCTGGTTTGCTCCAACCCCTGCCCTTGATATTCTCCCGGATGTGGGCTGGATTTTGGCTGCCTTTTGGGCTGGAGCTTCTCGTGGTTTGAGGCCTGGCTTGCTCCACCCCCTGCTCTTGAGATTCTCCTCCATGTGGGCTGCATTTTGGCTGCCTTTTGGGCTGGAGCTTCTCGTGGTTTGAGGCCTGGCTTGCTCCACCCCCTGCTCTTGAGATTCTCCCGGAAGTGGGCTGGATTTTGGCTGCCTTTTGGGCTGGAGCTTCTCGTGGTTTGAGGCCTGGCTTGCTCTACCCCCTGCTCTTGATATTCTCCCGGAAGTGGGCTGCATTTTGGCTGCCTTTTGGGCTGGAGCTTCTCGTGGTTTGAGGCCTGCCTTTCTCTACCCCCTGCTCTTGATATTCTCCCGCATGTGGGCTGCATTTTGGCTGCCTTTTGGGCTGGAGCTTCTCGTGGTTTGAGGCCTGGCTTGCTCCACCCCCTGCTCTTGAGATTCTCCCGGAAGTGGGCTGGATTTTGGCTGACTTTTGGGCTGGAGCTTCTCGTGGTTTGAGGCCTGGCTTGCTCCACCCCCTGCTCTTGATATTCTCCCGAATGTGGGCTGCAAATTGGCTGCATTTTGGGCTGGAGCTTCTCGTGGTTTGAGGCCTGGCTTGCTCCAGCCCCTGCTCTTGATATTCTCCCGGATGTGGGCTGCATTTTGGCTGCCTTTTGGGCTGGAGCTTCTCGTGGTTTGAGGCCTGCCTTTCTCTAACCCCTGCTCTTGATATTCTCCCGCATGTGGGCTGCATTTTGGCTGCATTTTGGGCTGGAGCTTCTCGTGGTTTGAGGCCTGGCTTGCTCCACCCCCTGCTCTTGAGATTCTCCCGGATGTGGGCTACATTTTGGCTGCCTTTTGAGCTGGAGCTTCTCGTGGTTTGAGGCCTGGCTTGCTCCACCCCCTGCTCTTGATATTCTCCCGCATGTGGGCTGCATTTTGGCTGCCTTTTGGGCTGGAGCTTCTCGTGGTTTGAGGCCTGGCTTGCTCCAACCCCTGCTCTTGAGATTCTCCCGGATGCGGGCTGCATTTTGGCTGATTCTTGGGCTGGAGCTTCTCGTGGTTTGAGGCCTCGTTTGCTCCAACCCCTGCCCTTGATATTCTCCCGGATGTGGGCTGCATTTTGGCTGCCTTTTGGGCTGGAGCTTCTCGTGGTTTGAGGCCTGCCTTGCTCCACCCCCTGCTCTTGAGATTCTCCCGGATGTGGGCTGCATTTTGGCTGCCTTTTGGGCTGGAGCTTCTCGTGGTTTGAGGCCTGCCTTTCTCTACCCCCTGCTCTTGATATTCTCCCGCATGTGGGCTGCATTTTGGCTGCCTTTTGGGCTGGAGCTTCTCGAGGTTTGAGGCCTGGCTTGCTCCACCCCTTGCTCTTGAGATTCTCAGATGTGGGCTGCATTTTGGCTGCCTTTTTCGGCTGGAACTTCTCGTGGTTTGAGGCCTGGCTTGCTCCACCCCCTGCTATTGCGATTCTCCCGGATGTGGGCTGGATTTTGGCTCCCTTTTGGGCTGGAGCTTCTCGTGGTTTGAGGCATGCCTTGGTCCACCCCCTGCTCTATATATTCTCCCGGATGTGGGCTGCATTTTGGCTGCCTTTTGGGCTGGAGCTTCTCGTGGTTTGAGGCCTGGCTTGCTCCACCCCCTGCTCTTGAGATTCTCCCGGATGTGGGCTGCATTTTGGCTGCCTTTTGGGCTGGAGCTTCTCGTGGTTTGAGGCCTGGCTTGCTCCACCCCCTGCTCTTGATATTCTCCTGGATGTGGTCTGAATTTTGGCTGCCTTTTGGGCTGGAGCTTCTCGTGGTTTGAGGCCTGGCTTGCTCCACCCCCTGCTCTTGAGATTCTCACAGATGTGGGATGCATTTTGGCTGCCTGTTGGCCTGGAGCTTCTCGTGGTTTGAGGCCTGGCTTCCTCCACCCCCTGCTCTTGATATTCTCCCAGATATGGCCTGAATTTTGGCTGAATTTTGGGCTGGAGCTTCTCGTGGTTTGAGGCCTGGCTTGCTCCACCCCCTGCTCTTGAGATTCTCCCGGAGGTGGGCTGGAGTTTGGCTGCGTTTTGGGCTGGAGCTTCTCGTGGTTTGAGGCCTGCCTTGCTCTACCCCCTGCTCTTGATATTCTCCCGCATGTGGGCTGCATTTTGGCTGCCTTTTGGGCTGGAGCTTCTCGTGGTTTGAGGCCTGGCTTGCTCCACCTCCTGCTCTTGAGATTCTCCCGCATGTGGGCTGCATTTTGGCTGATTCTTGGGCTGGAGCTTCTCGTGGTTTGAGGCCTCGTTTGCTCCAACCCCTGCCCTTGATATTCTCCCGGATGTGGGCTGCATTTTGGCTGCCTTTTGGGCTGGAGCTTCTCGTGGTTTGAGGCCTGCCTTGCTCCACCCCCTGCTCTTGAGATTCTCCCGGATGTGGGCTGCATTTTGGCTGCATTTTGGGCTGGAGCTTCTCGTGGTTTGAGGCCTGGCTTGCTCCACCCCCTGCTCTTGATATTGTCCCGGATGTGGGCTGCATTTTGGCTGCCTTTTGGGCTGGAGCTTCTCGTGGTTTGAGGCCTGGCTTGCTCCACCCTCTGCTCTTGAGATTCTCCCGGATGTGGGCTGCATTTTGGCTGCCTTTTGGGCTGGAGCTTCTCGTGGTTTGAGGCCTGCCTTGCTCTACCCCCTGCTCTTGATATTCTCCCGCATGTTGGCTGCATTTTGGCTGCCTTTTGGGCTGGAGCTTCTCGTGGTTTGAGGCCTGGCTTGCTCCACCCCCTGCTCTTGAGATTCTCCTGGATGTGGCCTGCATTTTGGCTGCCTTTTGGGCTGGAGCTTCTCGTGGTTTGAGGCCTGGCTTGCTCCACCCCCTGCTCTTGAGATTCTCCCGGATGTGGGCTGGATTTTGGCTGCCTTTTGGTCTGGAGCTTCTCTTGCTTTGAGGCCTGGCTTGCTCCACACCCTGCTCTTGATATTGTCCTGCATGTGGGCTGCATTTTTGCTGCCTTTTGGGCTGGAGCTTCTCGAGGTTTGAGGCCTGGCTTGCTCCACCCCCTGCTCTTGAGATTCTCCCGGAAGTGGGCTGCATTTTGGCTGCATTTTGGGCTGGAGCTTCTCGTGGTTTGAGGCCTGGCTTGCTCCACCCCCTGCTCTTGATATTCTCCCGGATGTGGGCTGCATTTTGGCTGCATTTTGGGCTGGAGCTTCTCGTGGTTTGAGGCCTGGCTTGCTCCACCCCCTGCTCTTGATATTCTCCCGGATGTGGGCTGGATTTTGGCTGCCTTTTGGGCTGGAGCTTCTCGTGGTTTGAGGCCTGGCTTGCTCCACCCCCTGCTCTTGATATTCTCCCAGATGTGGGCTGCATTTTGGCTGCCTTTTGGGCTGGAGCTTCTCGAGGTTTGAGGCCTGGCTTGCTCCACCCCCTGCTCTTGAGATTCTCCCAGATGTGGGCTGCATTTTGGCTGAATCTTGGGCTGCAGCTTCTCGTGGTTTGAGGCCTGGCTTGCTCCATCCACTGCTCTTGAGATTCTCCCGGAGGTGGGCTGCATTTTGGCTGCCTTTTGGGCTGGAGCTTCTCGTGGTTTGAGGCCTGGCTTGCTCCACCCCCTGCTCTTGATATTCTCCCAGATATGGCCTGCATTTTGGCTGCCTTTTGGGCTGGAGCTTCTCGAGGTTTGAGGCCTGGCTTGCTCCAGCCCCTGCTCTTGAGATTCTCACAGATGTGGGCTGCATTTTGGCTGCCTTTTGGGCTGGAGCTTCTCATGGTTTGAGGCCTGGCTTGCTCCACACCCTGCTCTTGATATTCTCCTGGATGTGGCCTGCATTTTGAGTGCCTTTTGGGCTGGAGCTTCTCGTGGTTTGAGGCCTGGCTTGCTCCACCCCCTGCTCTTGAGATTCTCCCGGATGTGGGCTGCATTTTGGCTGATTCTTGGGCTGGAGCTTCTCGTGGTTTGAGGCCTCGTTTGCTCCAACCCCTGCCCTTGATATTCTCCCGGATGTGGGCTGCATTTTGGCTGCCTTTTGGGCTGGAGCTTCTCGTGGTTTGAGGCCTGCCTTGCTCTACCCCCTGCTCTTGATATTCTCCCGGATGTGGGCTGCATTTTGGCTGCATTTTGGGCTGGAGCTTCTCTTGGTTTGAGGCCTGGCTTGCTCCACCCCCTGCTCTTGATATTCTCCCGGATGTGGGCTGCATTTTGGCTGCTTTTGGGCTGGAGCTTCTCGTGGTTTGAGGCCTGGCTTGCTCCACCCCCTGCTCTTGATATTCTCCCGGAGGTGGGCTGCATTTTGGCTGCCTTTTGGGCTGGAGCTTCTCGTGGTTTGAGGCCTGCCTTGCTCTACCCCCTGCTCTTGATATTCTCCCGCATGTGGGCTGCATTTTGGCTGCCTTTTGGGCTGGAGCTTCTCGTGGTTTGAGGCCTGGCTTGCTCCACCCCCTGCTCTTGAGATTCTCCTGGATGTGGGCTGCATTTTGGCTGCCTTTTGGGCTGGAGCTTCTCGTGGTTTGAGGCCTGGCTTGCTCCACCCCCTGCTCTTGATATTGTCCTGCATGTGGGCTGCATTTTGGCTGCCTTTTGGGCTGGAGCTTCTCGAGGTTTGAGGCCTGGCTTGCTCCACCCCCTGCTCTTGAGATTCTCCCGGAGGTGGGCTGGAGTTTGGCTGCATTTTGGGCTGGAGCTTCTCGTGGTTTGAGGCCTGGCTTGCTCCATCCACTGCTCTTGAGATTCTCCCGGAGGTGGGCTGCATTTTGGCTGCCTTTTGGGCTGGAGCTTCTCGTGGTTTGAGGCCTGGCTTGCTCCACCCCCTGCTCTTGATATTCTCCCAGATATGGCCTGCATTTTGGCTGCATTTTGGGCTGGAGCTTCTCGTGGTTTGAGGCCTGGCTTTCTCCACCCTCTGCTCTTGATATTCTTCCGGATTTCGGCTGCATTTTGGCTGCCTTGTGCGCTGGAGCTTCTCGTGGTTTGAGGCCTGGCTTGCTCCACCCCCTGCTCTTGAGATTCTCCCGGATGTGGGCTGCATTTTGGCTGCCTTTTGGGCTGGAGCTTCTCGTGGTTTGAGGCCTGGCTTGCTCCACCCCCTGCTCTTGAGATTCTCCCGGATGTGGGCTGCATTTTGACTGCCTTTTGGGCTGGAGCTTCTCGTGGTTTGAGGCCTGGCTTGCTCCACCCCCTGCTCTTGAGATTCTCCCGGATGTGGGCTGCAAATTGGGTGCCTTTTGGGCTGGAGCTTCTCGTGGTTTGAGGCCTGGCTTGCTCCACCCACTGCTCTTGAGATTCTCACAGATGTGGGCTGCATTTTGGCTGCCTTTTTGGGGTGGAACTTCTCGTGGTTTGAGGTCTGACTTGCTCCACCCCCTGCTCTTGATATTGTCCTGCATGTGGTCTGCATTTTGGCTGCCTTTTTGGGCTGGATCTTCTCGAGGTTTGAGGCCTGGCTTGCTCCAGCCCCTGCTCTTGAGATTCTCACAGATGTGGGCTGCATTTTGGCTGCCTTTTTGGGGTAGAACTTCTCGTGGTTTGAGGCCTGACTTGCTCCACCCCCTGCTCTTGATATTGTCCTGCATGTGGTCTGCATTTTGGCTGCGTTTTGGGCTGGAGTTTCTCGAGGTTTGAGGCCTGGCTTGCTCCAGCCCGTGCTCTTGAGATTCTCACAGATGTGGGCTGCATTTTGGCTGCCTTTTGGGCTGGAGCTTCTCGTGGTTTGAGGCCTGGCTTGCTCCACCCCCTGCTCTTGAGATTCTCCCGGATGTGGGCTGCATTTTGGCTGCGTTTTGGGCTGGAGCTTCTCGTGGTTTGAGGCCTGCCTTGCTCCACCCCCTGCTCTTGAGATTCTCCCGGAGGTGGGCTGCATTTTGGCTGCCTTTTGGGCTGGAGCTTCTCGTGGTTTGAGGCCTGGCTTGCTCCACCCCCTGCTCTTGAGATTCTCACAGATGTGGGCTGCATTTTGGCTGCCTTTTGGGCTGGAGCTTCTCGTGGTTTGAGGCCTGGCTTGCTCCACCCCCTGCTCTTGAGATTCTCCCGGATGTGGGCTGGATTTTGACTGCCTTTTGGGCTGGAGCTTCTCGTGGTTTGAGGCCTGCCTTGCTCTACCCCCTGCTCTTGATATTCTCCCGGATGTGGGCTGCATTTTGGCTGCCTTTTGGGCTGGAGCTTCTCGTGGTTTGAGGCCTGGCTTGCTCCACCCCCTGCTCTTGAGATTCTCCCGGATGTGGGCTGCATTTTGGCTGCATATGGGCTGGAGCTTCTCGTGGTTTGAGGCCTGCCTCGCTCCACCCCCTGCTCCTGAGATTCTCCTGGATGTGGGCTGCATTTTGGCTGCCTTTTGGGCTGGAGCTTCTCGTGGCTTGAGGCCCGGCTTGCTCCACCCCCTGCTCTTGAGATTCTCCCGGATGTGGGCTGCATTTTGGCGGGATTTTGTTGTGGACCTTCTCGTGGTTTGAGGCCTGGCTTGCTCCACCCCCTGCTCTTGAGATTCTCCTCCATGTGGGCTGCATTTTGGCTGTCTTTTGGGCTGGAGCTTCTCGTGGTTTGAGGCCTGGATTGCTCCACCCCCTGCTCTTGAGATTCTCCCGGAGGTGGGCTGGATTTTGGCTGCCTTTTGGGCTGGAGCTTCTCTTGCTTTGAGGCCTGGCTTGCTCCACACCCTGCTCTTGATATTGTCCTGCATGTGGGCTGCATTTTTGCTGCCTTTTGGGCTGGAGCTTCTCGAGGTTTGAGGCCTGGCTTGCTCCAGCCCCTGCTCTTGAGATTCTCACAGATGTGGGCTGCATTTTGGCTGCATTTTGGGCTGGAGCTTCTCGTGGTTTGAGGCCTGCCTTGCTCCACCCCCTGCTCTTGAGATTCTCCCGGAGGTGGGCTGAATTTTGGCTGCCTTTTGGGCTGGAGCTTCTCGTGGTTTGAGGCCTGGCTTGCTCCACCCCCTGCTCTTGATATTGTCCTGCATGTGGGCTGCATTTTGGCTGCCTTTTGGGCTGGAGCTTCTCGAGGTTTGAGGCCTGGCTTGCTCCACCCCCTGCTCTTGAGATTCTCCCGGAGGTGGGCTGGAGTTTGGCTGTATTTTGGGCTGGAGCTTCTCGTGGTTTGAGGCCTGGCTTGCTCCACCCCCTGCTCTTGAGATTCTCCCGGAAGTGGGCTGCATTTTGGCTGCCTTTTGGGCTGGAGCTTCTCGTGGTTTGAGGCCTGGCTTGCTCCACCCCCTGCTCTTGATATTCTCCCAGATATGGCCTGCATTTTGGCTGCATTTTGGGCTGGAGCTTCTCGTGGTTTGAGGCCTGGCTTTCTCCAAACCCTGCTCTTGATATTCTTCCGGATTTCGGCTGCATTTTGGCTGCATTTTGGGCTGGAGTTTCTCGTGGTTTGAGGCCTGGCTTGCTCCACCCCCTGCTCTTGATATTCTCCCAGATATGGCCTGAATTTTGGCTGCATTTTGGGCTGGAGCTTCTCGTGGTTTGAGGCCTGGCTTTCTCCAAACCCTGCTCTTGATATTCTTCCGGATGTGGGCTGCATTTTGGCTGCCTTTTGGGCTGGAGCTTCTCGTGGTTTGAGGCCTGGCTTGCTCCACCCCCTGCTCTTGAGATTCTCACAGATGTGGGCTGCATTTTGGCTGCCTTTTGGGCTGGAGCTTCTCGTGGCTTGAGGCCTGGCTTGCTCCACGCCCTGCTCTTGATATTCTCCCGGATGTGGGCTGCATTTTGGCTGCCTTTTGGGCTGGAGCTTCTCGTGGTTTGAGGCCTGGCTTGCTCCACCCCCTGCTCTTGATATTGTCCTGCATGTGGGCTGCATTTTGGCTGCCTTTTGGGCTGGAGCTTCTCGTGGTTTGAGGCCTGGCTTGCTCCACCCCCTGCTCTTGAGATTCTCCCGGAGGTGGGCTGGAGTTTGGCTGCATTTTGGGCTGGAGCTTCTCGTGGTTTGAGGCCTGGCTTGCTCCATCCACTGCTCTTGAGATTCTCCCGGAGGTGGGCTGCATTTTGGCTGCCTTTTGGGCTGGAGCTTCTCGTGGTTTGAGGCCTGGCTTGCTCCACCCCCTGCTCTTGATATTCTCCCAGATATGGCCTGCATTTTGGCTGCATTTTGGTCTGGACCTTCTCGTGGTTTGAGGCCTGGCTTTCTCCACCCTCTGCTCTTGATATTCTTCCGGATTTCGGCTGCATTTTGGCTGCCTTGTGGGCTGGAGCTTCTCGTGGTTTGAGGCCTGGCTTGCTCCACCCCCTGCTCTTGAGATTCTCCCGGATGTGGGCTGCATTTTGGCTGCCTTTTGGGCTGGAGCTTCTCGTGGTTTGAGGCCTGGCTTGCTCCACCCCCTGCTCTTGAGATTCTCCCGGATGTGGGCTGCATTTTGACTGCCTTTTGGGCTGGAGCTTCTCGTGGTTTGAGGCCTGGCTTGCTCCACCCCCTGCTCTTGAGATTCTCCCGGATGTGGGCTGCAAATTGGGTGCCTTTTGGGCTGGAGCTTCTCGTGGTTTGAGGCCTGGCTTGCTCCACCCACTGCTCTTGAGATTCTCACAGATGTGGGCTGCATTTTGGCTGCCTTTTTGGGGTGGAACTTCTCGTGGTTTGAGGCCTGACTTGCTCCACCCCCTGCTCTTGATATTGTCCTGCATGTGGTCTGCATTTTGGCTGCCTTTTTGGGCTGGAGCTTCTCGAGGTTTGAGGCCTGGCTTGCTCCAGCCCCTGCTCTTGAGATTCTCACAGATGTGGGCTGCATTTTGGCTGCCTTTTGGGCTGGAGCTTCTCATGGTTTGAGGCCTGGCTTGCTCCACACCCTGCTCTTGATATTCTCCTGGATGTGGCCTGCATTTTGGCTGCCTTTTGGGCTGGAGCTTCTCGTGGTTTGAGGCCTGGCTTGCTCCACCCCCTGCTCTTGAGATTCTCCCGGATGTGCGCTGCATTTTGGCTGCCTTTTGGGCTGGAGCTTCTCGTGGTTTGAGGCCTGGCTTGCTCCACCCCCTGCTCTTGAGATTCTCCCGGATGTGGGCTGCATTTTGGCTGCCTTTTGGGCTGGAGCTTCTCGTGGTTTGAGGCCTGGCTTGCTCCACCCACTGCTCTTGAGATTCTCACAGATGTGGGCTGCATTTTGGCTGCCTTTTGGGCTGGAGCTTCTCGTGGTTTGAGGCCTGGCTTGCTCCACCCCCTGCTCTTGAGATTCTCCCGGATGTGGGCTGCATTTTGGCTGCATTTTGGGCTGGAGATTCTCGTGGTTTGAGGCCTGCCTTGCTCCACCCCCTGCTCTTGAGATTCTCCCGGAGGTGGGCTGGATTTTGGCTGCCTTTTGGGCTGGAGCTTCTCGTGGTTTGAGGCCTGGCTTGCTCCACCCCCTGCTCTTGAGATTCTCACAGATGTGGGCTGCATTTTGGCTGCCTTTTGGGCTGGAGCTTCTCGTGGTTTGAGGCCTGGCTTGCTCCACCCCCTGCTCTTGAGATTCTCCCAGATGTGGGCTGGATTTTGGCTGCCTTTTGGGCTGGAGCTTCTCGTGGTTTGAGGCCTGGCTTGCTCCACCCCCTGCTCTTGAGATTCTCCCAGATGTGGGCTGCATTTTGGCTGCATATGGGCTGGAGCTTCTCGTGGTTTGAGGCCTGCCTCGCTCCACCCCCTGCTCTTGAGATTCTCCCGGAGGTGGGCTGCATTTTGGCTGCCTTTTGGGCTGGAGCTTCTCGTGGCTTGAGGCCCGGCTTGCTCCACCCCCTGCTCTTGAGATTCTCCCGGATGTGGGCTGCATTTTGGCGGGATTTTGTTCTGGAGCTTCTCGTGGTTTGAGGCCTGGCTTGCTCCACCCCCTGCTCTTGAGATTCTCCTCCATGTGGGCTGCATTTTGGCTGTCTTTTGGGCTGGAGCTTCTCGTGGTTTGAGGCCTGGATTGCTCCACCCCCTGCTCTTGAGATTCTCCCGGAAGTGGGCTGGATTTTGGCTGCCTTTTGGGCTGGAGCTTCTCTTGCTTTGAGGCCTGGCTTGCTCCACACCCTGCTCTTGATATTGTCCTGCATGTGGGCTGCATTTTTGCTGCCTTTTGGGCTGGAGCTTCTCGAGGTTTGAGGCCTGGCTTGCTCCACCCCCTGCTCTTGAGATTCTCCCGGATGTGGGCTGCATTTTGGCTGCATTTTGGGCTGGAGCTTCTCGTGGTTTGAGGCCTGCCTTGCTCCACCCACTGCTCTTGAGATTCTCCCGGAGGTGGGCTGAATTTTGGCTGCATTTTGGGCTGGAGCTTCTCGTGGTTTGAGGCCTGGCTTGCTCCACCCCCTGCTCTTGATATTGTCCTGCATGTGGGCTGCATTTTGGCTGCCTTTTGGGCTGGAGCTTCTCGTGGTTTGAGGCCTGGCTTGCTCCACCCCCTGCTCTTGAGATTCTCCCGGATTTGGGCTGCATTTTGGCTGCATTTTGGGCTGGAGATTCTCGTGGTTTGAGGCCTGCCTTGCTCCACCCCCTGCTCTTGAGATTCTCCCGGAGGTGGGCTGGATTTTGGCTGCATTTTGGGCTGGAGCTTCTCGTGGTTTGAGGCCTGGCTTGCTCCACCCCCTGCTCTTGAGATTCTCCCAGATGTGGGCTGCATTTTGGCTGCATATGGGCTGGAGCTTCTCGTGGTTTGAGGCCTGCCTCGCTCCACCCCCTGCTCTTGAGATTCTCCCGGAGGTGGGCTGCATTTTGGCTGCCTTTTGGGCTGGAGCTTCTCGTGGCTTGAGGCCCGGCTTGCTCCACCCCCTGCTCTTGAGATTCTCCCGGATGTGGGCTGCATTTTGGCGGGATTTTGTTCTGGAGCTTCTCGTGGTTTGAGGCCTGGCTTGCTCCACCCCCTGCTCTTGATATTCTCCCAGATATGGCCTGCATTTTGGCTGCATTTTGGGCTGGAGCTTCTCGTGGTTTGAGGCCTGGCTTTCTCCAAACCCTGCTCTTGATATTCTTCCGGATTTCGGCTGCATTTTGGCTGCATTTTGGGCTGGAGTTTCTCGTGGTTTGAGGCCTGGGTTGCTCCACCCCCTGCTCTTGATATTCTCCCAGATATGGCCTGCATTTTGGCTGCATTTTGGGCTGGAGCTTCTCGTGGTTTGAGGCCTGGCTTTCTCCAAACCCTGCTCTTGATATTCTTCCGGATTTCGGCTGCATTTTGGCTGCTTTTTGGGCTGGAGCTTCTCGTGGTTTGAGGCCTGGCTTGCTCCACCCACTGCTCTTGAGATTCTCACAGATGTGGGCTGCATTTTGGCTGCCTTTTTGGGGTGGAACTTCTCGTGGTTTGAGGCCTGACTTGCTCCACCCCCTGCTCTTGATATTGTCCCCGATGTGGTCTGCATTTTGGCTGCATTTTGGGCTGGAGCTTCTCATGGTTTGAGGCCTGGCTTGCTCCACACCATGCTCTTGATATTCTCCCTGATGTGGGCTGCATTTTGGCTGCCTTTGGGGCTGGAGCTTCTCGTGGTTTGAGGCCTCCCTCGCTCCACCCCCTGCTCTTGATATTCTCCCGGATGTGGGCTGGATTTTGGCTGCATTTTGGGCTGGAGCTTCTCGTGGTTTGAGGCCTGGCTTGCTCCACCCCCTGCTCTTGAGATTCTCCCGGATGTGAGCTGCATTTTGGCTGCCTTTTGGGCTGGAGCTTCTCGTGGTTTGAGGCCTGGCTTGCTCCACCCCCTGCTCTTGAGATTCTCCCGCATGTGGGCTGCATTTTGGCTGCCTTTTGGGCTGGAGCTTCTCGTGGTTTGAGGCCTGGCTTTCTCCACCCCCTGCTCTTGATATTCTCCCAGATTATGGCCTGCATTTTGGCTGCATTTTGAGCTGGAGCTTCTCGTGGTTTGAGGCCTGGCTTTCATCACCCCCTGCTCTTGATATTCTCCCGGATGTGGGCTGCATTTTGGCTGCCTTTTGGGCTGGAGCTTCTCGAGTTTTGAGGCCTGCCTTGCTCCACCCCCTGCTCTTGAGATTCTCCCGGATGTGGGCTGCATTTTGGCTCCTTTTTGGGCTGGAGCTTCTCGTGGTTTGAGGCCTGGCTTGCTCCACCCCCTGCTCTTGAGATTCTCCCGGATGTGGGCTGCATTTTGGCTCCTTTTTGGACTGGAGCTTCTCGTGGTTTGAGGCCTGGCTTGCTCCACCCCCTGCTCTTGAGATTCTCCCAGAAGTGGGCTGCATTTTGGCTGCATTTTGGGCTGGAGCTTCTCGTGGTTTGAGGCCTGGCTTGCTCCACCCCCTGCTCTTGAGATTCTCCCGGATGTGGGCTGCATTTTGGCTGCATTTGGGCTGGAGCTTCTCGTGGTTTGAGGCCTGCCTCGCTCCACTCCCTGCTCTTGAGATTCTCCTGGATGTGGGCTGCATTTTGGCTGCATATGGGCTGGAGCTTCTCGTGGTTTGAGGCCTGGCTTGCTCCACCCCCTGCTCTTGAGATTCTCCCGGATGTGGGCTGCATTTTGGCTGCCTTTTGGGCTGGAGCTTCTCGTGGTTTGAGGCCTGGTTTGCTCCAACCCCTGCCCTTGAGATTCTCCCGGATGTGGGCTGGATTTTGGCTGCCTTTTGGGCTGGAGATTCTCGTGGTTTGAGGCCTGGCTTGCTCCACCCCCTGCTCTTGAGATTCTCCTGGATGTGGGCTGCATTTTGGCTGCATTTTGGGCTGGAGCTTCTCGTGGTTTGAGGCCTGGCTTGCTCCACCCCCTGCTCTTGAGATTCTCCTGGATGTGGGCTGGATTTTGGCTGCCTTTTGGGCTGGAGCTTCTCGTGGTTTGAGGCCTGGCTTGCTCCACCCCCTGCTCTTGAGATTCTCCCGGATGTGGGCTGCAAATTGGCTGCCTTTTGGGCTGGAGCTTCTCGTGGTTTGAGGCCTGGCTTGCTCCACCCCCTGCTCTTGAGATTCTCCCGGATGTGGGCTGCATTTTGGCTGCCTTTTGGGCTGGAGCTTCTCGTGGTTTGAGGCCTGGTTTGCTCCAACCCCTGCCCTTGATATTCTCCCGGATGTGGGCTGGATTTTGGCTGCATTTTGGGCTGGAGCTTCTCGTGGTTTGAGGCCTGGCTTGCTCCACCCCCTGCTCTTGAGATTCTCCCGGATGTGGGCTGCATTTTGGCTGCATTTTGGGCTGGAGCTTCTCGTGGTTTGAGGCCTGGCTTGCTCCACCCCCTGCTCTTGAGATTCTCCTGGATGTGGGCTGGATTTTGGCTGCCTTTTGGGCTGGAGCTTCTCGTGGTTTGAGGCCTGGCTTGCTCCACCCCCTGCTCTTGAGATTCTCCCGGATGTGGGCTGCAAATTGGCTGCCTTTTGGGCTGGAGCTTCTCGTGGTTTGAGGCCTGGCTTGCTCCACCCCCTGCTCTTGATATTCTCCCGGATGTGGGCTGCCTTTTGGCTGCCTTTTGGGCTGGAGCTTCTCGTGGTTTGAGGCCTGGCTTGCTCCACCCCCTGCTCTTGAGATTCTCCCGGATGTGGGCTGCATTTTGGCTGCCTTTTGGGCTGGAGCTTCTCGTGGTTTGAGGCCTGGCTTGCTCCACCCCCTGTTCTTGAGATTCTCCCGGAAGTGGGCTGGATTTTGGCTGCCTTTTGGGCTGGAGCTTCTCGTGGTTTGAGGCCTGGCTTGCTCTACCCCCTGCTCTTGAGATTCTCCTGGATGTGGGCTGCATTTTGGCTGCCTTTTGGGCTGGAGCTTCTCGTGGTTTGAGGCCTGGTTTGCTCCAACCCCTGCCCTTGATATTCTCCCGGATGTGGGCTGGATTTTGGCTGCCTTTTGGGCTGGAGCTTCTCGTGGTTTGAGGCCTGGCTTGCTCCACCCCCTGCTCTTGAGATTCTCCTGGATGTGGGCTGCATTTTGGCTGCATTTTGGGCTGGAGCTTCTCGTGGTTTGAGGCCTGGCTTGCTCCACCCCCTGCTCTTGAGATTCTCCCGGAAGTGGGCTGGATTTTGGCTGCCTTTTGGGCTGGAGCTTCTCGTGGTTTGAGGCCTGGCTTGCTCCACCCCCTGCTCTTGAGATTCTCCCGGATGTGGGCTGCAAATTGGCTGCCTTTTGGGCTGGAGCTTCTCGTGGTTTGAGGCCTGCCTTGCTCCACCCCCTGCTCTTGATATTCTCCCGGATGTGGGCTGCCTTTTGGCTGCCTTTTGGGCTGGAGCTTCTCGTGGTTTGAGGCCTGGCTTGCTCCACCCCCTGCTCTTGAGATTCTCCCGCATGTGGGCTGCATTTTGGCTGCATATGGGCTGGAGCTTCTCGTGGTTTGAGGCCTGGCTTGCTCCACCCCCTGCTCTTGAGATTCTCCTCCATGTGGGCTGCATTTTGGCTGCCTTTTGGGCTGGAGCTTCTCGTGGTTTGAGGCCTGGCTTGCTCCACCCCCTGCTCTTGAGATTCTCCCGGAAGTGGGCTGGATTTTGGCTGCCTTTTGGGCTGGAGCTTCTCGTGGTTTGAGGCCTCCCTTGCTCTACCCCCTGCTCTTGATATTCTCCCGCATGTGGGCTGCAAATTGGCTGCATTTTGGGCTGGAGCTTCTCGTGGTTTGAGGCCTGGCTTGCTCCACCCCCTGCTCTTGAGATTCTCCCGGATGTGGGCTGCATTTTGGCTGCATATGGGCTGGAGCTTCTCGTGGTTTGAGGCCTGGCTTGCTCCACCCCCTGCTCTTGATATTCTCCCGGATGTGGGCTGCATTTTGGCTGCCTTTTGGGCTGGAGCTTCTCGAGGTTTGAGGCCTGGCTTGCTCCACCCCCTGCTCTTGAGATTCTCCCGGATGTGGGCTGCATTTTGACTGCCTTTTGGGCTGGAGCTTCTCGTGGTTTGAGGCCTGGCTTGCTCCACACCCTGCTCTTGAGATTCTCCCGCATGTGGGCTGCATTTTGGCTGCATATGGGCTGGAGCTTCTCGTGGTTTGATGACTGGCTTTCACCACCCCCTGCTCTTGAGATTGTCCCGGATGTGGGCTGCATTTTGGCTGCCTTTTGGGCTGGAGGTTCTCGTGGTTTGAGGCCTGGCTTGCTCCACCCCCTGCTCTTGAGATTCTCCCGGATGTGGGCTGCATTTTGACTGCCTTTTGGGCTGGAGCTTCTCGTGGTTTGAGGCCTGGCTTGCTCCACCCCCTGCTCTTGAGATTCTCCCCGAAGTGGGCTGCATTTTGGCTGCCTTTTGGGCTGGAGCTTCTCGTGGTTTGAGGCCTGGCTTGTTCTACCCCCTGCTCTTGATATTCTCCCGGAGGTGGGCTGCATTTTGGCTGCCTTTTGGGCTGGAGCTTCTCGTGGTTTGAGGCCTGGCTTGCTCTAGCCCCTGCTCTTGATATTCTCCCGGATGTGGGCTGAATTTTGGCTGCCTTTTGGGCTGGAGCTTCTCTTGGTTTGAGCCTGGCTTGCTCCACCCCCTGCTCTTGAGATTCTCCCGGATGTGGGCTGCATTTTGGCTGCCTTTTGGGCTGAAGCTTCTCGTGGTTTGAGGCCTGGCTTGCTCCACCCTCTGCTCTTGATATTCTCCTGGATGTGGGCTGCATTTTGGCTGCCTTTTGGGCTGGAGCTTCTCGTGGTTTGAGGCCTGGCTTGCTCCACCCCCTGCTCTTGAGATTGTCCCGGATGTGGGCTGCATTTTGGCTGCCTTTTGGGCTGGAGCTTCTCGTGGTTTGAGGCCTGCCTTGCTCCACCCCCTGCTCTTGAGATTCTCCCGGATGTGGGCTGCATTTTGGCTGCCTTTTGGGCTGGAGCTTCTCGTGGTTTGAGGCCTGGCTTGCTCTACCCCCTGCTCTTGAGATTCTCCCGGATGTGGGCTGGATTTTGGCTGCATTTTGGGCTGGAGCTTCTCGTGGTTTGAGGCCTGGCTTGCTCCACCCCCTGCTCTTGAGATTCTCCCGGATGTGGGCTGCATTTTGGCTGCATATGGGCTGGAGCTTCTCGTGGTTTGAGGCCTGCCTCGCTCCACTCCCTGCTCTTGAGATTCTCCTGGATGTGGGCTGCATTTTGGCTGCCTTTTGGGCTGGAGCTTCTCGTGGTTTGAGGCCTGGCTTGCTCCACCCCCTGCTCTTGAGATTCTCCCGGATGTGGGCTGCATTTTGGCTGCCTTTTGGGCTGGAGCTTCTCGTGGTTTGAGGCCTGGTTTGCTCCAACCCCTGCCCTTGATATTCTCCCGGATGTGGGCTGGATTTTGGCTGCCTTTTGGGCTGGAGCTTCTCGTGGTTTGAGGCCTGGCTTGCTCTACCACCTGCTCTTGAGATTCTCCCGGATGTGGGCTGCATCTTGGCTGCCTTTTGAGCTGGAGTTTCTCGTGGTTTGAGGCCTGGCTTGCTCTACCCCCTGCTCTTGATATTCTCCCGGATGTGGGCTGAATTTTGGCTGCCTTTTGGGCTGGAGCTTCTCGTGGTTTGAGGCCTGGCTTGCTCCACCCCCTGCTCTTGATATTCTCCCGGATGTGGGCTGCATTTTGGCTGCCTTTTGGGCTGGAGCTTCTCGTGGTTTGAGGCCTGGCTTGCTCCACCCCCTGCTCTTGAGATTCTCCCGGATGTGGGCTGCATTTTGGCTGCCTTTTGGGCTGGAGCTTCTCGTGGTTTGAGGCCTGCCTTGCTCTACCCCCTGCTCTTGATATTCTCCCGGATGAGGGCTGCAAATTGGCTGCCTTTTGGGCTGGAGCTTCTCCTGGTTTGAGGCCTGGCTCGCTCCACCCCCTGCTCTTGAGATTCTCCCGGATGTGGGCTGCATTTTGGCTGCCTTTTGGGCTGGAGCTTCTCGTGGTTTGAGGCCTGGCTTGCTCCACCCCCTGCTCTTGATATTCTCCCGGATGTGGGCTGCATTTTGGCTGCCTTTTGGGCTGGAGCTTCTCGTGGTTTGAGGCCTGGTTTGCTCCACCCCCTGCTCTTGAGATTCTCCTGGATGTGGGCTGGATTTTGGCTGCCTTTTGGGCTGGAGGTTCTCGTGGTTTGAGGCCTGGCTTGCTCCACCCCCTGCTCTTGATATTGTACTGCATGTGGGCTGCATTTTGGCTGCCTTTTGGGCTGGAGCTTCTCGAGGTTTGAGGCCTGGCTTGCTCCACCCCCTGCTCTTGAGATTCTCCCGGAGGTGGGCTGGAGTTTGGCTGCCTTTTGGGCTGGAGCTTCTCGTGGTTTGAGGCCTGGCTTTCTCCACCCCCTGCTCTTGAGATTGTCCCAGATATGGCTTGCATTTTGGCTGCCTTTTGGGCTGGAGCTTCTCGTGGTTTGATGCCTGGCTTTCACCACCCCCTGCTCTTGAGATTGTCCCGGATGTGGGCTGCATTTTGGCTGCCTTTTGGGCTGGAGCTTCTCGTGGTTTGAGGCCTGGCTTGCTCCAACCCCTGCCCTTGATATTCTCCCGGATGTGGGCTGGATTTTGGCTGCCTTTTGGGCTGGAGCTTCTCGTGGTTTGAGGCCTGGCTTGCTCCACCCCCTGCTCTTGAGATTCTCCTGGATGTGGGCTGCATTTTGGCTGCATTTTGGGCTGGAGCTTCTCGTGGTTTGAGGCCTGGCTTGCTCCACCCCCTGCTCTTGAGATTCTCCCGGAAGTGGGCTGGATTTTGGCTGCCTTTTGGGCTGGAGCTTCTCGTGGTTTGAGGCCTGGCTTGCTCCACCCCCTGCTCTTGAGATTCTCCCGGATGTGGGCTGCAAATTGGCTGCCTTTTGGGCTGGAGCTTCTCGTGGTTTGAGGCCTGCCTTGCTCCACCCCCTGCTCTTGATATTCTCCCGGATGTGGGCTGCCTTTTGGCTGCCTTTTGGGCTGGAGCTTCTCGTGGTTTGAGGCCTGGCTTGCTCCACCCCCTGCTCTTGAGATTCTCCCGCATGTGGGCTGCATTTTGGCTGCATATGGGCTGGAGCTTCTCGTGGTTTGAGGCCTGGCTTGCTCCACCCCCTGCTCTTGAGATTCTCCTCCATGTGGGCTGCATTTTGGCTGCCTTTTGGGCTGGAGCTTCTCGTGGTTTGAGGCCTGGCTTGCTCCACCCCCTGCTCTTGAGATTCTCCCGGAAGTGGGCTGGATTTTGGCTGCCTTTTGGGCTGGAGCTTCTCGTGGTTTGAGGCCTGGCTTGCTCTACCCCCTGCTCTTGATATTCTCCCGGATGTGGGCTGGATTTTGGCTGCCTTTTGGGCTGGAGCTTCTCGTGGTTTGAGGCCTGGCTTGCTCCACCCCCTGCTCCTGAGATTCTCCCGGATGTGGGCTGCATTTTGACTGCCTTTTGGGCTGGAGCTTCTCGTGGTTTGAGGCCTCCCTTGCTCTACCCCCTGCTCTTGATATTCTCCCGCATGTGGGCTGCAAATTGGCTGCATTTTGGGCTGGAGCTTCTCGTGGTTTGAGGCCTGGCTTGCTCCACCCCCTGCTCTTGAGATTCTCCCGGATGTGGGCTGCATTTTGGCTGCATATGGGCTGGAGCTTCTCGTGGTTTGAGGCCTGGCTTGCTCCACCCCCTGCTCTTGATATTCTCCCGGATGTGGGCTGCATTTTGGCTGCCTTTTGGGCTGGAGCTTCTCGAGGTTTGAGGCCTGGCTTGCTCCACCCCCTGCTCTTGAGATTCTCCCGGATGTGGGCTGCATTTTGACTGCCTTTTGGGCTGGAGCTTCTCGTGGTTTGAGGCCTGGCTTGCTCCACACCCTGCTCTTGAGATTCTCCCGCATGTGGGCTGCATTTTGGCTGCATATGGGCTGGAGCTTCTCGTGGTTTGATGACTGGCTTTCACCACCCCCTGCTCTTGAGATTGTCCCGGATGTGGGCTGCATTTTGGCTGCCTTTTGGGCTGGAGGTTCTCGTGGTTTGAGGCCTGGCTTGCTCCACCCCCTGCTCTTGAGATTCTCCCGGATGTGGGCTGCATTTTGACTGCCTTTTGGGCTGGAGCTTCTCGTGGTTTGAGGCCTGGCTTGCTCCACCCCCTGCTCTTGAGATTCTCCCCGAAGTGGGCTGCATTTTGGCTGCCTTTTGGGCTGGAGCTTCTCGTGGTTTGAGGCCTGGCTTGTTCTACCCCCTGCTCTTGATATTCTCCCGGAGGTGGGCTGCATTTTGGCTGCCTTTTGGGCTGGAGCTTCTCGTGGTTTGAGGCCTGGCTTGCTCTAGCCCCTGCTCTTGATATTCTCCCGGATGTGGGCTGAATTTTGGCTGCCTTTTGGGCTGGAGCTTCTCTTGGTTTGAGCCTGGCTTGCTCCACCCCCTGCTCTTGAGATTCTCCCGGATGTGGGCTGCATTTTGGCTGCCTTTTGGGCTGAAGCTTCTCGTGGTTTGAGGCCTGGCTTGCTCCACCCTCTGCTCTTGATATTCTCCTGGATGTGGGCTGCATTTTGGCTGCCTTTTGGGCTGGAGCTTCTCGTGGTTTGAGGCCTGGCTTGCTCCACACCCTGCTCTTGACATTCTCCCGGATGTGGGCTGCATTTTGGCTGCCTTTTGGGCTGGAGCTTCTCGTGGTTTGAGGCCTGCCTTGCTCCACCCCCTGCTCTTGAGATTCTCCCGGATGTGGGCTGCATTTTGGCTGCCTTTTGGGCTGGAGCTTCTCGTGGTTTGAGGCCTGCCTTGCTCTACCCCCTGCTCTTGAGATTCTCCCGGATGTGGGCTGGATTTTGGCTGCATTTTGGGCTGGAGCTTCTCGTGGTTTGAGGCCTGGCTTGCTCCACCCCCTGCTCTTGAGATTCTCCCGGATGTGGGCTGCATTTTGGCTGCATATGGGCTGGAGCTTCTCGTGGTTTGAGGCCTGCCTCGCTCCACTCCCTGCTCTTGAGATTCTCCTGGATGTGGGCTGCATTTTGGCTGCCTTTTGGGCTGGAGCTTCTCGTGGTTTGAGGCCTGGCTTGCTCCACCCCCTGCTCTTGAGATTCTCCCGGATGTGTGCTGCATTTTGGCTGCCTTTTGGGCTGGAGCTTCTCGTGGTTTGAGGCCTGGTTTGCTCCAACCCCTGCCCTTGATATTCTCCCGGATGTGGGCTGGATTTTGGCTGCCTTTTGGGCTGGAGCTTCTCGTGGTTTGAGGCCTGGCTTGCTCTACCACCTGCTCTTGAGATTCTCCCGGATGTGGGCTGCATTTTGGCTGCCTTTTGAGCTGGAGTTTCTCGTGGTTTGAGGCCTGGCTTGCTCTACCCCCTGCTCTTGATATTCTCCCGGATGTGGGCTGAATTTTGGCTGCCTTTTGGGCTGGAGCTTCTCGTGGTTTGAGGCCTGGCTTGCTCCACCCCCTGCTCTTGATATTCTCCCGGATGTGGGCTGCATTTTGGCTGCCTTTTGGGCTGGAGCTTCTCGTGGTTTGAGGCCTGGCTTTCTCCACCCCCTGCTCTTGAGATTCTCCCGGATGTGGGCTGCATTTTGGCTGCCTTTTGGGCTGGAGCTTCTCGTGGTTTGAGGCCTGCCTTGCTCTACCCCCTGCTCTTGATATTCTCCCGGATGAGGGCTGCAAATTGGCTGCCTTTTGGGCTGGAGCTTCTCCTGGTTTGAGGCCTGGCTCGCTCCACCCCCTGCTCTTGAGATTCTCCCGGATGTGGGCTGCATTTTGGCTGCGTTTTGGGCTGGAGCTTCTCGTGGTTTGAGGCCTGGCTTGCTCCACCCCCTGCTCTTGATATTCTCCCGGATGTGGGCTGCATTTTGGCTGCCTTTTGGGCTGGAGCTTCTCGTGGTTTGAGGCCTGGTTTGCTCCACCCCCTGCTCTTGAGATTCTCCCTTATGTGGGCTGGATTTTGGCTGCCTTTTGGGCTGGAGGTTCTCGTGGTTTGAGGCCTGGCTTTCACCACCCCCTGCTCTTGAGATTGTCCCGGATGTGGGCTGCATTTTGGCTGCCTTTTGGGCTGGAGCTTCTCGTGGTTTGAGGCCTGGCTTGCTCCACCCCCTGCTCTTGAGATTCTCCCGGATGTGGGCTGCATTTTGACTGCCTTTTGGGCTGGAGCTTCTCGTGGTTTGAGGCCTGGCTTGCTCCACCCCCTGCTCTTGAGATTCTCCCGGATGTGGGCTGCAAATTTGGTGCCTTTTGGGCTGGAGCTTCTCGTGGTTTGAGGCCTGGCTTGCTCCACCCCCTGCTCTTGATATTCTCCCGGATGTGGGCTGCATTTGGGCTGCGTTTTGGGATGGAGCTTCTCTTGGTTTGGGGCCTGGCTTGCTCCACCCCCTGCTCTTGATATTCTCCTGGATGTGGTCTGAATTTTGGCTGCATTTTGGGCTGGAGCTTCTCGTGGTTTGAGGCCTGGCTTGCTCCACCCCATGTTCTTGATATTCTCCCAGGTATGACCTGAATTTTGGCTGCCTTTTGGGCTGGAGCTTCTCGTGGTTTCAGGCCTGTCTTGCTCCAGCCCCTGCTCTTGAGATTCTCCCGGATGTGGGCTGCATTTTGGCTGCCTTTTGGGCTGGAGATTCTCGAGGTTTGAGGCCTGGCTTGCTCCAGCCCCTGCTCTTGAGATACTCACAGATGTGGGCTGCATTTTGGCTGCCTTTTTGGGGTGGAACTTCTCGTGGTTTGAGGCCTGGCTTGCTCCACCCCCTGCTCTTGATATTGTCCTGCATGTGGGCTGCATTTTGGCTGCCTTTTGGGCTGGAGCTTCTCGAGGTTTGAGGCCTGGCTTGCTCCAGCCCCTGCTCTTGCGATTCTCACAGATGTGGGCTGCATTTTGGCTGCATTTTTGGGCTGGAACTTCTCGTGGTTTGAGGCCTGGCTTGCTCCACCCCCTGCTCTTGCGATTCTCCCAGATGTGGGCTGGATTTTGGCTGCATTTTGGGCTGGAGCTTCTCGTGGTTTGAGGCATGCCTTGGTGCACCCCCTGCTCTAGATATTCTCCCGGATGTGGGCTGCATTTTGGCTGCATTTTGGGCTGGAGCTTCTCGTGGTTTGAGGCCTGGTTTGCTCCACCCCCTGCTCTTGAGATTCTCCCGGATGTGGGCTGCATTTTGGCTGCATATGGGCTGGAGCTTCTCGTGGTTTGAAGCCTGCCTCGCTCCACCCCCTGCTCTTGAGATTCTCCCGCATGTGGGCTGCATTTTGGCTGCCTTTTGGGCTGGAGCTTCTCGTGGTTTGAGGCCTGGCTTGCTCCACCCCCTGCTCTTGAGATTCTCCCGGATGTGGGCTGCATTTTGGCTGCCTTTTGGGCTGGAGCTTCTCGTGGTTTGAGGCCTGCCTCGCTCCACCCCCTGCTCTTGAGATTCTCCCGGATGTGGGCTGAATTTTGGCTGCCTTTTGGGCTGGAGCTTCTCGTGGTTTGAGGCCTGGCTTGCTCCACCCCCTGCTCTTGAGATTCTCCCGGATGTGGGCTGCATTTTGGCTGCCTTTTGGGCTGGAGCTTCTCGTGGTTTGAGGCCTGGCTTGCTCCACCCCCTGCTCTTGATATTCTCCCGCATGTGGGCTGCATTTTGGCTGCCTTTTGGGCTGGAGCTTCTCGTGGTTTGAGGCCTGGCTTGCTCCACCCCCTGCTCTTGAGATTCTCCCGGAAGTGGGCTGGATTTTGTCTGCCTTTTGGGCTGGAGCTTCTCGTGGTTTGAGGCATGCCTTGGTGCACCCCCTGCTCTAGATATTCTCCCGGATGTGGGCTGCATTTTGGCTGCATTTTGGGCTGGAGCTTCTCGTGGTTTGAGGCCTGGTTTGCTCCACCCCCTGCTCTTGAGATTCTCCCGGATGTGGGCTGCATTTTGGCTGCATATGGGCTGGAGCTTCTCGTGGTTTGAAGCCTGCCTCGCTCCACCCCCTGCTCTTGAGATTCTCCCGCATGTGGGCTGCATTTTGGCTGCCTTTTGGGCTGGAGCTTCTCGTGGTTTGAGGCCTGGCTTGCTCCACCCCCTGCTCTTGAGATTCTCCCGGATGTGGGCTGCATTTTGGCTGCCTTTTGGGCTGGAGCTTCTCGTGGTTTGAGGCCTGCCTCGCTCCACCCCCTGCTCTTGAGATTCTCCCGGATGTGGGCTGAATTTTGGCTGCCTTTTGGGCTGGAGCTTCTCGTGGTTTGAGGCCTGGCTTGCTCCACCCCCTGCTCTTGAGATTCTCCCGGATGTGGGCTGCATTTTGGCTGCCTTTTGGGCTGGAGCTTCTCGTGGTTTGAGGCCTGGCTTGCTCCACCCCCTGCTCTTGATATTCTCCCGCATGTGGGCTGCATTTTGGCTGCCTTTTGGGCTGGAGCTTCTCGTGGTTTGAGGCCTGGCTTGCTCCACCCCCTGCTCTTGAGATTCTCCCGGAAGTGGGCTGGATTTTGTCTGCCTTTTGGGCTGGAGCTTCTCGTGGTTTGAGGCCTGGCTTGCTCTACCCCCTGCTCTTGATATTCTCCCGGATGTGGGCTGCATTTTGGCTGCCTTTTGGGCTGGAGCTTCTCGTGGTTTGAGGCCTGGCTTGCTCTACCCCCTGCTCTTGATATTCTCCCGGATGTGGGCTGCATTTTGGCTGCATTTTGGGCTGGAGCTTCTCGTGGTTTGAGGCCTGGTTTGCTCCATCCCCTGCTCTTGAGATTCTCCCAGATGTGGGCTGCATTTTGGCTGCCTTTTGGGCTGGAGCTTCTCGTGGTTTGAGGCCTGGCTTGCTCCACCCCCTGCTCTTGAGATTCTCCCGGATGTGGGCTGCATTTTGGCTGCCTTTTGGGCTGGAGCTTCTTGTGGTTTGGGGCCTGGCTTGCTCCACCCCCTGCTCTTGAGATTCTCCCGGATGTGGGCTGCATTTTGGCTGCCTTTTGGGCTGGAGCTTCTCGTGGTTTGAGGCCTGGCTTGCTCCACCCCCTGCTCTTGAGATTCTCCCGGATGTGGGCTGAATTTTGGCTGCATTTTGGGCTGGAGCTTCTCGTGGTTTGAGGCCTGGCTTGCTCCACCCCCTGCTCTTGAGATTCTCCTGGATGTGGGCTGCATTTTGGCTGCCTTTTGGGCTGGAGCTTCTCGTGGTTTGAGGCCTGCCTTGCTCTACCCCCTGCTCTTGAGATTCTCCCGCATGTGGGCTGCATTTTGGCTGCCTTTTGGGCTGGAGCTTCTCTTGGTTTGAGGCCTGGCTTGCTCCACCCCCTGCTCTTGAGATTCTCCCGGATGTGGGCTGCATTTTGGCTGCATTTTGGGCTGGAGCTTCTTGTGGTTTGGGGCCTGGCTTGCTCCACCCCCTGCTCTTGAGATTCTCCCGGATGTGGGCTGCATTTTGGCTGCCTTTTGGGCTGGAGCTTCTCGTGGTTTGAGGCCTGGCTTGCTCCACCCCCTGCTCTTGATATTCTCCCGGATGTGGGCTGCATTTTGGCTGCGTTTTGGGATGGAGCTTCTCTTGGTTTGGGGCCTGGCTTGCTCCACCCCCTGCTCTTGATATTCTCCTGGATGTGGTCTGAATTTTGGCTGCATTTTGGGCTGGAGCTTCTCGTGGTTTGAGGCCTGGCTTGCTCCACCCCCTGCTCTTGATATTCTCCCGGATGTGGGCTGCATTTTGGCTGCCTGTTGGGCTGGAGCTTCTCGTGGTTTGAGGCCTGGCTTCCTCCACCCCTTGCTCTTCATATTCTCCCAGATATGGCCTGAAATTTGGCTGCATTTTGGGCTGGAGCTTCTCGTGGTTTGAGGCCTGGCTTGCTCCACCCCATGTTCTTGATATTCTCCCAGGTATGACCTGAATTTTGGCTGCCTTTTGGGCTGGAGCTTCTCGTGGTTTCAGGCCTGTCTTGCTCCAGCCCCTGCTCTTGAGATACTCACAGATGTGGGCTGCATTTTGGCTGCCTTTTTGGGGTGGAACTTCTCGTGGTTTGAGGCCTGGCTTGCTCCACCCCCTGCTCTTGATATTGTCCTGCATGTGGGCTGCATTTTGGCTGCCTTTTGGGCTGGAGCTTCTCGAGGTTTGAGGCCTGGCTTGCTCCAGCCCCTGCTCTTGCGATTCTCACAGATGTGGGCTGCATTTTGGCTGCATTTTTGGGCTGGAACTTCTCGTGGTTTGAGGCCTGGCTTGCTCCACCCCCTGCTCTTGCGATTCTCCCAGATGTGGGCTGGATTTTGGCTGCATTTTGGGCTGGAGCTTCTCGTGGTTTGAGGCATGCCTTGGTGCACCCCCTGCTCTAGATATTCTCCCGGATGTGGGCTGCATTTTGGCTGCATTTTGGGCTGGAGCTTCTCGTGGTTTGAGGCCTGGTTTGCTCCACCCCCTGCTCTTGAGATTCTCCCGGATGTGGGCTGCATTTTGGCTGATTCTTGGGCTGGAGCTTCTCGTGGTTTGAGGCCTGGCTTGCTCCACCCCCTGCTCTTGAGATTCTCCCGCATGTGGGCTGCATTTTGGCTGCCTTTTGGGCTGGAGCTTCTCGTGGTTTGAGGCCTGCCTCGCTCCACCCCCTGCTCTTGAGATTCTCCCGGATGTGGGCTGCATTTTGGCTGCCTTTTGGGCTGGAGCTTCTCGTGGTTTGAGGCCTGGCTTGCTCCACCCCCTGCTCTTGAGATTCTCCCGGATGTGGGCTGCATTTTGGCTGCCTTTTGGGCTGGAGCTTCTCGTGGTTTGAGGCCTGGCTTGCTCCACCCCCTGCTCTTGATATTCTCCCGCATGTGGGCTGCATTTTGGCTGCCTTTTGGGCTGGAGCTTCTCGTGGTTTGAGGCCTGGCTTGCTCCACCCCCTGCTCTTGAGATTCTCCCGGAAGTGGGCTGGATTTTGTCTGCCTTTTGGGCTGGAGCTTCTCGTGGTTTGAGGCCTGGCTTGCTCTACCCCCTGCTCTTGATATTCTCCCGGATGTGGGCTGCATTTTGGCTGCCTTTTGGGCTGGAGCTTCTCGTGGTTTGAGGCCTGGCTTGCTCTACCCCCTGCTCTTGATATTCTCCCGGATGTGGGCTGCATTTTGGCTGCATTTTGGTCTGGAGCTTCTCGTGGTTTGAGGCCTGGCTTGCTCCATCCCCTGCTCTTGAGATTCTCCCAGATGTGGGCTGCATTTTGGCTGCCTTTTGGGCTGGAGCTTCTCGTGGTTTGAGGCCTGGCTTGCTCCACCCCCTGCTCTTGAGATTCTCCCGGATGTGGGCTGCATTTTGGCTGCCTTTTGGGCTGGAGCTTCTTGTGGTTTGGGGCCTGGCTTGCTCCACCCCCTGCTCTTGAGATTCTCCCGGATGTGGGCTGCATTTTGGCTGCCTTTTGGGCTGGAGCTTCTCGTGGTTTGAGGCCTGGCTTGCTCCACCCCCTGCTCTTGAGATTCTCCCGGATGTGGGCTGAATTTTGGCTGCATTTTGGGCTGGAGCTTCTCGTGGTTTGAGGCCTGGCTTGCTCCACCCCCTGCTCTTGAGATTCTCCTGGATGTGGGCTGCATTTTGGCTGCCTTTTGGGCTGGAGATTCTCGAGGTTTGAGGCCTGGCTTGCTCCAGCCCCTGCTCTTGAGATACTCACAGATGTGGGCTGCATTTTGGCTGCCTTTTTGGGGTGGAACTTCTCGTGGTTTGAGGCCTGGCTTGCTCCACCCCCTGCTCTTGATATTGTCCTGCATGTGGGCTGCATTTTGGCTGCCTTTTGGGCTGGAGCTTCTCGAGTTTTGAGGCCTGGCTTGCTCCAGCCCCTGCTCTTGCGATTCTCACAGATGTGGGCTGCATTTTGGCTGCATTTTTGGGCTGGAACTTCTCGTGGTTTGAGGCCTGGCTTGCTCCACCCCCTGCTCTTGCGATTCTCCCAGATGTGGGCTGGATTTTGGCTGCATTTTGGGCTGGAGCTTCTCGTGGTTTGAGGCATGCCTTGGTGCACCCCCTGCTCTAGATATTCTCCCGGATGTGGGCTGCATTTTGGCTGCATTTTGGGCTGGAGCTTCTCGTGGTTTGAGGCCTGGTTTGCTCCACCCCCTGCTCTTGAGATTCTCCCGGATGTGGGCTGCATTTTGGCTGCATATGGGCTGGAGCTTCTCGTGGTTTGAGGCCTGGCTTGCTCCACCCCCTGCTCTTGAGATTCTCCCGCATGTGGGCTGCATTTTGGCTGCCTTTTGGGCTGGAGCTTCTCGTGGTTTGAGGCCTGCCTCGCTCCACCCCCTGCTCTTGAGATTCTCCCGGATGTGGGCTGAATTTTGGCTGCCTTTTGGGCTGGAGCTTCTCGTGGTTTGAGGCCTGGATTGCTCCACCCCCTGCTCTTGAGATTCTCCCGGATGTGGGCTGCATTTTGGCTGCCTTTTGGGCTGGAGCTTCTCGTGGTTTGAGGCCTGGCTTGCTCCACCCCCTGCTCTTGATATTCTCCCGCATGTGGGCTGCATTTTGGCTGCCTTTTGGGCTGGAGCTTCTCGTGGTTTGAGGCCTGGCTTGCTCCACCCCCTGCTCTTGAGATTCTCCCGGAAGTGGGCTGGATTTTGTCTGCCTTTTGGGCTGGAGCTTCTCGTGGTTTGAGGCCTGGCTTGCTCTACCCCCTGCTCTTGATATTCTCCCGGATGTGGGCTGCATTTTGGCTGCATTTTGGGCTGGAGCTTCTCGTGGTTTGAGGCCTGGCTTGCTCCACCCCCTGCTCTTGAGATTCTCCCAGATGTGGGCTGCATTTTGGCTGCCTTTTGGGCTGGAGCTTCTCGTGGTTTGAGGCCTGGCTTGCTCCACCCCCTGCTCTTGAGATTCTCCCGGATGTGGGCTGCATTTTGGCTGCCTTTTGGGCTGGAGCTTCTTGTGGTTTGGGGCCTGGCTTGCTCCACCCCCTGCTCTTGAGATTCTCCCGGATGTGGGCTGCATTTTGGCTGCCTTTTGGGCTGGAGCTTCTCGTGGTTTGAGGCCTGGCTTGCTCCACCCCCTGCTCTTGAGATTCTCCCGGATGTGGGCTGAATTTTGGCTGCATTTTGGGCTGGAGCTTCTCGTGGTTTGAGGCCTGGCTTGCTCCACCCCCTGCTCTTGAGATTCTCCTGGATGTGGGCTGCATTTTGGCTGCCTTTTGGGCTGGAGCTTCTCGTGGTTTGAGGCCTGGCTTGCTCCACCCCCTGCTCTTGAGATTGTCCTGCATGTGGGCTGCATTTTGGCTGCCTTTTGGGCTGGAGCTTCTCTTGGTTTGAGGCCTGGCTTGCTCCACCCCCTGCTCTTGAGATTCTCCCGGATGTGGGCTGCATTTTGGCTGCATTTTGGGCTGGAGCTTCTCGTGGTTTGGGGCCTGGCTTGCTCCACCCCCTGCTCTTGAGATTCTCCCGGATGTGGGCTGCATTTTGGCTGCCTTTTGGGCTGGAGCTTCTTGTGGTTTGAGGCCTGGCTTGCTCCACCCCCTGCTCTTGATATTGTCCTGCATGTGGGCTGCATTTTGGCTGCCTTTTGGGCTGGAGCTTCTCGTGGTTTGAGGCCTGGCTTGCTCCACCCCCTGCTCTTGAGATTCTCCTCCATGTGGGCTGGATTTTGGCTGCATTTTGGGCTGGAGCTTCTCGTGGTTTGAGGCCTGGCTTGCTCCACCCCCTGCTCTTGAGATTCTCACAGATGTGGGCTGCATTTTGGCTGCCTTTTGGGCTGGATCTTCTCGTGGTTTGAGGCCTGGCTTGCTCCACCCCCTGCTCTTGAGATTCTCCCGGAAGTGGGCTGGATTTTGGCTGCCTTTTGGGCTGGAGCTTCTCGTGGTTTGAGGCCTGGCTTGCTCCACCCCCTGCTCTTGAGATTCTCCCGGATGTGGGCTGCAAATTGGCTGCCTTTTGGGCTGGAGCTTCTCCTGGTTTGAGGCCTGGCTTGCTCCACCCCCTGTTCTTGAGATTCTCGCAGATATGGCCTGCATTTTGGCTGCATTTTGGGCTGGAGCTTCTCGTGGTTTGAGGCCTGGCTTGCTCCACCCCCTGCTCTTGAGATTCTCCCGCATGTGTGCTGCATTTTGGCTGCATATGGGCTGGAGCTTTTCGTGGTTTGAGGCCTGCCTCGCTCCACTCCCTGCTCTTGAGATTCTCCTGGATGTGGGCTGCATTTTGGCTGCCTTTTGGGCTGGAGCTTCTCGTGGTTTGAGGCCTGGTTTGCTCCAACCCCTGCCCTTGATATTCTCCCGGATGTGGGCTGGATTTTGGCTGCCTTTTGGGCTGGAGCTTCTCGTGGTTTGAGGCCTGGCTTGCTCCACCCCCTGCTCTTGAGATTCTCCTGGATGTGGGCTGCATTTTGGCTGCATTTTGGGCTGGAGCTTCTCGTGGTTTGAGGCCTGGCTTGCTCCACCCCCTGCTCTTGAGATTCTCCCGCACGTGGGCTGGATTTTGGCTGCCTTTTGGGCTGGAGCTTCTCGTGGTTTGAGGCCTGGCTTGCTCCACCCCCTGCTCTTGCGATTCTCCCGGATGTGGGCTGGATTTTGGCTGCCTTTTGGGCTGGAGCTTCTCGTGGTTTGAGGCCTGGCTTGCTCCACCCCCTGCTCTTGATATTCTCCCGGATGTGGGCTGCCTTTTGGCTGCCTTTTGGGCTGGAGCTTCTCGTGGTTTGAGGCCTGGCTTGCTCCACCCCCTGCTCTTGAGATTCTCCCGCATGTGGGCTGCATTTTGGCTGCATATGGGCTGGAGCTTCTCGTGGTTTGAGGCCTGGCTTGCTCCACCCCGTGCTCTTGAGATTCTCCCGGATGTGGGCTGCATTTTGGCTGCCTTTTGGGCTGGAGCTTCTCGTGGTTTGAGGCCTGGTTTGCTCCAACCCCTGCCCTTGATATTCTCCCGGATGTGGGCTGGATTTTGGCTGCCTTTTGGGCTGGAGCTTCTCGTGGTTTGAGGCCTGGCTTGCTCCACCCCCTGCTCTTGAGATTCTCCTCCATGTGGGCTGCATTTTGGCTGCCTTTTGGGCTGGAGCTTCTCGTGGTTTGAGGCCTGGCTTGCTCCACCCCCTGCTCTTGAGATTCTCCCGGAAGTGGGCTGGATTTTGGCTGCCTTTTGGGCTGGAGCTTCTCGTGGTTTGAGGCCTGGCTTGCTCTACCCCCTGCTCTTGATATTCTCCCGGATGTGGGCTGCATTTTGGCTGCCTTTTGGGCTGGAGCTTCTCGTGGTTTGAGGCCTGGCTTGCTCCACCCCCTGCTCCTGAGATTCTCCCGGATGTGGGCTGCATTTTGACTGCCTTTTGGGCTGGAGCTTCTCGTGGTTTGAGGCCTGCCTTGCTCTACCCCCTGCTCTTGATATTCTCCCGGATGTGGGCTGCAAATTGGCTGCATTTTGGGCTGGAGCTTCTCGTGGTTTGAGGCCTGGCTTGCTCCACCCCCTGCTCTTGAGATTCTCCCGGATGTGGGCTGCATTTTGGCTGCATATGGGCTGGAGCTTTTCGTGGTTTGAGGCCTGCCTCGCTCCACTCCCTGCTCTTGAGAATCTCCTGGATGTGGGCTGCATTTTGGCTGCCTTTTGGGCTGGAGCTTCTCGTGGTTTGAGGCCTGGCTTGCTCCACCCCTTGCTCTTGAGATTCTCCCGGATGTGGGCTGCATTTTGGCTGCCTTTTGGGCTGGAGCTTCTCGTGGTTTGAGGCCTGGCTTCCTCCAACCCCTGCCCTTGATATTCTCCTGGATGTGGGCTGGATTTTGGCTGCCTTTTGGGCTGGAGCTTCTCGTGGTTTGAGGCCTGGCTTGCTCTACCCCCTGCTCTTGAGATTCTCCCGGATGTGGGCTGCATTTTGGCTGCATTTTGGGCTGGAGCTTCTCGTGGTTTGAGGCCTGCCTTGCTCTACCCCCTGCTCTTGATATTCTCCCGCATGTGGGCTGCATTTTGGCTGCCTTTTGGGCTGGAGCTTCTCTTGGTTTGAGGCCTGGCTTGCTCCACCCCCTGCTCTTGAGATTCTCCCGGAAGTGGGCTGGATTTTGGCTGCCTTTTGGGCTGGAGCTTCTCGTGGTTTGAGGCCTGGCTTGCTCCACCCCCTGCTCTTGAGATTCTCCCGGAGGTGGGCTGCATTTTGGCTGCCTTTTGGGCTGGAGCTTCTCGTGGTTTGAGGCCTGCCTTGCTCTACCCCCTGCTCTTGATATTCTCCTGGATGTGGGCTGCAAATTGGCTGCCTTTTGGGCTGGAGCTTCTCCTGGTTTGAGGCCTGGCTTGCTCCACCCCCTGCTCTTGAGATTCTCCCGGATGTGGGCTGCATTTTGGCTGCATATGAGCTGGAGCTTCTCGTGGTTTGAGGCCTGCCTCGCTCCACCCCCTGCTCTTGATATTCTCCCGGATGTGGGCTGAATTTTGGCTGCCTTTTGGGCTGGAGCTTCTCTTGGTTTGAGGCCTGGCTTGCTCCACCCCCTGCTCTTGATATTCTCCCGGATGTGGGCTGCATTTTGGCTGCCTTTTGGGCTGGAGCTTCTCGTGGTTTGAGGCCTGGCTTGCTCCACCCCCTGCTCTTGAGATTCTCCCGGAGGTGGGCTGCATTTTGGCTGCCTTTTGGGCTGGAGCTTCTCGTGGTTTGAGGCCTGCCTTGCTCTACCCCCTGCTCTTGATATTCTCCTGGATGTGGGCTGCAAATTGGCTGCCTTTTGGGCTGGAGCTTCTCCTGGTTTGAGGCCTGGCTTGCTCCACCCCCTGCTCTTGAGATTCTCCCGGATGTGGGCTGCATTTTGGCTGCATATGAGCTGGAGCTTCTCGTGGTTTGAGGCCTGCCTCGCTCCACCCCCTGCTCTTGAGATTCTCCTGGATGTGGGCTGCATTTTGGCTGCCTTTTGGGCTGGAGCTTCTCGTGGTTTGAGGCCTGGCTTGCTCCACACCCTGCTCTTGAGATTCTCCCGGATGTGGGCTGCATTTTGGCTGCATATGGGCTGGAGCTTCTCGTGGTTTGAGGCCTGGCTTGCTCCACCCCCTGCTCTTGATATTCTCCCGGATGTGGGCTGCATTTTGGCTGCCTTTTGGGCTGGAGCTTCTCGAGGTTTGAGGCCTGGCTTGCTCCACCCCCTGCTCTTGAGATTCTCCTGGATGTGGGCTGCATTTTGACTGCCTTTTGGGCTGGAGCTTCTCGTGGTTTGAGGCCTGGCTTGCTCCACACCCTGCTCTTGAGATTCTCCCGCATGTGGGCTGCATTTTGGCTGCATATGGGCTGGAGCTTTTCGTGGTTTGAGGCCTGCCTCGCTCCACTCCCTGCTCTTGAGATTCTCCTGGATGTGGGCTGCATTTTGGCTGCCTTTTGGGCTGGAGCTTCTCGTGGTTTGAGGCCTGCCTCGCTCCACCCCCTGCTCTTGAGATTCTCCCGGATGTGGGCTGCATTTTGGCTGCCTTTTGGGCTGGAGCTTCTTGTGGTTTGGGGCCTGGCTTGCTCCACCCCCTGCTCTTGAGATTCTCCCGGATGTGGGCTGCATTTTGGCTGCATTTTGGGCTGGAGCTTCTCGTGGTTTGAGGCCTGGTTTGCTCCACCCCCTGCTCTTGAGATTCTCCCGGAAGTGGGCTGGATTTTGGCTGCCTTTTGGGCTGGAGCTTCTCGTGGTTTGAGGCCTGGCTTGCTCCACCCCCTGCTCTTGCGATTCTCCCGGATGTGGGCTGGATTTTGGCTGCCTTTTGGGCTGGAGCTTCTCGTGGTTTGAGGCCTGGCTTGCTCCACCCCCTGCTCTTGATATTCTCCCGGATGTGGGCTGCCTTTTTGCTGCCTTTTGGGCTGGAGCTTCTCGTGGTTTGAGGCCTGGCTTGCTCCACCCCCTGCTCTTGAGATTCTCCCGCATGTGGGCTGCATTTTGGCTGCATATGGGCTGGAGCTTCTCGTGGTTTGAGGCCTGGCTTGCTCCACCCCGTGCTCTTGAGATTCTCCCGGATGTGGGCTGCATTTTGGCTGCATATGGGCTGGAGCTTCTCGTGGTTTGAGGCCTGGCTTGCTCCACCCCCTGCTCTTGATATTCTCCCGGATGTGGGCTGCATTTTGGCTGCCTTTTGGGCTGGAGCTTCTCGAGGTTTGAGGCCTGGCTTGCTCCACCCCCTGCTCTTGAGATTCTCCTGGATGTTGTCTGCATTTTGACTGCCTTTTGGGCTGGAGCTTCTCGTGGTTTGAGGCCTGGCTTGCTCCACACCCTGCTCTTGAGATTCTCCCGCATGTGGGCTGCATTTTGGCTGCATATGGGCTGGAGCTTTTCGTGGTTTGAGGCCTGCCTCGCTCCACTCCCTGCTCTTGAGATTCTCCTGGATGTGGGCTGCATTTTGGCTGCCTTTTGGGCTGGAGCTTCTCGTGGTTTGAGGCCTGGCTTGCTCCACCCCCTGCTCTTGAGATTCTCCCGGATGTGGGCTGCATTTTGGCTGCCTTTTGGGCTGGAGCTTCTTGTGGTTTGGGGCCTGGCTTGCTCCACCCCCTGCTCTTGAGATTCTCCCGGATGTGGGCTGCATTTTGGCTGCATTTTGGGCTGGAGCTTCTCGTGGTTTGAGGCCTGGTTTGCTCCACCCCCTGCTCTTGAGATTCTCCCGGAAGTGGGCTGGATTTTGGCTGCCTTTTGGGCTGGAGCTTCTCGTGGTTTGAGGCCTGGCTTGCTCCACCCCCTGCTCTTGCGATTCTCCCGGATGTGGGCTGGATTTTGGCTGCCTTTTGGGCTGGAGCTTCTCGTGGTTTGAGGCCTGGCTTGCTCCACCCCCTGCTCTTGATATTCTCCCGGATGTGGGCTGCCTTTTTGCTGCCTTTTGGGCTGGAGCTTCTCGTGGTTTGAGGCCTGGCTTGCTCCACCCCCTGCTCTTGAGATTCTCCCGCATGTGGGCTGCATTTTGGCTGCATATGGGCTGGAGCTTCTCGTGGTTTGAGGCCTGGCTTGCTCCACCCCGTGCTCTTGAGATTCTCCCGGATGTGGGCTGCATTTTGGCTGCCTTTTGGGCTGGAGCTTCTCGTGGTTTGAGGCCTGGTTTGCTCCAACCCCTGCCCTTGATATTCTCCCGGATGTGGGCTGGATTTTGGCTGCCTTTTGGGCTGGAGCTTCTCGTGGTTTGAGGCCTGGCTTGCTCCACCCCCTGCTCTTGAGATTCTCCTCCATGTGGGCTGCATTTTGGCTGCCTTTTGGGCTGGAGCTTCTCGTGGTTTGAGGCCTGGCTTGCTCCACCCCCTGCTCTTGAGATTCTCCCGGAAGTGGGCTGGATTTTGGCTGCCTTTTGGGCTGGAGCTTCTCGTGGTTTGAGGCCTGGCTTGCTCTACCCCCTGCTCTTGATATTCTCCCGGATGTGGGCTGCATTTTGGCTGCCTTTTGGGCTGGAGCTTCTCGTGGTTTGAGGCCTGGCTTGCTCCACCCCCTGCTCCTGAGATTCTCCCGGATGTGGGCTGCATTTTGACTGCCTTTTGGGCTGGAGCTTCTCGTGGTTTGAGGCCTGCCTTGCTCTACCCCCTGCTCTTGATATTCTCCCGGATGTGGGCTGCAAATTGGCTGCATTTTGGGCTGGAGCTTCTCGTGGTTTGAGGCCTGGCTTGCTCCACCCCCTGCTCTTGAGATTCTCCCGGATGTGGGCTGCATTTTGGCTGCATATGGGCTGGAGCTTTTCGTGGTTTGAGGCCTGCCTCGCTCCACTCCCTGCTCTTGAGAATCTCCTGGATGTGGGCTGCATTTTGGCTGCCTTTTGGGCTGGAGCTTCTCGTGGTTTGAGGCCTGGCTTGCTCCACCCCTTGCTCTTGAGATTCTCCCGGATGTGGGCTGCATTTTGGCTGCCTTTTGGGCTGGAGCTTCTCGTGGTTTGAGGCCTGGCTTCCTCCAACCCCTGCCCTTGATATTCTCCTGGATGTGGGCTGGATTTTGGCTGCCTTTTGGGCTGGAGCTTCTCGTGGTTTGAGGCCTGGCTTGCTCTACCCCCTGCTCTTGATATTCTCCCGGATGTGGGCTGAATTTTGGCTGCCTTTTGGGCTGGAGCTTCTCGTGGTTTGAGGCCTGGCTTGCTCCACCCCCTGCTCTTGATATTCTCCCGGATGTGGGCTGCATTTTGGCTGCCTTTTGGGCTGGAGCTTCTCGTGGTTTGAGGCCTGGCTTGCTCCACCCCCTGCTCTTGAGATTCTCCCGGAGGTGGGCTGCATTTTGGCTGCCTTTTGGGCTGGAGCTTCTCGTGGTTTGAGGCCTGCCTTGCTCTACCCCCTGCTCTTGATATTCTCCTGGATGTGGGCTGCAAATTGGCTGCCTTTTGGGCTGGAGCTTCTCCTGGTTTGAGGCCTGGCTTGCTCCACCCCCTGCTCTTGAGATTCTCCCGGATGTGGGCTGCATTTTGGCTGCATATGAGCTGGAGCTTCTCGTGGTTTGAGGCCTGCCTCGCTCCACCCCCTGCTCTTGAGATTCTCCTGGATGTGGGCTGCATTTTGGCTGCCTTTTGGGCTGGAGCTTCTCGTGGTTTGAGGCCTGGGTTCCTCCACACGCTGCTCTTGAGATTCTCCCGGATGTGGGCTGCATTTTGGCTGCATATGGGCTGGAGCTTCTCGTGGTTTGAGGCCTGGCTTGCTCCACCCCCTGCTCTTGATATTCTCCCGGATGTGGGCTGCATTTTGGCTGCCTTTTGGGCTGGAGCTTCTCGAGGTTTGAGGCCTGGCTTGCTCCACCCCCTGCTCTTGAGATTCTCCCGGATGTGGGCTGCATTTTGACTGCCTTTTGGGCTGGAGCTTCTCGTGGTTTGAGGCCTGGCTTGCTCCACACCCTGCTCTTGAGATTCTCCCGCATGTGGGCTGCATTTTGGCTGCATATGGGCTGGAGCTTCTCGTGGTTTGATGACTGGCTTTCACCACCCCCTGCTCTTGAGATTGTCCCGGATGTGGGCTGCATTTTGGCTGCCTTTTGGGCTGGAGGTTCTCGTGGTTTGAGGCCTGCCTTGCTCTACCCCCTGCTCTTGATATTCTCCTGGATGTGGGCTGCAAATTGGCTGCCTTTTGGGCTGGAGCTTCTCCTGGTTTGAGGCCTGGCTTGCTCCACCCCCTGCTCTTGAGATTCTCCCGGATGTGGGCTGCATTTTGGCTGCATATGAGCTGGAGCTTCTCGTGGTTTGAGGCCTGCCTCGCTCCACCCCCTGCTCTTGAGATTCTCCTGGATGTGGTCTGCATTTTGGCTGCATATGGGCTGGAGCTTCTCGTGGTTTGAGGCCTGGCTTGCTCCACCCCCTGCTCTTGATATTCTCCCGGATGTGGGCTGCATTTTGGCTGCCTTTTGGGCTGGAGCTTCTCGAGGTTTGAGGCCTGGCTTGCTCCACCCCCTGCTCTTGAGATTCTCCCGGATGTGGGCTGCATTTTGACTGCCTTTTGGGCTGGAGCTTCTCGTGGTTTGAGGCCTGGCTTGCTCCACCCCCTGCTCTTGAGATTCTCCCGCATGTGGGCTGCATTTTGGCTGCATATGGGCTGGAGCTTCTCGTGGTTTGATGACTGGCTTTCACCACCCCCTGCTCTTGAGATTGTCCCGGATGTGGGCTGCATTTTGGCTGCCTTTTGGGCTGGAGCTTCTCGTGGTTTGAGGCCTGGCTTGCTCCATCCCCTGCTCTTGAGATTCTCCCGGATGTGGGCTGCATTTTGACTGCCTTTTGGGCTGGAGCTTCTCGTGGTTTGAGGCCTGGCTTGCTCCACCCCCTGCTCTTGAGATTCTCCCCGAAGTGGGCTGCATTTTGGATGCCTTTTGGGCTGGAGCTTCTCGTGGTTTGAGGCCTGGCTTGTTCTACCCCCTGCTCTTGATATTCTCCCGGATGTGGGCTGCATTTTGGCTGCATTTTGGGCTGGAGCTTCTCGTGGTTTGAGGCCTGGCTTGCTCTAGCCCCTGCTCTTGATATTCTCCCGGATGTGGGCTGAATTTTGGCTGCCTTTTGGGCTGGAGCTTCTCTTGGTTTGAGCCTGGCTTGCTCCACCCCCTGCTCTTGAGATTCTCCCGGATGTGGGCTGGATTTTGGCTGCCTTTTGGGCTGGAGCTTCTCGTGGTTTGAGGCCTGGCTTGCTCCACCCCCTGCTCTTGAGATTCTCCCGGATGTGGGCTGCATTTTGGCTGCCTTTTGGGCTGGAGCTTCTCGTGGTTTGAGGCCTGGTTTGCTCCAACCCCTGCCCTTGATATTCTCCCGGATGTGGGCTGCATTTTGGCTGCCTTTTGGGCTGGAGCTTCTCGTGGTTTGAGGCCTGGCTTGCTCTACCACCTGCTCTTGAGATTCTCCCGGATGTGGGCTGTATTTTGGCTGCCTTTTGAGCTGGAGCTTCTCGTGGTTTGAGGCCTGGCTTGCTCTACCCCCTGCTCTTGATATTCTCCCGGATGTGGGCTGAATTTTGGCTGCCTTTTGGGCTGGAGCTTCTCTTGGTTTGAGGCCTGGCTTGCTCCACCCCCTGCTCTTGATATTCTCCCGGATGTGGGCTGCATTTTGGCTGCCTTTTGGGCTGGAGCTTCTCGTGGTTTGAGGCCTGGCTTGCTCCACCCCCTGCTCTTGAGATTCTCCCGGATGTGGGCTGCATTTTGGCTGCCTTTTGGGCTGGAGCTTCTCGTGGTTTGAGGCCTGCCTTGCTCTACCCCCTGCTCTTGATATTCTCCCGGATGAGGGCTGCAAATTGGCTGCCTTTTGGGCTGGAGCTTCTCCTGGTTTGAGGCCTGGCTCGCTCCACCCCCTGCTCTTGAGATTCTCCCGGATGTGGGCTGCATTTTGGCTGCATATGGGCTGGAGCTTCTCGTGGTTTGAGGCCTGGCTTGCTCCACCCCCTGCTCTTGATATTCTCCCGGATGTGGGCTGCATTTTGGCTGCCTTTTGGGCTGGAGCTTCTCGTGGTTTGAGGCCTGGTTTGCTCCACCCCCTGCTCTTGAGATTCTCCCTTATGTGGGCTGGATTTTGGCTGCCTTTTGGGCTGGAGGTTCTCGTGGTTTGAGGCCTGGCTTGCTCCACCCCCTGCTCTTGATATTGTACTGCATGTGGGCTGCATTTTGGCTGCCTTTTGGGCTGCAGCTTCTCGAGGTTTGAGGCCTGGCTTGCTCCACCCCCTGCTCTTGAGATTCTCCCGGAGGTGGTCTGGAGTTTGGCTGCCTTTTGGGCTGGAGCTTCTCGTGGTTTGAGGCCTGGCTTTCTCCACCCCCTGCCTTTGAGATTGTCCCAGATATGGCTTGCATTTTGGCTGCCTTTTGGGCTGGAGCTTCTCGTGGTTTGATGCCTGGCTTTCACCACCCCCTGCTCTTGAGATTGTCCCGGATGTGGGCTGCATTTTGGCTGCCTTTTGGGATGGAGCTTCTCTTGGTTTGGGGCCTGGCTTGCTCCACCCCCTGCTCTTGATATTCTCCTGGATGTGGTCTGAATTTTGGCTGCATTTTGGGCTGGAGCTTCTCGTGGTTTGAGGCCTGGCTTGCTCCACCCCCTGCTCTTGATATTCTCCCGGATGTGGGCTGCATTTTGGCTGCCTGTTGGGCTGGAGCTTCTCGTGGTTTGAGGCCTGGCTTCCTCCACCCCCTGCTCTTCATATTCTCCCAGATATGGCCTGAAATTTGGCTGCCTTTTGGGCTGGAGCTTCTCGTGGTTTGAGGCCTGGCTTGCTCCACCCCATGCTCTTGATATTCTCCCAGATATGACCTGAATTTTGGCTGCCTTTTGGGCTGGAGTTTCTCGTGGTTTCAGGCCTGTCTTGCTCCAGCCCCTGCTCTTGAGATTCTCCCGGATGTGGGCTGCATTTTGGCTGCCTTTTGGGCTGGAGATTCTCGAGGTTTGAGGCCTGGCTTGCTCCAGCCCCTGCTCTTGAGATACTCACAGATGTGGGCTGCATTTTGGCTGCCTTTTTGGGGTGGAACTTCTCGTGGTTTGAGGCCTGGCTTGCTCCACCCCCTGCTCTTGATATTGTCCTGCATGTGGGCTGCATTTTGGCTGCCTTTTGGGCTGGAGCTTCTCGAGGTTTGAGGCCTGGCTTGCTCCAGCCCCTGCTCTTGAGATTCTCACAGATGTGGGCTGCATTTTGGCTGCATTTTTGGGCTGGAACTTCTCGTGGTTTGAGGCCTGGCTTGCTCCACCCCCTGCTCTTGCGATTCTCCCGGATGTGGGCTGCATTTTGGCTGCATTTTGGGCTGGAGCTTCTCGTGGTTTGAGGCCTGCCTCGCTCCACCCCCTGCTCTTGATATTCTCCCGGATGTGGGCTGAATTTTGGCTGCCTTTTGGGCTGGAGCTTCTCGTGGTTTGAGGCCTGGCTTGCTCCACCCCCTGCTCTTGAGATTCTCGCGGATGTGGGCTGCATTTTGGCTGCCTTTTGGGCTGGAGCTTCTCGTGGTTTGAGGCCTGGCTTGCTCCACCCCCTGCTCTTGATATTCTCCCGCATGTGGGCTGCATTTTGGCTGCCTTTTGGGCTGGAGCTTCTCGTGGTTTGAGGCCTGGCTTGCTCCACCCCCTGCTCTTGAGATTCTCCCGGAAGTGGGCTGGATTTTGTCTGCCTTTTGGGCTGGAGCTTCTCGTGGTTTGAGGCCTGGCTTGCTCTACCCCCTGCTCTTGATATTCTCCCGGATGTGGGCTGCATTTTGGCTGCCTTTTGGGCTGGAGGTTCTCGTGGTTTGAGGCCTGCCTTGCTCTACCCCCTGCTCTTGATATTCTCCTGGATGTGGGCTGCAAATTGGCTGCCTTTTGGGCTGGAGCTTCTCCTGGTTTGAGGCCTGGCTTGCTCCAGCCCCTGCTCTTGAGATTCTCCCGGATGTGGGCTGCATTTTGGCTGCATATGAGCTGGAGCTTCTCGTGGTTTGAGGCCTGCCTCGCTCCACCCCCTGCTCTTGAGATTCTCCTGGATGTGGGCTGCATTTTGGCTGCATATGGGCTGGAGCTTCTCGTGGTTTGAGGCCTGGCTTGCTCCACCCCCTGCTCTTGATATTCTCCCGGATGTGGGCTGCATTTTGGCTGCCTTTTGGGCTGGAGCTTCTCGAGGTTTGAGGCCTGGCTTGCTCCACCCCCTGCTCTTGAGATTCTCCCGGATGTGGGCTGCATTTTGACTGCCTTTTGGGCTGGAGCTTCTCGTGGTTTGAGGCCTGGCTTGCTCCACACCCTGCTCTTGAGATTCTCCCGCATGTGGGCTGCATTTTGGCTGCATATGGGCTGGAGCTTCTCGTGGTTTGATGACTGGCTTTCACCACCCCCTGCTCTTGAGATTGTCCCGGATGTGGGCTGCATTTTGGCTGCCTTTTGGGCTGGAGGTTCTCGTGGTTTGAGGCCTGGCTTGCTCCATCCCCTGCTCTTGAGATTCTCCCGGATGTGGGCTGCATTTTGACTGCCTTTTGGGCTGGAGCTTCTCGTGGTTTGAGGCCTGGCTTGCTCCACCCCCTGCTCTTGAGATTCTCCCCGAAGTGGGCTGCATTTTGGATGCCTTTTGGGCTGGAGCTTCTCGTGGTTTGAGGCCTGGCTTGTTCTACCCCCTGCTCTTGATATTCTCCCGGATGTGGGCTGCATTTTGGCTGCCTTTTGGGCTGGAGCTTCTCGTGGTTTGAGGCCTGGCTTGCTCTAGCCCCTGCTCTTGATATTCTCGCGGATGTGGGCTGAATTTTGGCTGCCTTTTGGGCTGGAGCTTCTCTTGGTTTGAGCCTGGCTTGCTCCACCCCCTGCTCTTGAGATTCTCCCGGATGTGGGCTGCATTTTGGCTGCCTTTTGGGCTGGAGCTTCTCGTGGTTTGAGGCCTGGCTTGCTCCACCCCCTGCTCTTGAGATTCTCCCGGATGTGGGCTGCATTTTGGCTGCCTTTTGGGCTGGAGCTTCTCGTGGTTTGAGGCCTGCCTTGCTCTACCCCCTGCTCTTGAGATTCTCCCGGATGTGGGCTGGATTTTGGCTGCATTTTGGGCTGGAGCTTCTCGTGGTTTGAGGCCTGGCTTGCTCCACCCCCTGCTCTTGAGATTCTCCCGGATGTGGGCTGCATTTTGGCTGCCTTTTGGGCTGGAGCTTCTCGTGGTTTAAGGCCTGGTTTGCTCCAACCCCTGCCCTTGATATTCTCCCGGATGTGGGCTGGATTTTGGCTGCCTTTTGGGCTGGAGCTTCTCGTGGTTTGAGGCCTGGCTTGCTCTACCACCTGCTCTTGAGATTCTCCCGGATGTGGGCTGCATTTTGGCTGCCTTTTGAGCTGGAGCTTCTCGTGGTTTGAGGCCTGGCTTGCTCTACCCCCTGCTCTTGATATTCTCCCGGATGTGGGCTGAATTTTGGCTGCCTTTTGGGCTGGAGCTTCTCTTGGTTTGAGGCCTGGCTTGCTCCACCCCCTGCTCTTGATATTCTCCCGGATGTGGGCTGCATTTTGGCTGCCTTTTGGGCTGGAGCTTCTCGTGGTTTGAGGCCTGGCTTGCTCCACCCCCTGCTCTAGATATTCTCCCGGATGTGGGCTGCATTTTGGCTGCCTTTTGGGCTGGAGCTTCTCGTGGTTTGAGGCCTGCCTTGCTCTACCCCCTGCTCTTGATATTCTCCCGGATGAGGGCTGCAAATTGGCTGCCTTTTGGGCTGGAGCTTCTCCTGGTTTGAGGCCTGGCTCGCTCCACCCCCTGCTCTTGAGATTCTCCCGGATGTGGGCTGCATTTTGGCTGCATATGGGCTGGAGCTTCTCGTGGTTTGAGGCCTGGCTTGCTCCACCCCCTGCTCTTGATATTCTCCCGGATGTGGGCTGCATTTTGGCTGCCTTTTGGGCTGGAGCTTCTCGTGGTTTGAGGCCTGGTTTGCTCCACCCCCTGCTCTTGAGATTCTCCCTTATGTGGGCTGGATTTTGGCTGCCTTTTGGGCTGGAGGTTCTCGTGGTTTGAGGCCTGGCTTGCTCCACCCCCTGCTCTTGATATTGTACTGCATGTGGGCTGCATTTTGGCTGCCTTTTGGGCTGCAGCTTCTCGAGGTTTGAGGCCTGGCTTGCTCCACCCCCTGCTCTTGAGATTCTCCCGGAGGTGGTCTGGAGTTTGGCTGCCTTTTGGGCTGGAGCTTCTCGTGGTTTGATGCCTGGCTTTCACCACCCCCTGCTCTTGAGATTGTCCCGGATGTGGGCTGCATTTTGGCTGCCTTTTGGGATGGAGCTTCTCTTGGTTTGGGGCCTGGCTTGCTCCACCCCCTGCTCTTGATATTCTCTTGGATGTGGTCTGAATTTTGGCTGCATTTTGGGCTGGAGCTTCTCGTGGTTTGAGGCCTGGCTTGCTCCACCCCCTGCTCTTGATATTCTCCCGGATGTGGGCTGCATTTTGGCTGCCTGTTGGGCTGGAGCTTCTCGTGGTTTGAGGCCTGGCTTCCTCCACCCCCTGCTCTTCATATTCTCCCAGATATGGCCTGAAATTTGGCTGCATTTTGGGCTGGAGCTTCTCGTGGTTTGAGGCCTGGCTTGCTCCACCCCATGCTCTTGATATTCTCCCAGATATGACCTGAATTTTGGCTGCCTTTTGGGCTGGAGTTTCTCGTGGTTTCAGGCCTGTCTTGCTCCAGCCCCTGCTCTTGAGATTCTCCCGGATGTGGGCTGCATTTTGGCTGCCTTTTGGGCTGGAGATTCTCGAGGTTTGAGGCCTGGCTTGCTCCAGCCCCTGCTCTTGAGATACTCACAGATGTGGGCTGCATTTTGGCTGCCTTTTTGGGGTGGAACTTCTCGTGGTTTGAGGCCTGGCTTGCTCCACCCCCTGCTCTTGATATTGTCCTGCATGTGGGCTGCATTTTGGCTGCCTTTTGGGCTGGAGCTTCTCGAGGTTTGAGGCCTGGCTTGCTCCAGCCCCTGCTCTTGAGATTCTCACAGATGTGGGCTGCATTTTGGCTGCATTTTTGGGCTGGAACTTCTCGTGGTTTGAGGCCTGGCTTGCTCCACCCCCTGCTCTTGCGATTCTCCCGGATGTGGGCTGCATTTTGGCTGCATTTTGGGCTGGAGCTTCTCGTGGTTTGAGGCCTGCCTCGCTCCACCCCCTGCTCTTGAGATTCTCCCGGATGTGGGCTGAATTTTGGCTGCCTTTTGGGCTGGAGCTTCTCGTGGTTTGAGGCCTGGCTTGCTCCACCCCCTGCTCTTGAGATTCTCGCGGATGTGGGCTGCATTTTGGCTGCCTTTTGGGCTGGAGCTTCTCGTGGTTTGAGGCCTGGCTTGCTCCACCCCCTGCTCTTGATATTCTCCCGGATGTGGGCTGCATTTTGGCTGCCTTTTGGGCTGGAGCTTCTCGTGGTTTGAGGCCTGGCTTGCTCCACCCCCTGCTCTTGAGATTCTCCCGGAAGTGGGCTGCATTTTGGCTGCCTTTTGGGCTGGAGCTTCTCGTGGTTTGAGGCCTGGCTTGCTCTACCCCCTGCTCTTGATATTCTCCCGGATGTGGGCTGCATTTTGGCTGCCTTTTGGGCTGGAGCTTCTCGTGGTTTGAGGCCTGGCTTGCTCCATCCCCTGCTCTTGAGATTCTCCTGGATGTGGGCTGCATTTTGGCTGCCTTTTGGGCTGGAGCTTCTCGTGGTTTGAGGCCTGGCTTGCTCCACCCCCTGCTCTTGAGATTCTCCCGGATGTGGGCTGCATTTTGGCTGCCTTTTGGGCTGGAGCTTCTTGTGGTTTGGGGCCTGGCTTGCTCCACCCCCTGCTCTTGAGATTCTCCCGGATGTGGGCTGCATTTTGGCTGCCTTTTGGGCTGGAGCTTCTCGTGGTTTGAGGCCTGGCTTGCTCCACCCCCTGCTCTTGAGATTCTCCCGGATGTGGGCTGAATTTTGGCTGCATTTTGGGCTGGAGCTTCTCGTGGTTTGAGGCCTGGCTTGCTCCACCCCCTGCTCTTGAGATTCTCCTGGATGTGGGCTGCATTTTGGCTGCCTTTTGGGCTGGAGCTTCTCGTGGTTTGAGGCCTGGCTTGCTCCACCCCCTGCTCTTGAGATTCTCCTGGATGTGGGCTGCATTTTGGCTGCCTTTTGGGCTGGAGCTTCTCGTGGTTTGAGGCCTGGCTTGCTCTACCCCCTGCTCTTGAGATTCTCCCGGATGTGGGCTGCATTTTGGCTGCATTTTGGGCTGGAGCTTCTCGTGGTTTGAGGCCTGGCTTGCTCTACCCCCTGCTCTTGAGATTCTCGCGGATGTGGGCTGCATTTTGGCTGCATTTTGGGCTGGAGCTTCTCGTGGTTTGAGGCCTGCCTTGCTCTACCCCCTGCTCTTGATATTCTCCCGCATGTGGGCTGCATTTTGGCTGCCTTTTGGGCTGGAGCTTCTCTTGGTTTGAGGCCTGGCTTGCTCCACCCCCTGCTCTTGAGATTCTCCCGGATGTGGGCTGCATTTTGGCTGCATTTTGGGCTGGAGCTTCTTGTGGTTTGGGGCCTGGCTTGCTCCACCCCCTGCTCTTGAGATTCTCCCGGATGTGGGCTGCATTTTGGCTGCCTTTTGGGCTGGAGCTTCTCGTGGTTTGAGGCCTGGCTTGCTCCACCCCCTGCTCTTGATATTGTCCTGCATGTGGGCTGCATTTTGGCTGCCTTTTGGGCTGGAGCTTCTCGTGGTTTGAGGCCTGGCTTGCTCCACCCCCTGCTCTTGATATTGTCCTGCATGTGGGCTGCATTTTGGCTGCCTTTTGGGCTGGAGCTTCTCGAGGTTTGAGGCCTGGCTTGCTCCACCCCCTGCTCTTGAGATTCTCCCGGAGGTGGGCTGGAGTTTGGCTGCCTTTTGGGCTGGAGCTTCTCGTGGTTTGAGGCCTGGCTTTCTCCACACCCTGCTCTTGATATTCTCCCAGATATGGCCTGCATTTTGGCTGCATTTTGGGCTGGAGCTTCTCGTGGTTTGAGGCCTGGCTTTCACCACCCCCTGCTCTTGATATTCTCCCGGATTTCGGCTGCATTTTGGCTGCATTTTGGGCTGGAGCTTCTCGTGGTTTGTGACCTGGCTTGCTCCACCCACTGCTCTTGAGATTGTCCCGGATGTGGGCTGCATTTTGGCTGCCTTTTGGGCTGGAGCTTCTCGTGGTTTGAGGCCTGGCTTGCTCCACCCCCTGCTCTTGAGATTCTCCCGGATGTGGGCTGCATTTTGACTGCCTTTTGGGCTGGAGCTTCTCGTGGTTTGAGGCCTGGCTTGCTCCACCCCCTGCTCTTGAGATTCTCCCGGATGTGGGCTGCAAATTTGGTGCATTTTGGGCTGGAGCTTCTCGTGGTTTGAGGCCTGGCTTGCTCCACCCCCTACTCTTGATATTGTCCTGGATGTGGGCTGCATTTTGGCTGCATTTTGGGCTGGAGCTTCTCGTGGTTTGAGGCCTGGCTTGCTCCACCCCCTGCTCTTGATATTCTCCCAGATGTGGGCTGAATTTTGGCTGCCTTTTGGGCTGGAGCTTCTCGTGGTTTGAGGCCTGGCTTCCTCCACCCCCTGCTCTTCATATTCTCCCAGATATGGCCTGAATTTTGGCTGCATTTTGGGCTGGAGCTTCTCGTGGTTTGAGGCCTGGCTTGCTCCACCCCCTGCTCTTGAGATTCTCCCAGATATGGCCTGAATTTTGGCTGCATTTTGGGCTGGAGCTTCTCGTGGTTTGAGGCCTGGCTTGCTCCACCCCCTGCTCTTGAGATTCTCCCGGATGTGGGCTGCATTTTGGCTGCCTTTTGGGCTGGACCTTCTCGAGGTTTGAGGCCTGGCTTGCTCCAGCCCCTGCTCTTGAGATACTCACAGATGTGGGCTGCATTTTGGCTGCCTTTTTGGGGTGGAACTTCTCGTGGTTTGAGGCCTGGCTTGCTCCACCCCCTGCTCTTGATATTGTCCTGCATGTGGGCTGCATTTTGGCTCTCTTTTGGGCTGGAGCTTCTCGAGGTTTGAGGCCTGGCTTGCTCCAGCCCCTGCTCTTGAGATTCTCCCGGAGGTGGGCTGCATTTTGGCTGCCTTTTTGGCTGGAACTTCTCGTGGTTTGAGGCCTGGCTTCCTCCACCTCCTGCTCTTGCGATTCTCCCAGATGTGGGCTGGATTTTGGCTGCCTTTTGGGCTGGAGCTTCTCGTGGTTTGAGGCATGCCTTGGTGCACCCCCTGCTCTAGATATTCTCCCGGATGTGGGCTGCATTTTGGCTGCATTTTGGGCTGGAGCTTCTCGTGGTTTGAGGCCTGGCTTGCTCCACCCCCTGCTCTTGAGATTCTCCTGGATGTGGGCTGCATTTTGGCTGCCTTTTGGGCTGGAGCTTCTCGTGGTTTGAGGCCTGCCTCGCTCCACCCCCTGCTCTTGAGATTCTCCTGGATGTGGGCTGCATTTTGGCTGCCTTTTGGGCTGGAGCTTCTCGTGGTTTGAGGTTTGCCTCGCTCCACCCCCTGCTCTTGAGATTCTCCTGGATGTGGGCTGCATTTTGGCTGCCTTTTGGGCTGGAGCTTCTCGTGGTTTGAGGCCTGCCTCGCTCCACCCCCTGCTATTGAGATTCTCCTGGATGTGGGCTGCATTTTGGCTGCCTTTTGGGCTGGAGCTTCTCGTGGTTTGAGGCCTGGCTTGCTCCACCCCCTGCTGTTGAGATTCTCCCGGATGTGGGCTGCATTTTGGCTGCCTTTTGGGCTGGAGCTTCTCGTGGTTTGAGGCCTGGCTTGCTCCACCCCCTGCTCTTGATATTCTCTCGGATGTGGGCTGCATTTTGGCTGATTCTTGGGCTGGAGCTTCTCGTGGTTTGAGGCCTGGCTTGCTCCACCCCCTGCTCTTGATATTCTCCCGCATGTGGGCTGCATTTTGGCTGCCTTTTGGGCTGGAGCTTCTCTTGGTTTGAGGCCTGGCTTGCTCCACCCCCTGCTCTTGAGATTCTCCCGGATGTGGGCTGCATTTTGGCTGCATTTTGGGCTGGAGCTTCTCGTGGTTTGAGGCCTTTCTTGCTCTACCCCCTGCTCTTGATATTCTCCCGCATGTGGGCTGCATTTTGGCTGCCTTTTGGGCTGGAGCTTCTCGTGGTTTGAGGCCTGGCTTGCTCCACCCCCTGCTCTTGATATTCTCTCGGATGTGGGCTGCATTTTTGCTGATTCTTGGGCTGGAGCTTCTCGTGGTTTGAGGCCTGACTTGCTCCACCCCCTGCTCTTGAGATTCTCCCGGATGTGGGCTGCATTTTGGCTGCCTTTTGGGCTGGAGCTTCTCGTGGTTTGAGGCCTGGCTTGCTCTACCCCCTGCTCTTGATATTCTCCCGGATGTGGGCTGCATTTTGGCTGCCTTTTGGGCTGGAGCTTCTCGTGGTTTGAGGCCTGGCTTGCTCTACCCCCTGCTCTTGATATTCTCCCGGATGTGGGCTGCATTTTGGCTGCATTTTGGGCTGGAGCTTCTCGTGGTTTGAGGCCTGCCTTGCTCTACCCCCTGCTCTTGATATTCTCCCGTATGTGGGCTGCATTTTGGCTGCCTTTTGGGCTGGAGCTTCTCGTGATTTGAGGCCTGGCTTGCTCCACCCCCTGCTCTTGAGATTCTCCCGGATGTGGGCTGCATTTTGGCTGCATATGGGCTGGAGCTTCTCGTGGTTTGAGGCCTGGCTTGCTCCACCCCCTGCTCTTGAGATTCTCCCGGATGTGGTCTGCATTTTGGCTGCCTTTTGGGCTGGAGCTTCTCGTGGTTTGAGGCCTGGCTTGCTCCACCCCCTGCTCTTGAGATTCTACCGGAAGTGGGCTGGATTTTGGCTGCCTTTTGGGCTGGAGCTTCTCGTGGTTTGAGGCCTGGCTTGCTCTACCCCCTGCTCTTGAGATTCTCCCAGATGTGGGCTGCATTTTGGCTGCCTTTTGGGCTGGAGCTTCTCGTGGTTTGAGGCCTGGCTTGCTCTACCCCCTGCTCTTGATATTCTCCCGGATGTGACCTGCATTTTGGCTGGCTTTTGGGCTGGAGCTTCTCGTGGTTTGAGGCCTGCCTTGCTCTACACCCTGCTCTTGATATTCTCCCGTATGTGGGCTGCATTTTGACTGCCTTTTGGGCTGGAGCTTCTCTTGGTTTGAGGCCTGGCTTGCTCCACCACCTGCTCTGGATATTCTCCCGGATGTGGGCTGCATTTTGGCTGCCTTTTGGGCTGGAGCTTCTCGTGGTTTGAGGCCTGTCTTGCTCCACCCCCTGCTCTTGAGATTCTCCCGGATGTGGGCTGGATTTTGGCTGCATTTTGGGCTGGAGCTTCTCGTGGTTTGAGGCCTGGCTTGCTCCACCCCCTGCTCTTGAGATTCTCCCGGAAGTGGTCTGGATTTTGGCTGCCTTTTGGGCTGGAGCTTCTCGTGGTTTGAGGCCTGGCTTGCTCTACCCCCTGCTCTTGATATTCTCCCGGATGTGGGCTGCATTTTGGCTGCCTTTTGGGCTGGAGCTTCTCGTGGTTTGAGGCCTGGCTTGCTCCACCCCCTGCTCTTGATATTCTCCCGGATGTGGGCTGCATTTTGGCTGCATTTTGGGCTGGAGCTTCTCGTGGTTTGAGGCCTGGCTTGCTCTACCCCCTGCTCTTGATATTCTCCCGTATGTGGGCTGCATTTTGGCTGCATTTTGGGCTGGAGCTTCTCGTGATTTGAGGCCTGGCTTGCTCCACCCCCTGCTCTTGAGATTCTCCCGGATGTGGGCTGCATTTTGGCTGCATATGGGCTGGAGCTTCTCGTGGTTTGAGGCCTGGTTTGCTCCACCCCCTGCTCTTGAGATTCTCCCGGATGTGGTCTGCATTTTGGCTGCCTTTTGGGCTGGAGCTTCTCGTGGTTTGAGGCCTGGCTTGCTCCACCCCCTGCTCTTGAGATTCTCCCGGAAGTGGGCTGGATTTTGGCTGCCTTTTGGGCTGGAGCTTCTCGTGGTTTGAGGCCTGGCTTGCTCTACCCCCTGCTCTTGAGATTCTCCCAGATGTGGGCTGCATTTTGGCTGCCTTTTGGGCTGGAGCTTCTCGTGGTTTGAGGCCTGGCTTGCTCTACCCCCTGCTCTTGATATTCTCCCGGATGTGGGCTGCATTTTGGCTGCCTTTTGGGCTGGAGCTTCTCGTGGTTTGAGGCCTGCCTTGCTCTACCCCCTGCTCTTGATATTCTCCCGGATGTGGGCTGCATTTTGACTGCCTTTTGGGCTGGAGCTTCTCTTGGTTTGAGGCCTGGCTTGCTCCACCACCTGCTCTGGATATTCTCCCGGATGTGGGCTGCATTTTGGCTGCATTTTGGGCTGGAGCTTCTCGTGGTTTGAGGCCTGGCTTGCTCCACCCCCTGCTCTTGAGATTCTCCCGGATGTGGGCTGCATTTTGGCTGCCTTTGGGGCTGGAGCTTCTCGTGATTTCAGGCCTGGCTTGCTCCACCCCCTGCTCTTGAGATTCTCCCGGATGTGGGCTGGATTTTGGCTGCATTTTGGGCTGGAGCTTCTCGTGGTTTGAGGCCTGGCTTGCTCCACCCCCTGCTCTTGAGATTCTCCCGGATGTGGGCTGCAAATTGGCTGCATTTTGGGCTGGAGCTTCTCGTGGTTTGAGGCCTGGCTTGCTCCACCCCCTGCTCTTGAGATTCTCCTGGATGTGGGCTGCATTTTGGCTGCCTTTTGGGCTGGAGCTTCTCGTGGTTTGAGGCCTGGCTTGCTCCACCCCCTGCTCTTGAGATTCTCCCGGATGTGGGCTGCATTTTGGCTGCCTTTTGGGCTGGAGCTTCTCGTGGTTTGAGGCCTGGCTTGCTCCACCCCCTGCTCTTGAGATTCTCCTGGATGTGGGCTGCATTTTGGCTGCATATGGGCTGGAGCTTCTCGTGGTTTGAGGCCTGGCTTGCTCCACCCCCTGCTCTTGAGATTCTCCCGCATGTGGGCTGCATTTTGGCTGCCTTTTGGGCTGGAGCTTCTCGTGGTTTGAGGCCTGGCTTGCTCCACCCCTTGCTCTTGATATTGTCCCGGAGGTGTGCTGCATTTTGGCTGCCTTTTGGGCTGGAGCTTCTCGTGGTTTGAGGCCTGGCTTGCTCCACCCCCTGCTCTTGAGATTCTCCCGGATGTGGGCTGCATTTTGGCTGCCTTTTGGGCTGGAGCTTCTCGTGGTTTGAGGCCTGGCTTGCTCCACCCCCTGCTCTTGAGATTCTCCCGGATGTGGGCTGCATTTTGGCTGCATTTTGGGCTGGAGCTTCTCGTGGTTTGAGGCCTGGCTTGCTCCACCCCCTGCTCTTGAGATTCTCCCGGATGTGGGCTGCATTTTGGCTGCATTTTGGGCTGGAGCTTCTCGTGGTTTCAGGCCTGGCTTGCTCCACCCCCTGCTCTTGAGATTCTCCCGGATGTGGGCTGCAAATTGGCTGCATTTTGGGCTGGAGCTTCTCGTGGTTTGAGGCCTGGCTTGCTCCACCCCCTGCTCTTGAGATTCTCCTGGATGTGGGCTGCATTTTGGCTGCCTTTTGGGCTGGAGCTTCTCGTGGTTTGAGGCCTGGCTTGCTCCACCCCCTGCTCTTGAGATTCTCCCGCATGTGGGCTGCATTTTGGCTGCCTTTTGGGCTGGAGCTTCTCGTGGTTTGAGGCCTGGCTTGCTCCACCCCCTGCTCTTGATATTCTCCCGGATGTGGGCTGAATTTTGGCTGCCTTTTGGGCTGGAGCTTCTCTTGGTTTGAGGCCTGGCTTGCTCCACCCCCTGCTCTTGATATTCTCCCGGATGTGGGCTGCATTTTGGCTGCCTTTTGGGCTGGAGCTTCTCGTGGTTTGAGGCCTGGCTTGCTCCACCCCCTGCTCTTGAGATTCTCCTGGATGTGGGCTGCATTTTGGCTGCATATGGGCTGGAGCTTCTCGTGGTTTGAGGCCTGGCTTGCTCCACCCCCTGCTCTTGAGATTCTCCCGCATGTGGGCTGCATTTTGGCTGCCTTTTGGGCTGGAGCTTCTCGTGGTTTGAGGCCTGGCTTGCTCCACCCCTTGCTCTTGATATTGTCCCGGAGGTGTGCTGCATTTTGGCTGCCTTTTGGGCTGGAGCTTCTCGTGGTTTCAGGCCTGGCTTGCTCCACCCCCTGCTCTTGAGATTCTCCCGGATGTGGGCTGCATTTTGGCTGCCTTTTGGGCTGGAGCTTCTCGTGGTTTGAGGCCTGGCTTGCTCCACCCCCTGCTCTTGAGATTCTCCCGGATGTGGGCTGCATTTTGGCTGCATTTTGGGCTGGAGCTTCTCGTGGTTTGAGGCCTGGCTTGCTCCACCCCCTGCTCTTGAGATTCTCCCGGATGTGGGCTGCATTTTGGCTGCATATGGGCTGGAGCTTCTCGTGGTTTCAGGCCTGGCTTGCTCCACCCCCTGCTCTTGAGATTCTCCCGGATGTGGGCTGCATTTTGGCTGCCTTTTGGGCTGGAGCTTTTCGTGGTTTGAGGCCTGGCTTGCTCCAACCCCTGCCCTTGATATTCTCCCGGATGTGGGCTGGATTTTGGCTGCCTTTTGGGCTGGAGCTTCTCGTGGTTTGAGGCCTGGCTTGCTCCACCCCCTGCTCTTGATATTCTCCCGGATGTGGGCTGCATTTTGGCTGCCTTTTGGGCTGGAGCTTCTCGTGGTTTGAGGCCTGGCTTGCTCCACCCCCTGCTCTTGAGATTCTCCCGGAAGTGGGCTGGAGTTTGGCTGCCTTTTGGGCTGGAGCTTCTCGTGGTTTGAGGCCTGCCTCGCTCCACCCCCTGCTCTTGAGATTCTCCTCCATGTGGGCTGCATTTTGGCTTCCTTTTGGGCTGGAGCTTCTCGTGGTTTGAGGCCTGGCTTCCTCCACCCCCTGCTCTTCATATTCTCCCAGATATGGCCTGAATTTTGGCTACATTTTGGGCTGGAGCTTCTCGTGGTTTGAGGCCTGGCTTGCTCTACCCCCTGCTCTTGATATTCTCCCGCATGTGGGCTGAATTTTGGCTGCCTTTTGGGCTGGAGCTTTTCTTGGTTTGAGGCCTGGCTTGCTCCACCCCCTGCTCTTGATATTCTCCCGGATGTGGGCTGCATTTTGGCTGCCTTTTGGGCTGGAGCTTCTCGTGGTTTGAGGCCTGGCTTGCTCCACCCCCTGCTCTTGAGATTCTCCCGGATGTGGGCTGCATTTTGGCTGCCTTTTGGGCTGGAGCTTCTCGTGGTTTGAGGCCTGGCTTGCTCTACCCCCTGCTCTTGATATTCTCCCGCATGTGGGCTGCATTTTGGCTGCCTTTTGGGCTGGAGCTTCTCGTGGTTTGAGGCCTGGCTTTCTCCACCCCCTGCTCTTGAGATTGTCCCGGATGTGGGCTGCATTTTGGCTGCATATGGGCTGGAGCTTCTCGTGGTTTGAGGCCTGCCTCGCTCCACCCCCTGCTCTTGAGATTCTCCTGGATGTGGGCTGCATTTTGGCTGCCTTTTGGGCTGGAGCTTCTCGTGGTTTGAGGCATGCCTTGGTGCACCCCCTGCTCTTGAGATTCTCCCGGATGTGGGCTGCATTTTGGCTGCCTTTTGGGCTGGAGCTTCTCGTGGTTTGAGGCCTGGCTTGCTCCACCCCCTGCTCTTGAGATTCTCCCGGATGTGGGCTGCATTTTGGCTGCCTTTTGGGCTGGAGCTTCTCGTGGTTTGAGGCCTGGCTTGCTCCAGCCCCTGCTCTTGAGATACTCACAGATGTGGGCTGCATTTTGGCTGCCTTTTTGGGCTGGAACTTCTCGTGGTTTGAGGCCTGGCTTGCTCCACCCCCTGCTCTTGATATTGTCCTGCATGTGGGCTGCATTTTGGCTGCATTTTGGGCTGGAGCTTCTCGTGGTTTGAGGCCTGGCTTGCTCCACCCCCTGCTCTTGAGATTCTACGGATGTGGGCTGCATTTTGGCTGCCTTTTGGGCTGGAGCTTCTTGAGGTTTGAGGCCTGGCTTGCTCCACCCCCTGCTCTTGAGATTCTCCCGGATGTGGGCTGGATTTTGGCTGCCTGTTGGGCTGGAGCTTCTCGTGGTTTGAGGCATGCCTTGGTGCACCCCCTGCTCTAGATATTCTCCCGGATGTGGGCTGCATTTTGGCTGCCTTTTGGGCTGGAGCTTCTCGTGGTTTGAGGCCTGGCTTGCTCCACCCCCTGCTCTTGAGATTCTCCTGGATGTGTCCTGGATTTTGGCTGCCTTTTGGGCTGGAGCTTCTCGTGGATTGAGGCCTGGCTTGCTCCACCCCCTGCTCTTGATATTCTCCTGGATGTGTCCTGGATTTTGGCTGCCTTTTGGGCTGGAGCTTCTCGTGGTTTGAGGCCTGGCTTGCTCCACCCCCTGCTCTTGAGATTGTCCCGGAGGTGGGCTGCATTTTGGCTGCCTTTTGGGCTGGAGCTTCTCGTGGTTTGAGGCCTGGCTTGCTCCACCCCCTGCTCTTGATATTCTCGCGGATGTGGGCTGCATTTTGTCTGTCTTTTGGGCTGGAGGTACTCGAGGTTTGAGGCCTGGATTGCTCCACCCCCTGCTCTTGAGATTCTCCCGGAGGTGGGCTGGATTTTGGCTGCCTTTTGGGCTGGAGCTTCTCGTGGTTTGAGGCCTGGCTTGTTCCACCCCCTGCTCTTGAGATTCTCCCGGAAGTGGGCTGCATTTTGGCTGCATTTTGGGCTGGAGCTTCTCCTGGTTTGAGGCCTGGCTTGTTCCACCCCCTGCTCTTGAGATTCTCCCGGATGTGGGCTGTATTTTGGCTGCGTTTTGGGCTGGAGCTTCTCGTGGTTTGAGACCTGTCTTGCTCCACCCCCTGCTCTTGAGATTGTCCTGGATGTGGGCTGCATTTTGGCTGCCTTTTGGGCTGGAGCTTCTCGTGGTTTGAGGCATGCCTTGGTGCACCCCCTGCTCTTGAGATTCTCCCGGATGTGGGCTGCATTTTGGCTGCCTTTTGGGCTGGAGCTTCTCGTGGTTTGAGGCCTGGCTTCCTCCACCCCCTGCTCTTCATATTCTCCCAGATATGGGCTGAATTTTGGCTACATTTCGGGCTGGAGCTTCTCGTGGTTTGAGGCCTGGCTTGCTCCACCCCCTGCTCTTGATATTCTCCCAGATATGGCCTGAATTTTGGCTGCCTTTTGGGCTGGAGCTTCTCGTGGTTTGAGGCCTGGCTTGCTCCACCCCCTGCTCTTGAGATTCTCCCGGATGTGGGCTGCATTTTGGCTGCCTTTTGGGCTGGAGCTTCTCGTGGTTTGAGGCCTGGCTTGCTCCAGCCCCTGCTCTTGAGATACTCACAGATGTGGGCTGCATTTTGGCTGCCTTTTGGGCTGGAGCTTCTCGTGGTTTGAGGCCTGGCTTGCTCCACCCCCTGCTCTTGATATTGTCCTGCATGTGGGCTGCATTTTGGCTGCCTTTTGGGCTGGAGCTTCTCGTGGTTTGAGGCCTGGCTTGCTCCACCCCCTGCTCTTGAGATTCTACGGATGTGGGCTGCATTTTGGCTGCCTTTTGTGCTGGAGCTTCTTGAGGTTTGAGGCCTGGCTTGCTCCACCCCCTGCTCTTGAGATTCTCCCGGATGTGGGCTGGATTTTGGCTGCCTGTTGGGCTGGAGCTTCTCGTGGTTTGAGGCATGCCTTGGTGCACCCCCTGCTCTAGATATTCTCCCGGATGTGGGCTGCATTTTGGCTGCCTTTTGGGCTGGAGCTTCTCGTGGTTTGAGGCCTGGCTTGCTCCACCCCCTGCTCTTGAGATTCTCCTGGATGTGTCCTGGATTTTGGCTGCCTTTTGGGCTGGAGCTTCTCGTGGTTTGAGGCCTGGCTTGCTCCACCCCCTGCTCTTGATATTCTCCCGGATGTGGGCTGCATTTTGGCTGCCTTTTGGGCTGGAGCTTCTCGTGGATTGAGGCCTGGCTTGCTCCACCCCCTGCTCTTGATATTCTCCTGGATGTGGTCTGAATTTTGGCTGCATTTTGGGCTGGAGCTTCTCGTGGTTTGAGGCCTGCCTTGCTCCACCCCCTGCTCTTGAGATTCTCCCGGATGTGGGCTGCATTTTGGCTGCCTTTTGGGCTGGAGCTTCTCGTGGTTTGAGGCCTGGCTTGCTCCACCCCCTGCTCTTGAGATTGTCCCGGAGGTGGGCTGCATTTTGGCTGCCTTTTGGGCTGGAGCTTCTCGTGGTTTGAGGCCTGGCTTGCTCCACCCCCTGCTCTTGATATTCTCGCGGATGTGGGCTGCATTTTGTCTGTCTTTTGGGCTGGAGGTACTCGAGGTTTGAGGCCTGGATTGCTCCACCCCCTGCTCTTGAGATTCTCCCGGAGGTGGGCTGGATTTTGGCTGCCTTTTGGGCTGGAGCTTCTCGTGGTTTGAGGCCTGGCTTGTTCCACCCCCTGCTCTTCAGATTCTCCCGGAAGTGGGCTGCATTTTGGCTGCATTTTGGGCTGGAGCTTCTCCTGGTTTGAGGCCTGGCTTGTTCCACCCCCTGCTCTTGAGATTCTCCCGGAAGTGGGCTGCATTTTGGCTGCATTTTGGGCTGGAGCTTCTCGTGGTTTGAGGCCTGGCTTGCTCCACCCCCTGCTCTTGAGATTCTCCCGGATGTGGGCTGCAAATTTGGTGCATTTTGGGCTGGAGCTTCTCGTGGTTTGAGGCCTGGCTTGCTCCACCCACTGCTCTTGAGATTCTCCCAGAAGTGGGCTGCATTTTGGCTGCATTTTGGGCTGGATCTTCTCGTGGTTTGAGGCCTGCCTTGGTGCACCCCCTGCTCTAGATATTCTCCCGGATGTGGGCTGAATTTTGGCTGCCTTTTGGGCTGGAGCTTCTCGTGGTTTGAGGCCTGGCTTGCTCCACCCCTTGCTCTTGATATTGTCCCTTAGGTGTGCTGCATTTGGGCTGCCTTTTGGGCTGGAGCTTCTCGTGGTTTGAGGCCTGCCTTGCTCCACCCCCTGCTCTTGATATTCTCGAGGATGTGGGCTGCATTTTGTCTGCCTTTTGGGCTGGAGGTTCTCGAGGTTTGAGGCCTGGCTTGCTCCACCCCCTGCTCTTGAGATTCTCCCGGAAGTGGGCTGCATTTTGGCTGCATTTTGGGCTGGAGCTTCTCGTGGTTTGAGGCCTGGCTTGCTCCACCCCCTGCTCTTGAGATTCTCCCGGATGTGGGCTGCATTTTGGCTGCATATGGGCTGGAGCTTCTCGTGGTTTCAGGCCTGGCTTGCTCCACCCCCTGCTCTTGAGATTCTCCCGGATGTGGGCTGCATTTTGGCTGCCTTTTGGGCTGGAGCTTCTCGTGGTTTGAGGCCTGGCTTGCTCCAAACCCTGCCCTTGATATTCTCCCGGATGTGGGCTGGATTTTGGCTGCCTTTTGGGCTGGAGCTTCTCGTGGTTTGAGGCCTGGCTTGCTCCACCCCCTGCTCTTGAGATTCTCCCGGATGTGGGCTGCATTTTGGCTGCCTTTTGGGCTGGAGCTTCTCGTGGTTTGAGGCCTGGCTTGCTCCACCCCCTGCTCTTGAGATTCTCCCGGAAGTGGGCTGGATTTTGGCTGCCTTTTGGGCTGGAGCTTCTCGTGGTTTGAGGCCTGCCTTGCTCTACCCCCTGCTCTTGATATTCTCCCGCATGTGGGCTGCATTTTGGCTGCCTTTTGGGCTGGAGCTTCTCGTGGTTTGAGGCCTGGCTTGCTCTACCCCCTGCTCTTGATATTCTCCCGGATGTGGGCTGCATTTTGGCTGCCTTTTGGGCTGGAGCTTCTCGTGGTTTGAGGCCTGGCTTGCTCTACCCCCTGCTCTTGAGATTCTCCCGGATGTGGGCTGCATTTTGGCTGCGTTTTGGGCTGGAGCTTCTCGTGGTTTGAGGCCTGCCTTGCTCTACCCCCTGCTCTTGATATTCTCCCGCATGTGGGCTGCATTTTGGCTGCCATTTGGGCTGGAGCTTCTCGTGGTTTGAGGCCCGGCTTGCTCCACCCCCTGCTCTTGAGATTCTCCCGCATGTGGGCTGCATTTTGGCTGATTCTTGGGCTGGAGCTTCTCGTGGTTTGAGGCCTGCCTCGCTCCACCCCCTGCTCTTGAGATTCTCCTGGATGTGGGCTGCATTTTGGCTGCCTTTTGGGCTGGAGCTTCTCGTGGTTTGAGGCCTGGCTTGCTCCACCCCCTGCTCTTGAGATTCTCCCGGATGTGGGCTGCATTTTGGCTGCATATGGGCTGGAGCTTCTCGTGGTTTGAGGCCTGCCTCGCTCCACCCCCTGCTCTTGAGATTCTCCCGGATGTGGGCTGCATTTTGGCTGCCTTTTGGGCTGGAGCTTCTCGTGGTTTGAGGCCTGGCTTGCTCCACCCCCTGCTCTTCATATTCTCCCAGATATGGCCTGAATTTTGGCTACATTTTGGGCTGGAGCTTCTCGTGGTTTGAGGCCTGGCTTGCTCTACCCCCTGCTCTTGAGATTCTCCCGCATGTGGGCTGAATTTTGGCTGCCTTTTGGGCTGGAGCTTCTCTTGGTTTGAGGCCTGGCTTGCTCCACCCCCTGCTCTTGAGATTCTCCCGGATGTGGGCTGCATTTTGGCTGCCTTTTGGGCTGGAGCTTCTCGTGGTTTGAGGCCTGGCTTGCTCCACCCCCTGCTCTTGAGATGCTCCCGGATGTGGGCTGCATTTTGGCTGCCTTTTGGGCTGGAGCTTCTCGTGGTTTGAGGCCTGCCTTGCTCTACCCCCTGCTCTTGATATTCTCCCGCATGTGGGCTGCATTTTGGCTGCCTTTTGGGCTGGAGCTTCTCGTGGTTTGAGGCCTGGCTTGCTCCACCCCCTGCTCTTGAGATTGTCCCGGATGTGGGCTGCATTTTGGCTGCATATGGGCTGGAGCTTCTCGTGGTTTGAGGCCTGCCTCGCTCCACCCCTGCTCTTGAGATTCTCCCGGATGTGGGCTGGATTTTGGCTGCCTTTTGGGCTGGAGCTTCTCGTGGTTTGAGGCCTGGCTTCCTCCACCCCCTGCTCTTCATATTCTCCCAGATATGGCCTGAATTTTGGCTACATTTTGGGCTGGAGCTTCTCGTGGTTTGAGGCCTGGCTTCCTCCACCCCCTGATCTTGATATTCTCCCAGATATGGCCTGAATTTTGGCTGCCTTTTGGGCTGGAGCTTCTCGTGGTTTGAGGCCTGGCTTGCTCCAGCCCCTGCTCTTGAGATTCTCACAGATGTGGGCTGCATTTTGGCTGCCTTTTTGGGCTGGAACTTCTCGTGGTTTGAGGCCTGGCTTGCTCCACCCCGTGCTCTTGAGATTCTCCCGGATGTGGGCTGGATTTTGGCTGCCTTTTGGGCTGGAGCTTCTCGTGGTTTGAGGCATGCCTTGGTGCACCCCCTGCTCTAGATATTCTCCCAGATGTGGGCTGCATTTTGGCTGCCTTTTGGGCTGGAGCTTCTCGTGGTTTGAGGCCTGCCTCGCTCCATCCCCTGCTCTTGAGATTCTCCCGGATGTGTCCTGGATTTTGGCTGCCTTTTGGGCTGGAGCTTCTCGTGGTTTGAGGCCTGGCTTGCTCCACCCCCTGCTCTTGAGATTCTCCCGGATGTGGGCTGCATTTTGGCTGCCTTTTGGGCTGGAGCTTCTCGTGGTTTGAGGCCTGTCTTGCTCCACCCCCTGCTCTTGATATTCTCCCGGATGTGGGCTGCATTTTGGCTGCCTTTTGGGCTGGAGCTTCTCGTGGATTGAGGCCTGGCTTGCTCCACCCCCTGCTCTTGATATTCTCCTGGATGTGGTCTGAATTTTGGCTGCATTTTGGGCTGGAGCTTCTCGTGGTTTGAGGCCTGCCTTGCTCCACCCCCTGCTCTTGAGATTCTCCCGGATGTGGGCTGCATTTTGGCTGCCTTTTTGGGGTAGAACTTCTCGTGGTTTGAGGCCTGGCTTGCTCCACCCCCTGCTCTTGAGATTGTCCCGGAGGTGGGCTGCATTTTGGCTGCCTTTTGGGCTGGAGCTTCTCGTGGTTTGAGGCCTGGCTTGCTCCACCCCCTGCTCTTGAGATTCTCCCGGATGTGGCCTGCATTTTGGCTGCCTTTTGGGATGGAGCTTCTCGTGGTTTGAGGCCTGGCTTGCTCCACCCCCTGCTCTTGATATTCTCCCGGATGTGGGCTGCATTTTGGCTGCCTTTTGGGCTGGAGCTTCTCGTGGTTTGAGGCCTGGCTTGCTCCACCCCCTGCTCTTGATATTCTCCCGGATGTGGGCTGCAAATTGTCTGCATTTTGGGCTGGAGCTTCTCGTGGTTTGAGGCCTGGCTTGCTCCACCCCCTGCTCTTGAGATTCTCCCGGATGTGGGCTGCATTTTGGCTGCCTTTTGGGCTGGAGCTTCTCGTGGTTTGAGGCCTGGCTTGCTCCACCCCCTGCTCTTGAGATTCTCCCGGATGTGGGCTGCATTTTGGCTGCCTTTTGGGCTGGAGCTTCTCATGGTTTGAGGCCTGGCTTGCTCCACCCCCTGCTCTTGAGATTCTCCCGGATGTGGGCTGCATTTTGGCTGCATATGGACTGGAGCTTCTCGTGGTTTGAGGCCTGCCTCGCTCCACCCCCTGCTCTTGAGATTCTCCTGGATGTGGGCTGCATTGTGGCTGCGTTTTGGGCTGGAGCTTCTCTTGGTTTGAGGCCTGGCTTGCTCCACCCCCTGCTCTTGAGATTCTCCCGGATGTGGGCTGGATTTTGGCTGCCTTTTGGGCTGGAGCTTCTCGTGGTTTGAGGCCTGGCTTCCTCCATCCCCTGCTCTTCATATTCTCCCAGATATGGCCTGAATTTTGGCTGCCTTTTGGGCTGGAGCTTCTCGTGGTTTGAGGCCTGGCTTCCTCCACCCCCTGCTCTTGATATTCTCCCAGATATGGCCTGAATTTTGGCTGCATTTTGGGCTGGAGCTTCTCGTGGTTTGAGGCCTGGCTTGCTCCACCCCCTGCTCTTGAGATTCTCCCGGATGTGGGCTGCATTTTGGCTGCCTTTTGGGCTGGAGCTTCTTGAGGTTTGAGGCCTGGCTTGCTCCAGCCCCTGCTCTTGAGATTCTCCCGGATGTGGGCTGCATTTTGGCTGCCTTTTGGGCTGGAGCTTCTCGTGGATTGAGGCCTGGCTTGCTCCACCCCCTGCTCTTGATATTCTCCTGGATGTGGTCTGAATTTTGGCTGCATTTTGGGCTGGAGCTTCTCGTGGTTTGAGGCCTGCCTTGCTCCACCCCCTGCTCTTGAGATTCTCCCGGATGTGGGCTGCATTTTGGCTGCCTTTTTGGGGTAGAACTTCTCGTGGTTTGAGGCCTGGCTTGCTCCACCCCCTGCTCTTGAGATTGTCCCGGAGGTGGGCTGCATTTTGGCTGCCTTTTGGGCTGGAGCTTCTCGTGGTTTGAGGCCTGGCTTGCTCCACCCCCTGCTCTTGATATTCTCGCGGATGTGGGCTGCATTTTGTCTGTCTTTTGGGCTGGAGGTACTCGAGGTTTGAGGCCTGGATTGCTCCACCCCCTGCTCTTGAGATTCTCCCGGAGGTGGGCTGGATTTTGGCTGCCTTTTGGGCTGGAGGTTCTCGTGGTTTGAGGCCTGGCTTGCTCCACCCCCTGCTCTTGAGATTCTCCCGCATGTGGGCTGCATTTTGGCTGCATTTTGGGCTGGAGCTTCTCCTGGTTTGAGGCCTGGCTTGCTCCACCCCCTGCTCTTGAGATTCTCCCGGATGTGGGCTGCATTTTGGCTGCCTTTTGGGATGGAGCTTCTCGTGGTTTGAGGCCTGGCTTGCTCCACCCCCTGCTCTTGATATTCTCCCGGATGTGGGCTGCATTTTGGCTGCCTTTTGGGCTGGAGCTTCTCGTGGTTTGAGGCCTGGCTTGCTCCACCCCCTGCTCTTGATATTCTCCCGGATGTGGGCTGCAAATTGTCTGCATTTTGGGCTGGAGCTTCTCGTGGTTTGAGGCCTGGCTTGCTCCACCCCCTGCTCTTGAGATTCTCCCGGATGTGGGCTGCATTTTGGCTGCCTTTTCGGCTGGAGCTTCTCGTGGTTTGAGGCCTGGCTTGCTCCACCCCCTGCTCTTGAGATTCTCCCGGATGTGGGCTGCATTTTGGCTGCCTTTTGGGCTGGAGCTTCTCATGGTTTGAGGCCTGGCTTGCTCCACCCCCTGCTCTTGAGATTCTCCCGGATGTGGGCTGCATTTTGGCTGCATATGGACTGGAGCTTCTCGTGGTTTGAGGCCTGGCTTCCTCCACCCCCTGCTCTTGATATTCTCCCAGATATGGCCTGAATTTTGGCTGCATTTTGGGCTGGAGCTTCTCGTGGTTTGAGGCCTGGCTTGCTCCACCCCCTGCTCTTGAGATTCTCCCGGATGTGGGCTGCATTTTGGCTGCCTTTTGGGCTGGAGCTTCTTGAGGTTTGAGGCCTGGCTTGCTCCAGCCCCTGCTCTTGAGATTCTCCCGGATGTGGGCTGCATTTTGGCTGCTTTTTGGGCTGGAGCTTCTCGTGGTTTGAGGCCTGGCTTGCTCCACCCCCTGCTCTTGATATTGTCCTGCATGTGGGCTGCATTTTGGCTGCCTTTTGGGCTGGAGCTTCTCGAGGTTTGAGGCCTGGCTTGCTCCAGCCCCTGCTCTTGAGATTCTCACAGATGTGGGCTGCATTTTGGCTGCCTTTTTGGGCTGGAACTTCTCGTGGTTTGAGGCCTGGCTTGCTCCACCCCCTGCTCTTGAGATTCTCCCGGATGTGGGCTGGATTTTGGCTGCCTTTTGGGCTGGAGCTTCTCGTGGTTTGAGGCATGCCTTGGTGCACCCCCTGCTCTAGATATTCTCCCGGATGTGGGCTGCATTTTGGCTGCCTTTTGGGCTGGAGGTTCTCGTGGTTTGAGGCCTGGCTTGCTCCACCCCCTGCTCTTGAGATTCTCTCGGATGTGTCCTGGATTTTGGCTGCCTTTTGGGCTGGAGCTTCTCGTGGTTTGAGGCCTGGCTTGCTCCACCCCCTGCTCTTGAGATTCTCCCGGATGTGGGCTGCATTTTGGCTGCCTTTTGGGCTGGAGCTTCTCGTGGTTTGAGGCCTGGCTTGCTCCACCCCCTGCTCTTGATATTCTCCCGGATGTGGGCTGCATTTTGGCTGCCTTTTGGGCTGGAGCTTCTCGTGGATTGAGGCCTGGCTTGCTCCACCCCCTGCTCTTGATATTCTCCCGGATGTGGGCTGGATTTTGGCTGCCTTTTGGGCTGGAGCTTCTCGTGGTTTGAGGCCTGGCTTGCTCCACCCCCTGCTCTTGATATTCTCCTGGATGTGGTCTGAATTTTGGCTGCATTTTGGGCTGGAGCTTCTCGTGGTTTGAGGCCTGGCTTGCTCCACCCCCTGCTCTTGAGATTCTCGCGGATGTGGGCTGCATTTTGTCTGTCTTTTGGGCTGGAGGTACTCGAGGTTTGAGGCCTGGCTTGCTCCACCCCCTGCTCTTGAGATTCTCCTGGAGGTGGGCTGGATTTTGGCTGCCTTTTGGGCTGGAGCTTCTCGTGGTTTGAGGCCTGGCTTGCTCCACCCCCTGCTCTTGAGATTCTCCCGGAAGTGGGCTGCATTTTGGCTGCATTTTGGGCTGGAGCTTCTCCTGGTTTGAGGCCTGGCTTGCTCCACCCCCTGCTCTTGAGATTCTCCCGGAAGTGGGCTGCATTTTGGCTGCATTTTGGGCTGGAGCTTCTCGTGGTTTGAGGCCTGCCTCGCTCCACCCCCTGCTCTTGAGATTCTCCTGGATGTGGGCTGCATTTTGGCTGCCTTTTGGACTGGAGCTTCTCGTGGTTTGAGGCCTGGCTTGCTCCACCCCCTGCTCTTGAGATTCTCCCGGATGTGGGCTGGATTTTGGCTGCCTTTTGGGCTTGAGCTTCTCGTGGTTTGAGGCCTGGCTTGCTCCACGCCCTGCTCTTGATATTCTCCCGGATGTGGGCTGCATTTTGGCTGCCTTTTGGGCTGGAGCTTCTCGTGGTTTGAGGCCTGGCTTGCTCCACCCCCTGCTCTTGATATTCTCCCGGATGTGGGCTGCAAATTGTCTGCATTTTGGGCTGGAGCTTCTCGTGGTTTGAGGCCTGGCTTGCTCCAACCCCTGCTCTTGAGATTCTCCCGGATGTGGGCTGCATTTTGGCTGCCTTTTGGGCTGGAGCTTCTCGTGGTTTGAGGCCTGGCTTGCTCCACCCCCTGCTCTTGAGATTCTCCCGGATGTGGGCTGCATTTTGGCTGCCTTTTGGGCTGGAGCTTCTCATGGTTTGAGGCCTGGCTTGCTCCACCCCCTGCTCTTGATAGTCTCCCGGATGTGGGCTGCATTTTGGCTGCATTTTGGGCTGGAGCTTCTCGTGGTTTGAGGCCTGGCTTGCTCTACCCCCTGCTCTTGATATTCTCCCGCATGTGGGCTGCATTTTGGCTGCCTTTTGGGCTGGAGCTTCTCGTGGTTTGAGGCCTGGCTTGCTCTACCCCCTGCTCTTGAGATTCTCCCGGATGTGGGCTGGATTTTGGCTGCCTTTTGGGCTGGAGCTTCTCGTGGTTTGAGGCATGCCTTGGTGCACCCCCTGCTCTAGATATTCTCCCGGATGTGGGCTGCATTTTGGCTGCCTTTTGGGCTGGAGCTTCTCGTGGTTTGAGGCCTGCCTCGCTCCACCCCCTGCTCTTGAGATTCTCCCAGATGTGTCCTGGATTTTGGCTGCCTTTTGGGCTGGAGCTTCTCGTGGTTTGAGGCCTGGCTTGCTCCACCCCCTGCTCTTGAGATTCTCCTGGATGTGGGCTGCATTTTGGCTGCCTTTTGGGCTGGAGCTTCTCGTGGTTTGAGGCCTGTCTTGCTCCACCCCCTGCTCTTGATATTCTCCCGGATGTGGGCTGCATTTTGGCTGCCTTTTGGGCTGGAGCTTCTCGTGGATTGAGGCCTGGCTTGCTCCACCCCCTGCTCTTGATATTCTCCTGGATGTGGTCTGAATTTTGGCTGCCTTTTGGGCTGGAGCTTCTCGTGGTTTGAGGCCTGGCTTGCTCCACCCCCTGCTCTTGAGATTCTCCCGGAAGTGGGCTGCATTTTGGCTGCCTTTTTGGGGTAGAACTTCTCGTGGTTTGAGGCCTGGCTTGCTCCACCCCCTGCTCTTGATATTCTCAGGGAGGTGGGCTGCATTTTGGCTGCCTTTTGGGCTGGAGCTTCTCGTGGTTTGAGGCCTGGCTTGCTCCACCCCCTGCTCTTGATATTCTCGCGGATGTGGGCTGCATTTTGTCTGTCTTTTGGGCTGGAGGTACTCGAGGTTTGAGGCCTGGCTTGCTCCACCCCCTGCTCTTGAGATTCTCCCGGAGGTGGGCTGGATTTTGGCTGCATTTTGGGCTGGAGCTTCTCCTGGTTTGAGGCCTGGCTTGCTCCACCCCCTGCTCTTGAGATTCTCCCGGATGTGGGCTGCATTTTGGCTGCATATGGGCTGGAGCTTCTCGTGGTTTGAGGCCTGCCTCGCTCCACCCCCTGCTCTTGAGATTCTCCTGGATGTGGGCTGCATTTTGGCTGCCTTTTGGACTGGAGCTTCTCGTGGTTTGAGGCCTGGCTTGCTCCACCCCCTGCTCTTGAGATTCTCCCGGATGTGGGCTGCATTTTGGCTGCCTTTTGGGCTTGAGCTTCTCGTGGTTTGAGGCCTGGCTTGCTCCACCCCCTGCTCTTGATATTCTCCCGGATGTGGGCTGCATTTTGGCTGCCTTTTGGGCTGGAGCTTCTCGTGGTTTGAGGCCTGGCTTGCTCCACCCCCTGCTCTTGATATTCTCCCGGATGTGGGCTGCAAATTGTCTGCATTTTGGGCTGGAGCTTCTCGTGGTTTGAGGCCTGGCTTGCTCCACCCCCTGCTCTTGAGATTCTCCCGGATGTGGGCTGCATTTTGGCTGCCTTTTGGGCTGGAGCTTCTCGTGGTTTGAGGCCTGGCTTGCTCCACCCCCTGCTCTTGAGATTCTCCCGGATGTGGGCTGCATTTTGGCTGCCTTTTGGGCTGGAGCTTCTCATGGTTTGAGGCCTGGCTTGCTCCACCCCCTGCTCTTGAGATTCTCCCGGATGTGGGCTGCATTTTGGCTGCATATGGGCTGGAGCTTCTCGTGGTTTGAGGCCTGGCTCGCTCCACCCCCTGCTCTTGAGATTCTCCTGGATGTGGGCTGCATTGTGGCTGCGTTTTGGGCTGGAGCTTCTCTTGGTTTGAGGCCTGGCTTGCTCCACCCCCTGCTCTTGAGATTCTCCCGGATGTGGGCTGGATTTTGGCTGCCTTTTGGGCTGGAGCTTCTCGTGGTTTGAGGCCTGGCTTCCTCCACCCCCTGCTCTTCATATTCTCCCAGATATGGCCTGAATTTTGGCTACATTTTGGGCTGGAGCTTCTCGTGTTTTGAGGCCTGGCTTCCTCCACCCCCTGCTCTTGATATTCTACCAGATATGGCCTGAATTTTGGCTGCATTTTGGGCTGGAGCTTCTCGTGGTTTGAGGCCTGGCTTGGTGCACCCCCTGCTCTAGATATTCTCCCGGATGTGGGCTGCATTTTGGCTGCCTTTTGGGCTGGAGCTTCTCGTGGTTTGAGGCCTGACTTGCTCCACCCCCTACTCTTGAGATTCTCCCGGATGTGTCCTGGATTTTGGCTGCCTTTTGGGCTGGAGCTTCTCGTGGTTTGAGGCCTGTCTTGCTCCACCCCCTGCTCTTGAGATTCTCCCGGATGTGGGCTGCATTTTGGCTGCCTTTTGGGCTGGAGCTTCTCGTGGATTGAGGCCTGGCTTGCTCCACCCCCTGCTCTTGATATTCTCCTGGATGTGGTCTGAATTTTGGCTGCATTTTGGGCTGGAGCTTCTCGTGGTTTGAGGCCTGGCTTGCTCCACCCCCTGCTCTTGAGATTCTCGCCGATGTGGGCTGCATTTTGTCTGTCTTTTGGGCTGGAGGTACTCGAGGTTTGAGGCCTGGCTTGCTCCACCCCCTGCTCTTGAGATTCTCCCGGAGGTGGGCTGGATTTTGGCTGCCTTTTGGGCTGGAGCTTCTCGTGGTTTGAGGCCTGGCTTGCTCCACCCCCTGCTCTTGAGATTCTCCCGGAAGTGGGCTGCATTTTGGCTGCCTTTTGGGCTGGAGCTTCTCCTGGTTTGAGGCCTGGCTTGCTCCACCCCCTGCTCTTGAGATTCTCCCGGATGTGGGCTGCATTTTGGCTGCATATGGGCTGGAGCTTCTCGTGGTTTGAGGCCTGCCTCGCTCCACCCCCTGCTCTTGAGATTCTCCTGGATGTGGGCTGCATTTTGGCTGCCTTTTGGACTGGAGCTTCTCGTGGTTTGAGGCCTGGCTTGCTCCACCCCCTGCTCTTGAGATTCTCCCGGATGTGGGCTGCAAATTGTCTGCATTTTGGGCTGGAGCTTCTCGTGGTTTGAGGCCTGCCTTGCTCTACCCCCTGCTCTTGATATTCTCCCGCATGTGGGCTGCATTTTGGCTGCCTTTTGGGCTGGAGCTTCTCGTGGTTTGAGGCCTGGCTTGCTCCACCCCCTGCTCTTGAGATTCTCCCGGATGTGGGCTGCATTTTGGCTGCCTTTTGGGCTGGAGCTTCTCGTGGTTTGAGGCCTTGGTTGCTCTATCCCCTGCTCTTGATATTCTCCCGGATGTGGGCTGCATTGTGGCTGCCTTTTGGGCTGGAGCTTCTCGTGGTTTGAGGCCTGGCTTGCTCCACCCCCTGCTCTTGAGATTCTCCCGCATGTGGGCTGCATTTTGGCTGATTCTTGGGCTGGAGCTTCTCGTGGTTTGAGGCCTGCCTCGCTCCACCCCCTGCTCTTGAGATTCTCCCGGATGTGGGCTGCATTTTGGCTGCCTTTTGGGCTGGAGCTTCTTGTGGTTTGAGGCCTGGCTTGCTCTACCCCCTGCTCTTGAGATTCTCCCGGATGTGGGCTGCATTTTGGCTGCATATGGGCTGGAGCTTCTCGTGGTTTGAGGCCTGCCTCGCTCCACCCCCTGCTCTTGAGATTCTCCTGGATGTGGGCTGCATTTTGGCTGCCTTTTGGGCTGGAGCTTCTCGTGGTTTGAGGCCTGGCTTCCTCCACCCCCTGCTCTTCATATTCTCCCAGATATGGCCTGAATTTTGGCTGCCTTTTGGGCTGGAGCTTCTCTTGGTTTGAGGCCTGCCTTGCTCCACCCCCTGCTCTTGATATTCTCCCGGATGTGGGCTGCATTTTGGCTGCCTTTTGGGCTGGAGCTTCTCGTGGTTTGAGGCCTGGCTTGCTCCACCCCCTGCTCTTGAGATTCTCCCGGATGTGGGCTGCATTTTGGCTGCCTTTTGGGCTGGAGCTTCTCGTGGTTTGAGGCCTGCCTTGCTCTACCCCCTGCTCTTGATATTCTCCCGCATGTGGGCTGCATTTTGGCTGCCTTTTGGGCTGGAGCTTCTCGTGGTTTGAGGTCTGGCTTGCTCCACCCCCTGCTCTTGAGATTGTCCCGGATGTGGGCTGCATTTTGGCTGCATTTTGGGCTGGAGCTTCTCGTGGTTTGAGGCCTGCCTCGCTCCACCCCCTGCTCTTGAGATTCTCCTGGATGTGGGCTGCATTTTGGCTGCCTTTTGGGCTGGAGCTTCTCGTGGTTTGAGGCCTGGCTTGCTCCACCCCCTGCTCTTGAGATTCTCCCGGATGTGGGCTGCATTTTGGCTGCCTTTTGGGCTGGAGCTTCTCGTGGTTTGAGGCCTGCCTCGCTCCACCCCCTGCTCTTGATATTCTCCTGGATGTGGGCTGCATTTTGGCTGCGTTTTGGGCTGGAGCTTCTCGTGGTTTGAGGCCTGGCTTGCTCCACCCCCTGCTCTTGAGATTCTCCCGGATGTGGGCTGGATTTTGGCTGCCTTTTGGGCTGGAGCTTCTTGTGGTTTGAGGCCTGCCTTCCTCCACCCCCTTCTCTTCATATTCTCCCAGATATGGCCTGAATTTTGGCTACATTTTGGGCTGGAGCTTCTCGTGGTTTGAGGCCTGGCTTCCTCCACCCCCTGCTCTTGATATTCTCCCAGATATGGCCTGAATTTTGGCTGCCTTTTGGGCTGGAGCTTCTCGTGGTTTGAGGCCTGGCTTGCTCCACCCCCTGCTCTTGAGATTGTCCCGGATGTGGGCTGCATTTTGGCTGCATTTTGGGCTGGAGCTTCTCGTGGTTTGAGGCCTGGCTTGCTCCACCCCCTGCTCTTGAGATTCTCCCGGATGTGGGCTGCATTTTGGCTGCCTTTTGGGCTGGAGCTTCTCGTGGTTTGAGGCCTTGGTTGCTCTATCCCCTTCTCTTGATATTCTCCCGGATGTGGGCTGCATTGTGGCTGCCTTTTGGGCTGGAGCTTCTCGTGGTTTGAGGCCTGGCTTGCTCCACCCCCTGCTCTTGAGATTCTCCCGCATGTGGGCTGCATTTTGGCTGATTCTTGGGCTGGAGCTTCTCGTGGTTTGAGGCCTGCCTCGCTCCACCCCCTGCTCTTGAGATTCTCCCGGATGTGGGCTGCATTTTGGCTGCCTTTTGGGCTGGAGCTTCTTGTGGTTTGAGGCCTGGCTTGCTCTACCCCCTGCTCTTGAGATTCTCCCGGATGTGGGCTGCATTTTGGCTGCATATGGGCTGGAGCTTCTCGTGGTTTGAGGCCTGCCTCGCTCCACCCCCTGCTCTTGAGATTCTCCTGGATGTGGGCTGCATTTTGGCTGCCTTTTGGGCTGGAGCTTCTCGTGGTTTGAGGCCTGGCTTCCTCCACCCCCTGCTCTTCATATTCTCCCAGATATGGCCTGAATTTTGGCTGCCTTTTGGGCTGGAGCTTCTCGTGGTTTGAGGCCTGCCTTGCTCCACCCCCTGCTCTTGATATTCTCCCGGATGTGGGCTGCATTTTGGCTGCCTTTTGGGCTGGAGCTTCTCGTGGTTTGAGGCCTGGCTTGCTCCACCCCCTGCTCTTGAGATTCTCCCGGATGTGGGCTGCATTTTGGCTGCCTTTTGGGCTGGAGCTTCTCGTGGTTTGAGGCCTGCCTTGCTCTACCCCCTGCTCTTGATATTCTCCCGCATGTGGGCTGCATTTTGGCTGCCTTTTGGGCTGGAGCTTCTCGTGGTTTGAGGTCTGGCTTGCTCCACCCCCTGCTCTTGAGATTGTCCCGGATGTGGGCTGCATTTTGGCTGCATTTTGGGCTGGAGCTTCTCGTGGTTTGAGGCCTGCCTCGCTCCACCCCCTGCTCTTGAGATTCTCCTGGATGTGGGCTGCATTTTGGCTGCCTTTTGGGCTGGAGCTTCTCGTGGTTTGAGGCCTGGCTTGCTCCACCCCCTGCTCTTGAGATTCTCCCGGATGTGGGCTGCATTTTGGCTGCCTTTTGGGCTGGAGCTTCTCGTGGTTTGAGGCCTGCCTCGCTCCACCACCTGCTCTTGATATTCTCCTGGATGTGGGCTGCATTTTGGCTGCGTTTTGGGCTGGAGCTTCTCGTGGTTTGAGGCCTGGCTTGCTCCACCCCCTGCTCTTGAGATTCTCCCGGATGTGGGCTGGATTTTGGCTGCCTTTTGGGCTGGAGCTTCTCGTGGTTTGAGGCCTGGCTTCCTCCACCCCCTTCTCTTCATATTCTCCCAGATATGGCCTGAATTTTGGCTACATTTTGGGCTGGAGCTTCTCGTGGTTTGAGGCCTGGCTTCCTCCACCCCCTGCTCTTGATATTCTCCCAGATATGGCCTGAATTTTGGCTGCCTTTTGGGCTGGAGCTTCTCGTGGTTTGAGGCCTGGCTTGCTCCACCCCCTGCTCTTGAGATTGTCCCGGATGTGGGCTGCATTTTGGCTGCATTTTGGGCTGGAGCTTCTCGTGGTTTGAGGCCTGCCTCGCTCCACCCCCTGCTCTTGAGATTCTCCTGGATATGGGCTGCATTTTGGCTGCCTTTTGGGCTGGAGCTTCTCGTGGTTTGAGGCCTGGCTTGCTCCACCCCCTGCTCTTGAGATTCTCCCGGATGTGGGCTGCATTTTGGCTGCATATGGGCTGGAGCTTCTCGTGGTTTGAGGCCTGCCTCGCTCCACCCCCTGCTCTTGAGATTCTCCTGGATGTGGGCTGCATTTTGGCTGCCTTTTGGGCTGGAGCTTCTCGTGGTTTGAGGCCTGGCTTGCTCCACCCCCTGCTCTTGAGATTCTCCCGGATGTGGGCTGGATTTTGGCTGCCTTTTGGGCTGGAGCTTCTCGTGGTTTGAGGCCTGGCTTGCTCCACCCCCTTCTCTTCATATTCTCCCAGATATGGCCTGAATTTTGGCTACATTTTGGGCTGGAGCTTCTCGTGGTTTGAGGCCTGGCTTCCTCCACCCCCTGCTCTTGATATTCTCCCGGATATGGCCTGAATTTTGGCTGCATTTTGGGCTGGAGCTTCTCGTGGTTTGAGGCCTGGCTTGCTCCACCCCCTGCTCTTGAGATTCTCCCGGATGTGGGCTGCATTTTGGCTGCCTTTTGGGCTGGAGCTTCTTGAGGTTTGAGGCCTGGCTTGCTCCAGCCCCTGCTCTTGAGATACTCACAGATGTGGGCTGCATTTTGGCTGCCTTTTTTCGGGTGGAACTTCTCGTGGTTTGAGGCCTGGCTTGCTCCACCCCCTGCTCTTGATATTGTCCTGCATGTGGGCTGCATTTTGGCTGCCTTTTGGGCTGGAGCTTCTCGAGGTTTGAGGCCTGGCTTGCTCCAGCCCCTGCTCTTGAGATTCTTACAGATGTGGGCTGCATTTTGGCTGCCTTTTTGGGCTGCAACTTCTCGTGGTTTGAGGCCTGGCTTGCTCCACCCCCTGCTCTTGAGATTCTCCCGGATGTGTCCTGGATTTTGGCTGCCTTTTGGGCTGGAGCTTCTCATGGTTTGAGGCCTGGTTTGCTCCACCCCCTGCTCTTGAGATTCTCCCGGATGTGGGCTGCATTTTGGCTGCCTTTTGGGCTGGAGCTTCTCGTGGTTTGAGGCCTGGCTTGCTCCACCCCCTGCTCTTGATATTCTCCTGGATGTGGTCTGAATTTTGGCTGCATTTTGGGCTGGAGCTTCTCGTGGTTTGAGGCCTGGCTTGCTCCACCCCCTGCTCTTGAGATTCTCCCGGATGTGGGCTGCATTTTGGCTGCCTTTTGGGCTGGAGCTTCTCGTGGTTTGAGGCCTGGCTTGCTCCACCCCCTGCTCTTGAGATTGTCCCGGAGGTGGGCTGCATTTGGCTGCCTTTTGGGCTGGAGCTTCTCGTGGTTTGAGGCCTGGCTTGCTCCACCCCCTGCTCTTGAGATTCTCCTGGATGTGGGCTGCATTTTGGCTGCCTTTTGGGCTGGAGCTTCTCGTGGTTTGAGGCCTGCCTTGCTCTACCCCCTGCTGTTGAGATTCTCCCGGATGTGGGCTGCATTTTGGCTGCATTTTGGGCTGGAGCTTCTCTTGGTTTGAGGCCTGGCTTGCTCCACCCCCTGCTCTTGAGATTCTCCCGGAAGTGGGCTGTATTTTGGCTGCCTTTTGGGCTGGAGCTTCTCGTGGTTTGAGGCCTGGCTTGCTCCACCCCCTGCTCTTGAGATTCTCCTGGAGGTGGGCTGCATTTTGGCTGCCTTTTGGGCTGGAGCTTCTCGTGGTTTGAGGCCTGGCTTGCTCCACCCCCTGCTCTTGAGATTCTCCCGCATGTGGGCTGCATTTTGGCTGCCTTTTGGGCTGGAGCTTCTCGTGGTTTGAGGCCTGGCTTGCTCCACCCCCTGCTCTTGAGATTCTCCTGGATGTGGGCTGGAGTTTGGCTGCCTTTTGGGCTGGAGCTTCTCGTGGTTTGAGGCCTGCCTCGCTCCACCCCCTGCTCTTGAGATTCTCCCGGATGTGGGCTGCATTTTGGCTGATTCTTGGGCTGGAGCTTCTCGTGGTTTGAGGCCTGCCTTGCTCTACCCCCTGCTCTTGATATTCTCCCGCATGTGGGCTGCATTTTGGCTGCCTTTTGGGCTGGAGCTTCTCGTGGTTTGAGGCCCGGCTTGCTCCACCCCCTGCTCTTGAGATTCTCCCGGATGTGGGCTGCATTTTGGCTACATTTTGGGCTGGAGCTTCTCGTGGTTTGAGGCCTGGCTTGCTCCACCCCCTGCTCTTGAGATTCTCCCGGATGTGGGCTGCATTTTGGTTGCTCTTTGGGCTGGAGCTTCTTGTGGTTTGAGGCCTGGCTTGCTCCACCCCCTGCTCTTGAGATTCTCCCGGATGTGGGCTGCATTTTGGCTGCCTTTTGGGCTGGAGCTTCTCGTGGTTTGAGGCCTGCCTCCCTCCACCCCCTGCTCTTGAGATTCTCCTGGATGTGGGCTGCATTTTGGCTGCCTTTTGGGCTGGAGCTTCTTGAGGTTTGAGGCCTGGCTTGCTCCAGCCCCTGCTCTTGAGATACTCACAGATGTGGGCTGCATTTTGGCTGCCTTTTTGGGGTGGAACTTCTCGTGGTTTGAGGCCTGGCTTGCTCCACCCCCTGCTCTTGATATTGTCCTGCATGTGGGCTGCATTTTGGCTGCCTTTTGGGCTGGAGCTTCTCGAGGTTTGAGGCCTGGCTTGCTCCAGCCCCTGCTCTTGAGATTCTTACAGATGTGGGCTGCATTTTGGCTGCCTTTTTGGGCTGCAACTTCTCGTGGTTTGAGGCCTGGCTTGCTCCACCCCCTGCTCTTGAGATTCTCCCGGATGTGTCCTGGATTTTGGCTGCCTTTTGGGCTGGAGCTTCTCATGGTTTGAGGCCTGGTTTGCTCCACCCCCTGCTCTTGAGATTCTCCCGGATGTGGGCTGCATTTTGGCTGCCTTTTGGGCTGGAGCTTCTCGTGGTTTGAGGCCTGGATTGCTCCACCCCCTGCTCTTGATATTCTCCTGGATGTGGTCTGAATTTTGGCTGCATTTTGGGCTGGAGCTTCTCGTGGTTTGAGGCCTGGCTTGCTCCACCCCCTGCTCTTGAGATTCTCCCGGATGTGGGCTGCATTTTGGCTGCCTTTTGGGCTGGAGCTTCTCGTGGTTTGAGGCCTGGCTTGCTCCACCCCCTGCTCTTGAGATTGTCCCGGAGGTGGGCTGCATTTTGGCTGCCTTTTGGGCTGGAGCTTCTCGTGGTTTGAGGCCTGGCTTGCTCCACCCCCTGCTCTTGAGATTCTCCCGGATGTGGGCTGCATTTTGGCTGATTCTTGGGCTGGAGCTTCTCGTGGTTTGAGGCCTGCCTTGCTCTACCCCCTGCTCTTGATATTCTCCCGCATGTGGGCTGCATTTTGGCTGCCTTTTGGGCTGGAGCTTCTCGTGGTTTGAGGCCCGGCTTGCTCCACCCCCTGCTCTTGAGATTCTCCCGGATGTGGGCTGCATTTTGGCTACATTTTGGGCTGGAGCTTCTCGTGGTTTGAGGCCTGGCTTGCTCCACCCCCTGCTCTTGAGATTCTCCCGGATGTGGGCTGCATTTTGGTTGCTCTTTGGGCTGGAGCTTCTTGTGGTTTGAGGCCTGGCTTGCTCCACCCCCTGCTCTTGAGATTCTCCCGGATGTGGGCTGCATTTTGGCTGCCTTTTGGGCTGGAGCTTCTCGTGGTTTGAGGCCTGCCTCCCTCCACCCCCTGCTCTTGAGATTCTCCTGGATGTGGGCTGCATTTTGGCTGCCTTTTGGGCTGGAGCTTCTTGTGGTTTGAGGCCTGGCTTGCTCCACCCCCTGCTCTTGAGATTCTCCCGGATGTGGGCTGCATTTTGGCTGCCTTTTGGGCTGGAGCTTCTCGTGGTTTGAGGCCTGCCTCCCTCCACCCCCTGCTCTTGAGATTCTCCTGGATGTGGGCTGCATTTTGGCTGCCTTTTGGGCTGGAGCTTCTCGTGGTTTGAGGCCTGGCTTGCTCCACCCCCTGCTCTTGAGATTCTCCCGGATGTGGGCTGCATTTTGGCTGCCTTTTGGGCTGGAGCTTCTCGTGGTTTGAGGCCTGGCTTGCTCCACCCCCTGCTCTTGATATTCTCCTGGATGTGGTCTGAATTTTGGCTGCATTTTGGGCTGGAGCTTCTCGTGGTTTGAGGCCTGGCTTGCTCCACCCCCTGCTCTTGAGATTCTCCCGGATGTGGGCTGCATTTTGGCTGCCTTTTGGGCTGGAGCTTCTCGTGGTTTGAGGCCTGGCTTGCTCCACCCCCTGCTCTTGAGATTGTCCCGGAGGTGGGCTGCATTTTGGCTGCCTTTTGGGCTGGAGCTTCTCGTGGTTTGAGGCCTGGCTTGCTCCACCCCCTGCTCTTGAGATTCTCCCGGATGTGGGCTGCATTTTGGCTGATTCTTGGGCTGGAGCTTCTCGTGGTTTGAGGCCTGCCTTGCTCTACCCCCTGCTCTTGATATTCTCCCGCATGTGGGCTGCATTTTGGCTGCCTTTTGGGCTGGAGCTTCTCGTGGTTTGAGGCCCGGCTTGCTCCACCCCCTGCTCTTGAGATTCTCCCGGATGTGGGCTGCATTTTGGCTACATTTTGGGCTGGAGCTTCTCGTGGTTTGAGGCCTGGCTTGCTCCACCCCCTGCTCTTGAGATTCTCCCGGATGTGGGCTGCATTTTGGTTGCTCTTTGGGCTGGAGCTTCTTGTGGTTTGAGGCCTGGCTTGCTCCACCCCCTGCTCTTGAGATTCTCCCGGATGTGGGCTGCATTTTGGCTGCCTTTTGGGCTGGAGCTTCTCGTGGTTTGAGGCCTGCCTCCCTCCACCCCCTGCTCTTGAGATTCTCCTGGATGTGGGCTGCATTTTGGCTGCCTTTTGGGCTGGAGCTTCTTGTGGTTTGAGGCCTGGCTTGCTCCACCCCCTGCTCTTGAGATTCTCCCGGATGTGGGCTGCATTTTGGCTGCCTTTTGGGCTGGAGCTTCTCGTGGTTTGAGGCCTGCCTCCCTCCACCCCCTGCTCTTGAGATTCTCCTGGATGTGGGCTGCATTTTGGCTGCCTTTTGGGCTGGAGCTTCTCGTGGTTTGAGGCCTGGCTTGCTCCACCCCCTGCTCTTGAGATTCTCCCGGATGTGGGCTGCATTTTGGCTGCCTTTTGGGCTGGAGCTTCTCGTGGTTTGAGGCCTGGCTTGCTCCAACCCCTGCCCTTGATATTCTCCCGGATGTGGTCTGGATTTTGGCTGCCTTTTGGGCTGGAGCTTCTCGTGGTTTGAGGCCTGGCTTGCTCCACCCCCTGCTCTTGAGATTCTCCCGGATGTGGGCTGCATTTTGGCTGCCTTTTGGGCTGGAGCTTCTCGTGGTTTGAGGCCTGGCTTGCTCCACCCCCTGCTCTTGAGATTCTCCCGGAAGTGGGCTGCATTTTGGCTGCCTTTTGGGCTGGAGCTTCTCGTGGTTTGAGGCCTGGCTTGCTCTACAAACTGCTCTTGATATTCTCCCGGATGTGGGCTGCATTTTGGCTGCATTTTGGGCTGGAGCTTCTCGTGGTTTGAGGCCTGGCTTGCTCTAACCCCTGCTCTTGAGATTCTCCCGGATGTGGGCTGCATTTTGGCTGCATTTTGGGCTGGAGCTTCTCGTGGTTTGAGGCCTACCTTTCTCTACCCCCTGCTCTTGATATTCTCCCGCATGTGGGCTGCATTTTGGCTGCCTTTTGGGCTGGAGCTTCTCTTGGTTTGAGGCCTGGCTTTCTCCACCCCCTGCTCTTGAGATTCTCCCGGATGTGGGCTGCATTTTGGCTGCCTTTTGGGCTGGAGCTTCTCGTGGTTTGAGGCCTGGCTTGCTCCACCCCCTGCTCTTGAGATTCTCCTGGATGTGGGCTGCATTTTGGCTGCCTTTTGGGCTGGAGCTTCTCGTGGTTTGAGGCCTGGCTTGCTCCACCCCCTGCTCTTGACATTCTCCCGGAGGTGGGCTGGATTTTGGCTGCCTTTTGGGCTGGAGCTTCTCGTGGTTTGAGACCTGGCTTGCTCCACCCCCTGCTCTTGAGATTCTCCCGGATGTGGGCTGCAAATTGGCTGCATTTTGGGCTGGAGCTTCTCGTGGTTTGAGGCCTGGCTTGCTCTACCCTCTGCTCTTGATATTCTCCCGCATGTGGGCTGCATTTTGGCTGCCTTTTGGGCTGGAGCTTCTCTTGGTTTGAGGCCTGGCTTGCTCCACCCCCTGCTCTTGAGATTCTCCCGGATGTGGGCTGCATTTTGGCTGCATATGGGCTGGAGGTTCTCGTGGTTTGAGGCCTGGCTTGCTCCACCCCCTGCTCTTGAGATTCTCCTGCATGTGGGCTGCATTTTGGCTGCCTTTTGGGCTGGAGCTTCTCGTGGTTTGAGGCCTGGCTTGCTCCACCCCCTGCTCTTGAGATTCTCCCGGAAGTGGGCTGGATTTTGGCTGCCTTTTGGGCTGCAGCTTCTCGTGGTTTGAGGCCTGGCTTGCTCCACCCCCTGCTCTTGATATTCTCCCGGATGTGGGCTGCAAATTGGCTGCATTTTGGGCTGGAGCTTCTCGTGGTTTGAGGCCTGGCTTGGTCTAACCCCTGCTCTTGATATTCTCCCGGATGTGGGCTGCATTTTGGCTGCCTTTTGGGCTGGAGCTTCTCGTGGTTTGAGGCCTGGCTTGCTCCACCCCCTGCTCTTGAGATTCTCCCGGATGTGGGCTGCAAATTGTCTGCATTTTGGGCTGGAGCTTCTCGTGGTTTGAGGCCTTGGTTGCTCTACCCCCTGCTCTTGATATTCTCCCGGATGTGGGCTGCATTTTGGCTGCCTTTTGGGCTGGAGCTTCTCGTGGTTTGAAGCCTGCCTTGCTCTACCCCCTGCTCTTGATAATCTCCCGCATGTGGGCTGCATTTTGGTTGCATTTTGGGCTGGAGCTTCTCTTGGTTTGAGGCCTGCCTTGCTCCACCCCTTGCTCTTGAGATTCTCCCGGATGTGGGCTGCATTTTGGCTGCCTTTTGGGCTGGAGCTTCTCGTGGTTTGAGGCCTGGCTTGCTCCACCCCCTGCTCTTGATATTCTCCCTTATGTGGGCTGCATTTTGGCTGCCTTTTGAGCTGCAGCTTCTCGTGGTTTGAAGCCTGCCTTGCTCTACCCCCTGCTCTTGATAATCTCCCGCATGTGGGCTGCATTTTGGTTGCATTTTGGGCTGGAGCTTCTCTTGGTTTGAGGCCTGGCTTGCTCCATCCCCTGCTCTTGACATTCTCCCGGAGGTGGGCTGCATTTTGGCTGCCTTTTGGGCTGGAGCTTCTCTTGGTTTGAGGCCTGGCTTGCTCCACCCCCTGCTCTTGAGATTCTCCCGGATGTGGGCTGCATTTTGGCTGCCTTTTGGGCTGGAGCTTCTCGTGGTTTGAGGCCTGGCTTGCTCCACCCCCTGCTCTTGAGATTCTCCCGGATGTGGGCTGCATTTTGGCTGCATATGGACTGGAGCTTCTCGTGGTTTGAGGCCTGCCTCGCTCCACCCCCTGCTCTTGAGATTCTCCTGGATGTGGGCTGCATTGTGGCTGCGTTTTGGGCTGGAGCTTCTCGTGGTTTGAGGCCTGGCTTGGTCTAACCCCTGCTCTTGATATTCTCCCGGATGTGGGCTGCATTTTGGCTGCCTTTTGGGCTGGAGCTTCTCGTGGTTTGAGGCCTGGCTTGCTCCATCCCCTGCTCTTGAGATTCTCCCGGATGTGGGCTGCAAATTGTCTGCCTTTTGGGCTGGAGCTTCTCGTGGTTTGAGGCCTGGCTTGGTCTAACCCCTGCTCTTGATATTCTCCCGGATGTGGGCTGCATTTTGGCTGCCTTTTGGGCTTGAGCTTCTCGTGGTTTGAGGCCTGGCTTTCTCCACCCCCTGCTCTTGAGATTCTCCTCCATGTGGGCTGCATTTTGGCTGCCTTTTGGGCTGGAGCTTCTCGTGGTTTGAGGCCTGGCTTGCTCCACCCCCTGTTCTTGAGATTCTCCCGGAAGTGGGCTGCATTTTGGCTGCATTTTGGGCTGGAGCTTCTCGTGGTTTGAGGCCTGGCTTGCTCCACCCCCTGCTCTTGATATTCTCCCGGATGTGGGCTGCAAATTGGCTGCATTTTGGGCTGGAGCTTCTCGTGGTTTGAGGCCTGGCTTGGTCTAACCCCTGCTCTTGATATTCTCCCGGATGTGGGCTGCATTTTGGCTGCCTTTTGGGCTGGAGCTTCTCGTGGTTTGAGGCCTGGCTTGCTCCACCCCCTGCTCTTGAGATTCTCCCGGATGTGGGCTGCAAATTGTCTGCATTTTGGGCTGGAGCTTCTCGTGGTTTGAGGCCTTGGTTGCTCTACCCCCTGCTCTTGATATTCTCCCGGATGTGGGCTGCATTTTGGCTGCATTTTGGGCTGCAGCTTCTCGTGGTTTGAAGCCTGCCTTGCTCTACCCCCTGCTCTTGATAATCTCCCGCATGTGGGCTGCATTTTGGTTGCATTTTGGGCTGGAGCTTCTCTTGGTTTGAGGCCTGCCTTGCTCCACCCCTTGCTCTTGAGATTCTCCCGGATGTGGGCTGCATTTTGGCTGCCTTTTGGGCTGGAGCTTCTCTTGGTTTGAGGCCTGCCTTGCTCCACCCCTTGCTCTTGATATTCTCCCGGATGTGGGCTGCATTTTGGCTGCCTTTTGGGCTGGAGCTTCTCGTGGTTTGAGGCCTGGCTTGCTCCACCCCCTGCTCTTGATATTCTCCCTTATGTGGGCTGCATTTTGGCTGCCTTTTGGGCTGGAGCTTCTCGTGGTTTGAGGCCTGCCTCGCTCCACCCCCTGCTCTTGATATTCTCCCGCATGTGGGCTGCATTTTGGCTGCCTTTTGGGCTGGAGCTTCTCGTGGTTTGAGGCCTGGCTTGCTCCACCCCCTGCTCTTGAGATTCTCCCGGATGTGGGCTGCATTTTGGCTGCCTTTTGGGCTGGAGCTTCTCGTGGTTTGAGGCCTGGCTTGCTCCACCCCCTGCTCTTGAGATTCTCCCGGATGTGGGCTGCATTTTGGCTGCCTTTTGGGCTGGAGCTTCTCGTGGTTTGAGGCCTGGCTTGCTCTACCCCCTGCTCTTGATATTCTCCCGGATGTGGGCTGCATTTTGGCTGCATTTTGGGCTGGAGCTTCTCCTGGTTTGAGGCCTGGCTTGCTCCACCCCCTGCTCTTGAGATTCTCCCGGAAGTGGGCTGGATTTCGGCTGCCTTTTGGGCTGGAGCTTCTCGTGGTTTGAGGCCTGGCTTGCTCCACCCCCTGCTCTTGAGATTCTCCCAGAAGTGGGCTGCATTTTGGCTGCCTTTTGGGCTGGAGCTTCTCGTGGTTTGAGGCCTGGCTTGCTCTACCCCCTGCTCTTGATATTCTCCCGGATGTGGGCTGCATTTTGGCTGCATTTTGGGCTGGACCTTCTCGTGGTTTGAGGCCTGGCTTGCTCTAACCCCTGCACTTGAGATTCTCCCGGATGTGGGCTGCATTTTGGCTGCATTTTGGGCTGGAGCTTCTCGTGGTTTGAGGCCTACCTTTCTCTACCCCCTGCTCTTGATATTCTCCCGCATGTGGGCTGCATTTTGGCTGCCTTTTGGGCTGGAGCTTCTCGTGGTTTGAGGCCTGGCTTGCTCCACCCCCTGCTCTTGAGATTCTCCTGGATGTGGGCTGCATTTTGGCTGCCTTTTGGGCTGGAGCTTCTCGTGGTTTGAGGCCTGGCTTGCTCCACCCCCTGCTCTTGACATTCTCCCGGAGGTGGGCTGGATTTTGGCTGCCTTTTGGGCTGGAGCTTCTCGTGGTTTGAGGCCTGGCTTTCTCCACCCCCTGCTCTTGAGATTCTCCCGGATGTGGGCTGCAAATTGGCTGCATTTTGGTCTGGAGCTTCTCGTGGTTTGAGGCCTGGCTTGCTCTACCCTCTGCTCTTGATATTCTCCCGCATGTGGGCTGCATTTTGGCTGCCTTTTGGGCTGGAGCTTCTCGTGGTTTGAGGCCTGGCTTGCTCCACCCCCTGCTCTTGAGATTCTCCTGCATGTGGGCTGCATTTTGGCTGCCTTTTGGGCTGGAGCTTCTCGTGGTTTGAGGCCTGGCTTGCTCCACCCCCTGCTCTTGAGATTCTCCCGGAAGTGGGCTGGATTTTGGCTGCCTTTTGGGCTGGAGCTTCTCGTGGTTTGAGGCCTGGCTTTCTCCACCCCCTGCTCTTGAGATTCTCCTCCATGTGGGCTGCATTTTGGCTGCCTTTTGGGCTGGAGCTTCTCGTGGTTTGAGGCCTGGCTTGCTCCACCCCCTGCTCTTGAGATTCTCCCGGAAGTGGGCTGGATTTTGGCTGCATTTTGGGCTGGAGCTTCTCGTGGTTTGAGGCCTGGCTTGCTCCACCCCCTGCTCTTGATATTCTCCCAGATGTGGGCTGCAAATTGGCTGCATTTTGGGCTGGAGCTTCTCGTGGTTTGAGGCCTGGCTTGCTCCACCCCCTGCTCTTGATATTCTCCCGGATGTGGGCTGCATTTTGGCTGCCTTTTGGGCTGGAGCTTCTCGTGGTTTGAGGCCTGGCTTGCTCCACCCCCTGCTCTTGAGATTCTCCCGGATGTGGGCTGCAAATTGTCTGCATTTTGGGCTGGAGCTTCTCGTGGTTTGAGGCCTGCCTTGCTCTACCCCCTGCTCTTGATATTCTCCCGGATGTGGGCTGCATTTTGGCTGCATTTTGGGCTGCAGCTTCTCGTGGTTTGAAGCCTGCCTTGCTCTACCCCCTGCTCTTGATAATCTCCCGCATGTGGGCTGCATTTTGGTTGCATTTTGGGCTGGAGCTTCTCTTGGTTTGAGGCCTGCCTTGCTCCACCCCTTGCTCTTGATATTCTCCCGGATGTGGGCTGCATTTTGGCTGACTTTTGGGCTGGAGCTTCTCGTGGTTTGAGGCCTGGCTTGCTCCACCCCCTGCTCTTGAGATTCTCCCTTATGTGGGCTGCATTTTGGCTGCCTTTTGGGCTGGAGCTTCTCGTGGTTTGAGGCCTGCCTCGCTCCACCCCCTGCTCTTGATATTCTCCCGCATGTGGGCTGCATTTTGGCTGCCTTTTGGGCTGGAGCTTCTCGTGGTTTGAGGCCTGGCTTGCTCCACCCCCTGCTCTTGAGATTCTCCCGGATGTGGGCTGCATTTTGGCTGCCTTTTGGGCTGGAGCTTCTCGTGGTTTGAGGCCTGGCTTGCTCCACCCCCTGCTCTTGAGATTCTCCCGGATGTGGGCTGCATTTTGGCTGCCTTTTGGGCTGGAGCTTCTCGTGGTTTGAGGCCTGGCTTGCTCTACCCCCTGCTCTTGATATTCTCCCGGATGTGGGCTGCATTTTGGCTGCATTTTGGGCTGGAGCTTCTCCTGGTTTGAGGCCTGGCTTGCTCCACCCCCTGCTCTTGAGATTCTCCCGGAAGTGGGCTGGATTTTGGCTGCCTTTTGGGCTGGAGCTTCTCGTGGTTTGAGGCCTGGCTTGCTCCACCCCCTGCTCTTGAGATTCTCCCAGAAGTGGGCTGCATTTTGGCTGCCTTTTGGGCTGGAGCTTCTCGTGGTTTGAGGCCTGGCTTGCTCTACCCCCTGCTCTTGATATTCTCCCGGATGTGGGCTGCATTTTGGCTGCATTTTGGGCTGGACCTTCTCGTGGTTTGAGGCCTGGCTTGCTCTAACCCCTGCACTTGAGATTCTCCCGGATGTGGGCTGCATTTTGGCTGCATTTTGGGCTGGAGCTTCTCGTGGTTTGAGGCCTACCTTTCTCTACCCCCTGCTCTTGATATTCTCCCGCATGTGGGCTGCATTTTGGCTGCCTTTTGGGCTGGAGCTTCTCGTGGTTTGAGGCCTGGCTTGCTCCACCCCCTGCTCTTGAGATTCTCCTGGATGTGGGCTGCATTTTGGCTGCCTTTTGGGCTGGAGCTTCTCGTGGTTTGAGGCCTGGCTTGCTCCACCCCCTGCTCTTGACATTCTCCCGGAGGTGGGCTGGATTTTGGCTGCCTTTTGGGCTGGAGCTTCTCGTGGTTTGAGGCCTGGCTTGCTCCACCCCCTGCTCTTGAGATTCTCCCGGATGTGGGCTGCAAATTGGCTGCATTTTGGGCTGGAGCTTCTCGTGGTTTGAGGCCTGGCTTGCTCTACCCTCTGCTCTTGATATTCTCCCGCATGTGGGCTGCATTTTGGCTGCCTTTTGGGCTGAAGCTTCTCGTGGTTTGAGGCCTGGCTTGCTCCACCCCCTGCTCTTGAGATTCTCCTGCATGTGGGCTGCATTTTGGCTGCCTTTTGGGCTGGAGCTTCTCGTGGTTTGAGGCCTGGCTTGCTCCACCCCCTGCTCTTGAGATTCTCCCGGAAGTGGGCTGGATTTTGGCTGCCTTTTGGGCTGGAGCTTCTCGTGGTTTGAGGCCTGGCTTTCTCCACCCCCTGCTCTTGAGATTCTCCTCCATGTGGGCTGCATTTTGGCTGCCTTTTGGGCTGGAGCTTCTCGTGGTTTGAGGCCTGGCTTGCTCCACCCCCTGCTCTTGAGATTCTCCCGGAAGTGGGCTGGATTTTGGCTGCATTTTGGGCTGGAGCTTCTCGTGGTTTGAGGCCTGGCTTGCTCCACCCCCTGCTCTTGATATTCTCCCAGATGTGGGCTGCAAATTGGCTGCATTTTGGGCTGGAGCTTCTCGTGGTTTGAGGCCTGGCTTGCTCCACCCCCTGCTCTTGATATTCTCCCGGATGTGGGCTGCATTTTGGCTGCCTTTTGGGCTGGAGCTTCTCGTGGTTTGAGGCCTGGCTTGCTCCACCCCCTGCTCTTGAGATTCTCCCGGATGTGGGCTGCAAATTGTCTGCATTTTGGGCTGGAGCTTCTCGTGGTTTGAGGCCTGCCTTGCTCTACCCCCTGCTCTTGATATTCTCCCGGATGTGGGCTGCATTTTGGCTGCATTTTGGGCTGCAGCTTCTCGTGGTTTGAAGCCTGCCTTGCTCTACCCCCTGCTCTTGATAATCTCCCGCATGTGGGCTGCATTTTGGTTGCATTTTGGGCTGGAGCTTCTCTTGGTTTGAGGCCTGCCTTGCTCCACCCCTTGCTCTTGATATTCTCCCGGATGTGGGCTGCATTTTGGCTGACTTTTGGGCTGGAGCTTCTCGTGGTTTGAGGCCTGGCTTGCTCCACCCCCTGCTCTTGAGATTCTCCCTTATGTGGGCTGCATTTTGGCTGCCTTTTGGGCTGGAGCTTCTCGTGGTTTGAGGCCTGCCTCGCTCCACCCCCTGCTCTTGATATTCTCCAGCATGTGGGCTGCATTTTGGCTGCCTTTTGGGCTGGAGCTTCTCGTGGTTTGAGGCCTGGCTTGCTCCACCCCCTGCTCTTGAGATTCTCCCGGATGTGGGCTGCATTTTGGCTGCCTTTTGGGCTGGAGCTTCTCGTGGTTTGAGGCCTGGCTTGCTCCACCCCCTGCTCTTGAGATTCTCCTGGATGTGGGCTGCATTTTGGCTGCCTTTTGGGCTGGAGCTTCTCGTGGTTTGAGGCCTGGCTTGCTCTACCCCCTGCTCTTGATATTCTCCCGGATGTGGGCTGCATTTTGGCTGCATTTTGGGCTGGAGCTTCTCCTGGTTTGAGGCCTGGCTTGCTCCACCCCCTGCTCTTGAGATTCTCCCGGAAGTGGGCTGGATTTTGGCTGCCTTTTGGGCTGGAGCTTCTCGTGGTTTGAGGCCTGGCTTGCTCCACCCCCTGCTCTTGAGATTCTCCCGGATGTGGGCTGGATTTTGGCTGCCTTTTGGGCTGGAGCTTCTCCTGGTTTGAGGCCTGGCTTGCTCCAACCCCTGCTCTTGAGATTCTCCCGGATGTGGGCTGCATTTTGGCTGCATTTTGGGCTGGAGCTTCTCGTGGTTTGAAGCCTGCCTTGCTCTACCCCCTGCTCTTGATATTCTCCCGGATGTGGGCTGCATTTTGGCTGCATTTTGGGCTGGAGCTTCTCGTGGTTTGAGGCCTGGCTTGCTCCACCCCCTGCTCTTGATATTCTCCCGGATGTGGGCTGCATTTTGGCTGCCTTTTGGGCTGGAGCTTCTCGTGGTTTGAGGCCTGGCTTGCTCCACCCCCTGCTCTTGAGATTCTCCCGGATATGGGCTGCATTTTGGCTGCCTTTTGGGCTGGAGCTTCTCGTGGTTTGAGGCCTGGCTTGCTCCACCCCCTGCTCTTGAGATTCTCCTCGATGTGGGCTGCATTTTGGCTGCCTTTTGGGCTGGAGCTTCTCGTGGTTTGAGGCCTGGCTTGCTCCACCCCCTGCTCTTGAGATTCTCCTGGATGTGGGCTGCATTTTGGCTGCCTTTTGGGCTGGAGCTTCTCGTGGTTTGAGGCCTGGCTTGCTCCACCCCCTGCTCTTGACATTCTCCCGGAGGTGGGCTGGATTTTGGCTGCCTTTTGGGCTGGAGCTTCTCGTGGTTTGAGGCCTGGCTTGCTCCACCCCCTGCTCTTGAGATTCTCCCGGATGTGGGCTGCAAATTGGCTGCATTTTGGGCTGGAGCTTCTCGTGGTTTGAGGCCTGGCTTGCTCTACCCTCTGCTCTTGATATTCTCCCGCATGTGGGCTGCATTTTGGCTGCCTTTTGGGCTGGAGCTTCTCGTGGTTTGAGGCCTGGCTTGCTCCACCCCCTGCTCTTGAGATTCTCCCGGAAGTGGGCTGGATTTTGGCTGCATTTTGGGCTGGAGCTTCTCGTGGTTTGAGGCCTGGCTTGCTCCACCCCCTGCTCTTGATATTCTCCCAGATGTGGGCTGCAAATTGGCTGCATTTTGGGCTGGAGCTTCTCGTGGTTTGAGGCCTGGCTTGGTCTAACCCCTGCTCTTGATATTCTCCCGGATGTGGGCTGCATTTTGGCTGCCTTTTGGGCTGGAGCTTCTCGTGGTTTGAGGCCTGGCTTGCTCCACCCCCTGCTCTTGAGATTCTCCCGGATGTGGGCTGCATTTTGGCTGCCTTTTGGGCTGGAGCTTCTCGTGGTTTGAGGCCTGGCTTGCTCCACCCCCTGCTCTTGAGATTCTCCTGGATGTGGGCTGCATTTTGGCTGCCTTTTGGGCTGGAGCTTCTCGTGGTTTGAGGCCTGGCTTGCTCTACCCCCTGCTCTTGATATTCTCCCGGATGTGGGCTGCATTTTGGCTGCATTTTGGGCTGGAGCTTCTCCTGGTTTGAGGCCTGGCTTGCTCCACCCCCTGCTCTTGAGATTCTCCCGGAAGTGGGCTGGATTTTGGCTGCCTTTTGGGCTGGAGCTTCTCGTGGTTTGAGGCCTGGCTTGCTCCACCCCCTGCTCTTGAGATTCTCCCGGATGTGGGCTGGATTTTGGCTGCCTTTTGGGCTGGAGCTTCTCCTGGTTTGAGGCCTGGCTTGCTCCAACCCCTGCTCTTGAGATTCTCCCGGATGTGGGCTGCATTTTGGCTGCATTTTGGGCTGGAGCTTCTCGTGGTTTGAAGCCTGGCTTGCTCTACCCCCTGCTCTTGATATTCTCCCGGATGTGGGCTGCATTTTGGCTGCATTTTGGGCTGGAGCTTCTCGTGGTTTGAGGCCTGGCTTGCTCCACCCCCTGCTCTTGATATTCTCCCGGATGTGGGCTGCATTTTGGCTGCCTTTTGGGCTGGAGCTTCTCGTGGTTTGAGGCCTGGCTTGCTCCACCCCCTGCTCTTGAGATTCTCCCGGATATGGGCTGCATTTTGGCTGCCTTTTGGGCTGGAGCTTCTCGTGGTTTGAGGGCTGCCTTGCTCTACCCCCTGCTCTTGATATTCTCCCGCATGTGGGCTGCATTTTGGCTGCCTTTTGGGCTGGAGCTTCTCGTGTTTGAGGCCTGGCTTGCTCCACCCCCTGCTCTTGAGATTCTCCCGGATGTGGGCTGCATTTTGGCTGCCTTTTGGGCTGGAGCTTCTCGTGTTTGAGGCCTGGCTTGCTCCACCCCCTGCTCTGGAGATTCTCCCGGAAGTGGGCTGGATTTTGGCTGAATTTTGGGCTGGAGCTTCTCTTTGTTTGAGGCCTGCCTTGCTCCACCCCCTGCTCTTGATATTCTCCGTTATGTGGGCTGCATTTTGGCTGCCTTTTGGGCTGGAGCTTCTCGTGGTTTGAGGCCTGGCTTGCTCCACCCCCTGCTCTTGATATTCTCCCAGAGGTGGGCTGCAAATTGGCTGCCTTTAGGGCTGGAGCTTCTCGTGGTTTGAGGCCTGGCTTGCTCCACCCCCTGCTCTTGAGATTCTCCCGGATGTGGGCTGCATTTTGGCTGCCTTTTGGGCTGGAGCTTCTCGTGGTTTGAGGCCTGGCTTGCTCCAGCCCCTGCTCTTGAGATTCTCCCGGATGTGGGCTGGATTTTGGCTGCCTTTTGGGCTGGAGCTTCTCGTGGTTTGAGGCCTGGCTTGCTCCACCCCCTGCTCTTGATATTCTCCCGGATGTGGGCTGGATTTTGGCTGCCTTTTGGGCTGGAGCTTCTCCTGGTTTGAGGCCTGGCTTGCTCCACCCCCTGCTCTTGAGATTCTCCCAGAGGTGGGCTGCATTTTGGCTGCCTTTTGGGCTGGAGCTTCTCGTGGTTTGAGGCCTGGCTTGCTCCACCCCCTGCTCTTGATATTCACCCAGAGGAGGGCTGGATTTTGGCTGCCTTTTGGGCTGGAGCTTCTCGTGGTTTGAGGCCTGCCTTGCTCCACCCCCTGCTCTTGAGATTCTCCCGGATGTGGGCTGCATTTTGGCTGCCTTTTGGGCTTGAGCTTCTCGTGGTTTGAGGCCTGGCTTGCTCTACCCCCTGCTCTTGATATTCTCCCGGATGTGGGCTGCATTTTGGCTGCTTTTTGGGCTGGAGCTTCTCGTGGTTTGAGGCCTGCCTTCCTCCACCCCCTGCTCTTGAGATTCTCCCGGATGTGGGCTGCATTTTGACTGCATTTTGGACTGGAGCTTCTCGTGGTTTGAGGCCTGGCTTGCTCCACCCCCTGTTCTTGAGATTCTCCCGGAAGTGGGCTGTATTTTGGCTGCCTTTTGGGCTGGAGCTTCTCGTGGTTTGAGGCCTCGTTTGCTCCAACACCTGCCCTTGATATTCTCCCGGATGTGGGCTGCATTTTGGCTGCATTTTGGGCTGGAGCTTCTCGTGGTTTGAGGCCTGGCTTGCTCCACACCCTGCTCTTCATATTCTTCCGGATTTCGGCTGAATTTTGGCTGCCTTTTGGGCTGCAGCTTCCCGTGGTTTGAGGCCTGGCTTGCTCCACCCCCTGCTCTTGACATTCTCCTGGAGGTGGGCTGCATTTTGGCGGTTTCTTCTGCTGGAGCTTCTCGTGGTTTGAGGCCTGCCTTGCTCCACACCCTGCTCTTGAGATTCTCCTCCATGTGGGCTGCATTTTGGCTGCCTTTTGGGCTGGAGCTTCTCGTGGTTTGAGGCCTGGCTTGCTCCACCCCCTGCTCTTGAGATTCTCCCGGATGTGGGCTGCATTTTGGCTGCCTTTTGGGCTGGAGCTTCTCGTGGTTTGAGGCCTGCCTTGCTCCATCCCCTGCTCTTGAGATTCTCCCGGAGGTGGCCTGGATTTTGGCTGCCTTTTGGGCTGGAGCTTCTCGTGGTTTGAGGCCTGGCTTGCTCCACACCCTGCTCTTGATATTCTCCTGGATGTGGGCTGCATTTTGGCTGCCTTTTGGGCTGGAGCTTCTCGTGGTTTGAGGCCTGGCTTGCTCCACCCCCTGCTCTTGAGATTCTCCCGGATGTGGGCTGCATTTGGACTGCCTTTTGGGCTGGAGCTTCTCGTGGTTTGAGGCCTGGCTTGCTCCACCCCCTGCCCTGGATATTCTCCCAGATGTGGGCTGCATTTTGGCTGCCTTTTGGGCTGGAGCTTCTCGTGGTTTGAGGCCTGGCTTTCTCCACCCCCTGCTCTTGAGATTCTCCCGGATGTGGGCTGCATTTTGGCTGCCTTTTGGGCTGGAGCTTCTCGTGGTTTGAGGCCTGCCTTGCTCCACCCCCTGCTCTTGATATTCTCCCGGATGTGGGCTGCATTTTGGCTGCCTTTTGAGCTGGAGCTTCTCGTGGTTTGAGGCCTCGTTTGCTCCAACCCCTGCCCTTGATATTCTCCCGGATGTGGGCTGCATTTTGGCTGCATTTTGGGCTGGAGCTTCTCGTGGTTTGAGGCCTGGCTTGCTCCACCCCCTGCTCTTGAGATTCTCCCGGAGGTGGGCTGGATTTTGGCTGCCTTTTGGGCTGGAGCTTCTCTTGGTTTGAGGCCTGGCTTGCCCCACACCCTGCTCTTCATATTCTCCTGGATGTGGGCTGCATTTTGGCTGCCTTTTGGGCTGGAGCTTCTCGTGGTTTGAGGCCTGGCTTGCTCCACCCCCTGCTCTTGAGATTCTCCCGGATGTGGGCTGCATTTTGGCTGCCTTTTGGGCTGGAGCTTCTCGTGGTTTGAGGCCTGGCTTGCTCCACCCCCTGCTCTTGAGATTCTCCCGGATGTGGGCTGCATTTTGGCTGCCTTTTGGGCTGGAGCTTCTCGTGGTTTGAGGCCTGGCTTGCTCCATCCCCTGCTCTTGAGATTCTCCCAGATGTGGGCTGCATTTTGGCTGCCTTTTGGGCTGGAGCTTCTCGTGGTTTGAGGCCTGGCTTGCTCCACCCCCTGCTCTTGAGATTCTCCTGGATGTGGGCTGCATTTGGACTGCCTTTTGGGCTGGAGCTTCTCGTGGTTTGAGGCCTGGCTTGCTCCACCCCCTGTTCTTGAGATTCTCCCGGAAGTGGGCTGTATTTTGGCTGCATTTTGGGCTGGAGCTTCTCGTGGTTTGAGGCCTGCCTTGCTCTACCCCCTGCTCTTCATATTCTCCTGGATGTTGTCTGCATTTTGGCTGCCTTTTGGGCTGGAGATTCTCGTGGTTTGAGGCCTGGCTTGCTCCACCCCCTGCTCTTGAGATTCTCCTGGATGTGGGCTGCATTTTGGCTGCCTTTTGGGCTGGAGCTTCTTGTGGTTTGAGGCCTGGCTTGCTCCACACCCTGCCCTTGAGATTCTCCCGGATGTGGGCTGCATTTTGGCTGCCTTTTGGGCTGGAGCTTCTCGTGGTTTGAGGCCTGGCTTGCTCCACCCCCTGCTCTTGAGATTCTCCCGGATGTGGGCTGCATTTTGGCTGCCTTTTGGGCTGGAGCTTCTCGTGGTTTGAGGCCTGGCTTGCTCCACCCCCTGCTCTTGAGATTCCCCCGGAAGTGGGCTGCATTTTGGCTTCCTTTTGGGCTGGAGCTTCTCGTGGTTTGAAGCCTGGATTCCTCCACCCCCTGCTCTTGATATTGTCCTGGATGTGGGCTGCATTTTGGCTGCCTTTTGGGCTGGAGCTTCTCGTGGTTTGAGGCCTGCCTTGCTCCACCCCCTGCTCTTGATATTCTCCCGGATGTGGGCTGCATTTTGGCTGCCTTTTGAGCTGGAGCTTCTCGTGGTTTGAGGCCTCGTTTGCTCCAACCCCTGCCCTTGATATTCTCCCGGATGTGGGCTGCATTTTGGCTGCATTTTGGGCTGGAGCTTCTCGTGGTTTGAGGCCTGGCTTGCTCCACCCCCTGCTCTTGAGATTCTCCCGGAGGTGGGCTGGATTTTGGCTGCCTTTTGGGCTGGAGCTTCTCTTGGTTTGAGGCCTGGCTTGCCCCACACCCTGCTCTTCATATTCTCCTGGATGTGGGCTGCATTTTGGCTGCCTTTTGGGCTGGAGCTTCTCGTGGTTTGAGGCCTGGCTTGCTCCACCCCCTGCTCTTGAGATTCTCCCGGATGTGGGCTGCATTTTGGCTGCCTTTTGGGCTGGAGCTTCTCGTGGTTTGAGGCCTGGCTTGCTCCACCCCCTGCTCTTGAGATTCTCCCGGATGTGGGCTGCATTTTGGCTGCCTTTTGGGCTGGAGCTTCTCGTGGTTTGAGGCCTGGCTTGCTCCATCCCCTGCTCTTGAGATTCTCCCAGATGTGGGCTGCATTTTGGCTGCCTTTTGGGCTGGAGCTTCTCGTGGTTTGAGGCCTGGCTTGCTCCACCCCCTGCTCTTGAGATTCTCCTGGATGTGGGCTGCATTTGGACTGCCTTTTGGGCTGGAGCTTCTCGTGGTTTGAGGCCTGGCTTGCTCCACCCCCTGTTCTTGAGATTCTCCCGGAAGTGGGCTGTATTTTGGCTGCATTTTGGGCTGGAGCTTCTCGTGGTTTGAGGCCTGCCTTGCTCTACCCCCTGCTCTTCATATTCTCCTGGATGTTGTCTGCATTTTGGCTGCCTTTTGGGCTGGAGATTCTCGTGGTTTGAGGCCTGGCTTGCTCCACCCCCTGCTCTTGAGATTCTCCTGGATGTGGGCTGCATTTTGGCTGCCTTTTGGGCTGGAGCTTCTTGTGGTTTGAGGCCTGGCTTGCTCCACACCCTGCCCTTGAGATTCTCCCGGATGTGGGCTGCATTTTGGCTGCCTTTTGGGCTGGAGCTTCTCGTGGTTTGAGGCCTGGCTTGCTCCACCCCCTGCTCTTGAGATTCTCCCGGATGTGGGCTGCATTTTGGCTGCCTTTTGGGCTGGAGCTTCTCGTGGTTTGAGGCCTGGCTTGCTCCACCCCCTGCTCTTGAGATTCTCCCGGATGTGGGCTGCATTTTGGCTGCCTTTTGGGCTGGAGCTTCTCGTGGTTTGAGGCCTGGCTTGCTCCACCCCCTGCTCTTGAGATTCCCCCGGAAGTGGGCTGCATTTTGGCTTCCTTTTGGGCTGGAGCTTCTCGTGGTTTGAAGCCTGGATTCCTCCACCCCCTGCTCTTGATATTGTCCTGGATGTGGGCTGCATTTTGGCTGCCTTTTGGGCTGGAGCTTCTCGTGGTTTGAGGCCTGGCTTGCTCCACCCCCTGCTCTTGAGATTCTCCCGGATGTGGGCTGCATTTTGGCTGCCTTTTGGGCTGGAGCTTCTCGTGGTTTGAGGCCTGGCTTGCTCCACCCCCTGCTCTTGAGATTCTCCCGGATGTGGGCTGCATTTTGGCTGCCTTTTGGGCTGGAGTTTCTCGTGGTTTGAGGCCTGGCTTGCTCCATCCCCTGCTCTTGAGATTCTCCCAGATGTGGGCTGCATTTTGGCTGCCTTTTGGGCTGGAGCTTCTCGTGGTTTGAGGCCTGGCTTGCTCCACCCCCTGCTCTTGAGATTCTCCTGGATGTGGGCTGCATTTGGACTGCCTTTTGGGCTGGAGCTTCTCGTGGTTTGAGGCCTGGCTTGCTCCACCCCCTGTTCTTGAGATTCTCCCGGAAGTGGGCTGTATTTTGGCTGCATTTTGGGCTGGAGCTTCTCGTGGTTTGAGGCCTGCCTTGCTCTACCCCCTGCTCTTCATATTCTCCTGGATGTTGTCTGCATTTTGGCTGCCTTTTGGGCTGGAGATTCTCGTGGTTTGAGGCCTGGCTTGCTCCACCCCCTGCTCTTGAGATTCTCCTGGATGTGGGCTGCATTTTGGCTGCCTTTTGGGCTGGAGCTTCTTGTGGTTTGAGGCCTGGCTTGCTCCACACCCTGCCCTTGAGATTCTCCCGGATGTGGGCTGCATTTTGGCTGCCTTTTGGGCTGGAGCTTCTCGTGGTCTGAGGCCTGGCTTGCTCCACCCCCTGCTCTTGAGATTCTCCCGGATGTGGGCTGCATTTTGGCTGCCTTTTGGGCTGGAGCTTCTCGTGGTTTGAGGCCTGGCTTGCTCCACCCCCTGCTCTTGAGATTCCCCCGGAAGTGGGCTGCATTTTGGCTTCCTTTTGGGCTGGAGCTTCTCGTGGTTTGAAGCCTGGATTCCTCCACCCCCTGCTCTTGATATTGTCCTGGATGTGGGCTGCATTTTGGCTGCCTTTTGGGCTGGAGCTTCTCGTGGTTTGAGGCCTGGCTTGCTCCACCCCCTGCTCTTGATATTGTCCTGGATGTGAGCTGTATTTTGGCTGCCTTTTGGGCTGGAGCTTCTCGTGGTTTGAGGCCTGGCTTGCTCCACCCCCTGCTCTTGATATTCTCCTGGATGTGGGCTGCATTTTGGCTGCCTTTTGGGCTGGAGCTTCTCGTGGTTTGAGGCCTGGCTTGCTCCACCCCCTGCTCTTGATATTGTCCTGGATGTGGGCTTCATTTTGGCTGCATTTTGGGCTGGAGCTTCTCGTGGTTTGAGGCCTGGCTTGCTCCACCCCCTGCTCTTGAGATTCTCCCGGATGTGGGCTGCATTTTGGCTGCCTTTTGGGCTGGAGCTTCTCGTGGTTTGAGGCCTGGCTTGCTCCACCCCCTGCTCTTGATATTGTCCTGGATGTGAGCTGTATTTTGGCTGCCTTTTGGGCTGGAGTTTCTCGTGGTTTGAGGCCTGGCTTGCTCCACCCCCTGCTCTTGAGATTCTCCCGGAGGTGGGCTGCATTTTGGCTGCCTTTTGGGCTGGAGCTTCTCGTGGTTTGAGGCCTGGCTTGCTCCACCCCCTGCTCTTGAGATTCTCCTGGATGTGGGCTGCATTTTGGCTGCCTTTTGGGCTGGAGCTTCTCGAAGTTTGAGGCCTGGCTTGCTCCACACCCTGCTCTTCATATTCTCCCGGAAGTGGGCTGCATTTTGGCTGCCTTTTGGGCTGGAGCTTCTCGTGGTTTGAGGCCTGGCTTGCTCCACCCCCTGCTCTTGATATTCTCCCAGATGTGGGCTGCATTTTGGCTGTCTTTTGGGCTGGAGCTTCTCATGGTTTGAGGCCTGGCTTGCTCCACCCCCTGCTCTTCATATTCTCCTGGATGTGGGCTGCATTTTGGCTGCCTTTTGGGCTGGAGCTTCTCATGGTTTGAGGCCTCGTTTGCTCCAACCCCTGCCCTTGATATTCTCCCGGATGTGGGCTGCATTTTGGCTGCCTTTTGGGCTGGAGCTTCTCGTGGTTTGAGGCCTGGCTTGCTCCACCCCCTGCTCTTGAGATTCTCCTCGATGTGGGCTGCATTTTGGCTTCATTTTGGGCTGGAGCTTCTCGTGGTTTGAGGCCTGGCTTGCTCCACCAACTGCTCTTGACATTCTCCCGCACGTGGGCTGCATTTTGGCTGCCTTTTGGGCTGGAGCTTCTTGTGGTTTGAGGCCTGGCTTCCTCCACCCCCTGCTCTTGATATTCTCCCAGATGTGGGCTGCATTTTGGCTGCCTTTTGGGCTGGAGCTTCTCGAGGTTTGGGGCCTGGCTTGCTCCACCCCCAGCCCTTGATATTCTCCTGGATGTGGGCTGCATTTTGGCTGCGTTTTGGGCTGGAGCTTCTCGTGGTTTGAGGCCTGGCTTGCTCCACCCCCTGCTCTTGAGATTCTCCCGCATGTGGGCTGCATTTTGCCTGATTCTTGGGCTGGAGCTTCTTGTGGTTTGAGGCCTGGCTTGCTCCACCCCCTGCTCTTGAGATTCTCCCGGATGTGGGCTGCATTTTGGCTGCGTTTTGGGCTGGAGCTTCTCGTGGTTTGAGGCCTGGCTTGCTCCACACCCTGCCCTTGATATTCTCCCAGATGTGGGCTGCATTTTGGCTGCCTTTTGGGCTGGAGCTTCTCGAGGTTTGAGGCCTGGCTTGCTCCACCCCCAGCCCTTGATATTCTCCCGGATGTGGGCTGCATTTTGGCTGCGTTTTGGGCTGGAGCTTCTCGTGGTTTGAGGCCTGGCTTGCTCCACCCCCTGCTCTTGAGATTCTCCCGGATGTGGGCTGCATTTTGGCTGCCTTTTGGGCTGGAGCTTCTCGTGGTTTGAGGCCTGGCTTGCTCCACCCCCTGCTCTTGAGATTCTCCCGGATGTGGGCTGCATTTTGGCTGCCTTTTGGGCTGGAGCTTCCCGTGGTTTGAGGCCTGGCTTGCTCCACACCCTGCTCTTGAGATTCTCCCGGATGTGGACTGCATTTTGGCTGCAATTGGGGCTGGAGCTTCTCGAGGTTTGAGGCCTGGCTTGCTCCACCCCCTGCCCTTGATATTCTCCCGGATGTGGGCTGCATTTTGGCTGCGTTTTGGGCTGGAGCTTCTCGTGGTTTGAGGCATGCCTTGCTCCACCCCCTGCTCTTGAGATTCTCCCGGATGTGGGCTGCATTTTGGCTGCCATTTGTGCTGGAGCTTCTCGAGGTTTGAGGCCTGGCTTGCTCCACCCCCTGCCCTTGATATTCTCCCGGATGTGGGCTGCATTTTGGCTGCGTTTTGGGCTGGAGCTTCTCGTGATTTGAGGCCTGGCTTGCTCCACACCCTGCTCTAGATATTCTCCCGGATGTGGGCTGCATTTTGGCTGCCTTTTGGGCTGGAGCTTCTCGTGGTTTGAGGCCTGGCTTGCTCCACCCCCTGCTCTTGAGATTCTCCCGGATGTGGGCTGCATTTTGGCTGCCTTTTGGGCTGGAGCTTCTCGTGGTTTGAGGCCTGCCTTGCTCCACCCCCTGCTCTTGAGATTCTCCCGGATGTGGGCTGCATTTTGGCTGCGTTTTGGGCTGGAGCTTCCCGTGGTTTGAGGCCTGGCTTGCTCCACACCCTGCTCTTGAGATTCTCCCGGATGTGGACTGCATTTTGGCTGCCTTTTGGGCTGGAGCTTCTCGAGGTTTGAGGCCTGGCTTGCTCCACCCCCTGCCCTTGATATTCTCCCGGATGTGGGCTGCATTTTGGCTGCGTTTTGGGCTGGAGCTTCTCGTGGTTTGAGGCATGCCTTGCTCCACCCCCTGCTCTTGAGATTCTCCCGGATGTGGGCTGCATTTTGGCTGCCATTTGTGCTGGAGCTTCTCGAGGTTTGAGGCCTGGCTTGCTCCACCCCCTGCCCTTGATATTCTCCCGGATGTGGGCTGCATTTTGGCTGCGTTTTGGGCTGGAGCTTCTCGTGATTTGAGGCCTGGCTTGCTCCACACCCTGCTCTTGATATTCTCCCGGATGTGGGCTGCATTTTGGCTGCCTTTTGGTCTGGAGCTTCTCGTGGTTTGAGGCCTGCCTTGCTCCACCCCCTGCTCTTGATATTCTCCCGGATGTGGGCTGCATTTTGGCTGTCTTTTGGGCTGGAGCTTCTTGTGGTTTGAGGCCTGGCTTGCTCCACCCCCTGCTCTTGAGATTCTCCCGGATGTGGGCTGCATTTTGGCTTCATTTTGGGCTGGAGCTTCTCGTGGTTTGAGGCCTGGCTTGCTCCACCCCCTGCTCTTGAGATTCTCCCGGAGGTGGGCTGCATTTTGGCTGCCTTTTGGGCTGGAGCTTCTCGTGGTTTGAGGCCTGCCTTGCTCCACCCCCTGCTCTTGAGATTCTCCCGGATGTGGGCTGCATTTTGGCTGCCTTTTGGGCTGGAGCTTCTTGTGGTTTGAGGCCTGGCTTGCTCCACCCCCTGCCCTTGATATTCTCCCAGATGTGGGCTGCATTTTGGCTGCCTTTTGGGCTGGAGCTTCTCGTGGTTTGAGGCCTGGCTTGCTCCACCCCCTGCTCTTCATATTCTCCCAGATGTGGGCTGCATTTTGGCTGCCTTTTGGGCTGGAGCTTCTCGTGGTTTGAGGCCTGGCTTGCTCCACCCCCTGCTCTTGATATTCTCCGGGAGGTGGGCTGCATTTTGGCTGCCTTTTGTGCTGGAGCTTCTCTTGGTTTGAGGCCTGGCTTGCTCCACACCCTGCTCTTCATATTCTCCTGGATGTGGGCTGCATTTTGGCTGCCTTTTGGGCTGGAGCTTCCCGTGGTTTGAGGCCTGGCTTGCTCCACCCCCTGCTCGTGACATTCTCCTGGAGGTGGGCTGCATTTTGGCGGTTTCTTCTGCTGGAGCTTCTCGTGGTTTGAGGCCTGGCTTGCTCCACCCCCTGCCCTTGATATTCTCGTGGAGGTGGGCTGCATTTTGGCTGCCTTTTGGGCTGGAGCTTCTCGTGGTTTGAGGCATGCCTTGCTCCACCCCCTGCTCTAGATATTCTCCCGGAGGTGGGCTGCATTTTGGCTGCCTTTTGGGCTGGAGCTTCTCGTGGTTTGAGGCCTGGCTTGCTCCACCCCCTGCTCTTGAGATTCTCCCGGATGTGGGCTGCATTTTGGCTGCCTTTTGGGCTGGAGCTTCTCGTGGTTTGAGGCCTGGCTTGCTCCACCCCCTGCTCTTGAGATTCTCCTGGATGTGGGCTGCATTTTGACTGCATTTTGGACTGGAGCTTCTCGTGGTTTGAGGCCTGGCTTGCTCCACCCCCTGCTCTTGAGATTCTCCTGGAGGTGGGCTGCATTTTGACTGCCTTTTGGGCTGGAGCTTCTCGTGGTTTGAGGCCTGGCTTGCTCCACCCCCTGCTCTTGAGATTCTCCCGGAAGTGGGCTGTATTTTGGCTGCCTTTTGGGCTTGAGCTTCTCGTGGTTTGAGGCCTGCCTTGCTCTACCCCCTGCTCTTGATATTCTCCCGCATGTGGGCTGCATTTTGGCTGCCTTTTGGGCTGGAGCTTCTCGTGGTTTGAGGCCTGGCTTGCTCCACCCCCTGCTCTTGAGATTCTCCTGGATGTGGGCTGCATTTTGGCTGCCTTTTGGGCTGGAGCTTCTCGTGGTTTGAGGCCTGGCTTGCTCCACCCCCTGCTCTTGAGATTCTCCTGGATTTGGGCTGCATTTTGGCTGCAATTGGGGCTGGAGCTTCTCGAGGTTTGAGGCCTGGCTTGCTCCACACCCTGCTCTTGATATTCTCCTCCATGTGGGCTGCATTTTGGCTGCCTTTTGGTCTGGAGCTTCTCTTGGTTTGAGGCCTGGCTTGCTCCACCCCCTGCTCTTGAGATTCTCCCGCATGTGGGCTGCATTTTGGCTGCCTTTTGGGCTGGAGCTTCTCGTGGTTTGAGGCCTGGCTTGCTCCACCCCCTGCTCTTGAGATTCTCCCTTATGTGGGCTGCATTTTGACTGTATTTTGGACTGGAGCTTCTCGTGGTTTGAGGCCTGGCTTGCTCCACCCCCTGCTCTTGAGATTCTACTGGAGGTGGGCTGCATTTTGACTGCATTTTGGGCTGGAGCTTCTCGTGGTTTGAGGCCTGGCTTGCTCCACCCCCTGCTCTTGAGATTCTCCCGGATGTGGGCTGCATTTTGGCTGCCTTTTGGGCTGGAGTTTCTCGTGGTTTGAGGCCTGGCTTGCTCCACCCCCTGCTCTTGAGATTCTCCTGGATTTGGGCTGCATTTTGGCTGCAATTGGGGCTGGAGCTTCTTGTGGTTTGAGGCCTGGCTTGCTCCACACCCTGCTCTTCATATTCTCCTGGATGTGGGCTGCATTTTGGCTGCCTTTTGGGCTGGAGCTTCTCGTGGTTTGAGGCCTGGCTTGCTCCACCCCCTGCTCTTGAGATTCTCCCGGATGTGGGCTGCATTTTGGCTGCCATTGGTGCTGGAGCTTCTCGAGGTTTGAGGCCTGGCTTGCTCCACCCCCTGCCCTTGATATTCTCCCAGATGTGGGCTGGATTTTGGCTGCGTTTTGGGCTGGAGCTTCTCGTGGTTTGAGGCCTGGCTTGCTCCACACCCTGCTCTAGATATTCTCCCGGATGTGGGCTGCATTTTGGCTGCCTTTTGGGCTGGAGCTTCTCGGGGTTTGAGGCCTGGCTTGCTCCACCCCCTGCTCTTGATATTGTTCTGGATGTGAGCTGCATTTTGGCAGCATTTTGGGCTGGAGCTTCTCGTGGTTTGGGGCCTGGCTTGCTCCACCCCCTGCTCTTGAGATTCTCCCGGATGTGGGCTGCATTTTGGCTGCCTTTTGGGCTGGAGCTTCTCGTGGTTTGAGGCCTGGCTTGCTACACCCCCTGCTCTTGAGATTCTCCCGGATGTGGGCTGCATTTTGGCTGCCTTATGGGCTGGAGCTTCTCGTGGTTTGAGGCCTGGCATTCTCCACCCCCTGCTCTTGATATTCTCCCAGATTTGGGCTGGATTTTGGCTGCCTTTTGGGCTGGAGCTTCTCGTGGTTTGAGGCCTGGCTTGCTCCACCCCCTGCTCTTGACATTCTCCCGGATGTGGGCTGCATTTTGGCTGCCTTTTGGGCTGGAGCTTCTCGTGGTTTGAGGCCTGGCTTGCTCCACCCCCTGCTCTTGATATTCTCCCGGATGTGGGCTGCATTTTGGCTGCCTTTTGGGCTGGACGTTCTCGAGGTTTGAGGCCTGGATTGCTCCACCCCCTGCTCTTGAGATTCTCCCGGATGTGGGCTGCAAATTGGGTGCCTTTTGGGCTGGAGCTTCTCGTGGTTTGAGGCCTGGCTTGCTCCACCCCCTGCTCTTGAGATTCTCCCGGATGTGGGCTGCATTTTGGCTGCCTTTTGGGCTGGAGCTTCTCGTGGTTTGAGGCCTGGATTGCTCCATCCCCTGCCCTTGATATTCTCCCGGATGTGGGCTGCATTTTGGCTGCCTTTTGGGCTGGAGTTTCTCGTGGTTTGAGGCCTGGCTTGCTCCACCCCCTGCTCTTGAGATTCTCCTGGATTTGGGCTGCATTTTGGCTGCAATTGGGGCTGGAGCTTCTCTTGGTTTGAGGCCTGGCTTGCTCCACACCCTGCTCTTGATATTCTCCTGGATGTGGGCTGCATTTTGGCTGCCTTTTGGGCTGGAGCTTCTCTTGGTTTGAGGCCTGGCTTGCTCCACCCCCTGCTCTTGACATTCTCCTGGAGGTGGGCTGCATTTTGGCGGTTTCTTGTGCTGGAGCTTCTCGTGGTTTGAGGCCTGGCTTGCTCCACCCCCTGTTCTTGAGATTCTCCCGGATGTGGGCTGCATTTTGGCTGCCTTTTGGGCTTGAGCTTCTCGTGGTTTGAGGCCTGGCTTGCTCCACCCCCTGCTCTTGAGATTCTCCTGGATTTGGGCTGCATTTTGGCTGCAATTGGGGCTGGAGCTTCTCGAGGTTTGAGGCCTGGCTTGCTCCACCCACTGCTCTTGAGATTCTCCCGGAAGTGGGCTGCATTTTGGCTTCCTTTTGGGCTGGAGCTTCTCGTGGTTTGAGGCCTGGCTTGCTCCACCCCCTGCTTTTGATATTCTCCTGGATGTGGGCTGCATTTTGGCTGATTCTTCGGCTGGAGCTTCTCGTGGTTTGAGGCCTGGCTTGCTCCACCCCCTGCTCTTGATATTGTTCTGGATGTGAGCTGCATTTTGGCTGCCTTTTGGGCTGGAGCTTCTCGTGGTTTGGGGCCTGGCTTGCTCCAACCCTGCTCTTGAGATTCTCCCGGAGGTGGGCTGCATTTTAGCTGATTCTTGGGCTGGAGCTTCTTGTGGTTTGAGGCCTGCCTTGTTCCACCCCCTGCTCTTGAAATTCTCCCCGATATGGGCTGTATATTGGCTGACTTTGGGATGGAGCTTCTCGTGGTTTGAGGCCTGCCTTGCTGTACCCCCTGCTCTTGAGATTTTCCAGGATGTGGGCTGCATTTTGGCTGCCTTTTGGGCTGGAGCTTCTCCTGGTTTGAGGCCTGGCTTGCTCCACCCCCTGCTCTTGACATTCTCCCGGATGTGGGCTGCATTTTGGCTGCCTTTTGGGCTGGAGCTTCTCGTGGTTTGAGGCCTGGCTTGCTCCACCCCCTGCTCTTGATATTCTCCCGGATGTGGGCTGCATTTTGGCTGCCTTTTGGGCTGGACGTTCTCGAGGTTTGAGGCCTGGCTTGCTCCACCCCCTGCTCTTGATATTCTCCCAGATGTGGGCTGCATTTTGGCTGATTCTTCGGCTGGAGCTTCTCGTGGTTTGAGGCCTGGCTTGCTCCACCCCCTGCTCTTGATATTCTCCCAGATTTGGTCTGCATTTTGGCTGCCTTTTGGGCTGGAGCTTCTCGTTGTTTGAGGCCTGGCTTGCTCCATACCCTGCTCTAGATATTCTCCCGGATGTGGTCTGCATTTTGGCTGCCTTTTGGGCTGGAGCTTCTCGTGGTTTGAGGCCTGGCTTGCTCCACCCCCTGCTCTTGAGATTCTCCTGGATGTGGGCTGCATTTTGGCTGCCTTTTGGGCTGGAGCTTCTCGTGGTTTGAGGCCTGGCTTGCTCCACCCCCTGCTCTTGAGATTCTCCCGGATGTGGGCTGCATTTTGGCTGCCTTTTGGGCTGGACGTTCTCGAGGTTTGAGGCCTGGATTGCTCCACCCCCTGCTCTTGAGATTCTCCCGGAGGTGGGCTGCAAATTGGGTGCCTTTTGGGCTGGAGCTTCTCGTGGTTTGAGGCCTGGCTTGCTCCACCCCCTACTCTTGAGATTCTCCCGGATGTGGGCTGCATTTTGGCTGCCTTTTGGGCTGGAGCTTCTCGTGGTTTGAGGCCTGGCTTGCTCCACCCCCTGCCCTTGATATTCTCCCGGATGTGGGCTGCATTTTGGCTGCCTTTTGGGCTGGAGCTTCTCGTGGTTTGAGGCCTGGCTTGCTCCACCCCCTGCTCTTGAGATTCTCCCGGATGTGGGCTGCATTTTGGCTGCAATTGGGGCTGGAGCTTCTCTTGGTTTGAGGCCTGGCTTGCTCCACACCCTGCTCTTGATATTCTCCTGGATGTGGGCTGCATTTTGGCTGCCTTTTGGGCTGGAGCTTCTCTTGGTTTGAGGCCTGGCTTGCTCCACCCCCTGCTCTTGACATTCTCCTGGAGGTGGGCTGCATTTTGGCGGTTTCTTGTGCTGGAGCTTCTCGTCGTTTGAGGCCTGGCTTGCTCCACCCCCTGCTCTTGAGATTCTCCCGGATGTGGGCTGCATTTTGGCTGCCTTTTGGGCTGGAGCTTCTCGTGGTTTGAGGCCTGGCTTGCTCCACCCCCTGCTCTTGATATTCTCCCAGATGTGGGCTGCATTTTGGCTGCCTTTTGGGCTGGAGCTTCTCGTGGTTTGAGGCCTGGCTTGCTCCACCCACTGCTCTTGAGATTCTCCCGGAAGTGGGCTGCATTTTGGCTTCATTTTGGGCTGGAGCTTCTCGTGGTTTGAGGCCTGGCTTGCTCCACCCCCTGCTCTTGATATTGTTCTGGAAGTGAGCTGCATTTTGGCTGCCTTTTGGGCTGGAGCTTCTCGTGGTTTGGGGCCTGGCTTGCTCCACCCCCTGCTCTTGAGATTCTCCCGGATGTGGGCTGCATTTTGGCTGCCTTTTGGGCTGGAGCTTCTCGTGGTTTGAGGCCTGGCTTGCTCCACCCCCTGCTCTTGAGATTCTCCCGGAAGTGGGCTGCATTTTAGCTGATTCTTGGGCTGGAGCTTCTTGTGGTTTGAACCCTGCCTTGTTCCACCCCCTGCTCTCGAAATTCTCCCGGATATGGGCTGTATATTGGCTGACTTTGGGATGGAGCTTCTCATAGTTTGAGGCCTGGCTTTCTCGACCCCCTGCTCTTCATATTCTCCTGGATGTGGGCTGCATTTTGGCTGCCTTTTGGGCTGGAGTTTCTCGTGGTTTGAGGCCTGGCTTTCTCCACACCCTGCTCTTCATATTCTCCTGGTTGTGGGCTGAATTTGGCTGCCTTTTGGGCTGGAGCTTCTCGTGGTTTGAGGCCTGCCTTGCTCTACCCCCTGCTCTTGAGATTTTCCAGGATGTGGGCTGCATTTTGGCTGCCTTTTGGGCTGGAGCTTCTCCTGGTTTGAGGCCTGGCTTGCTCCACCCCCTGCTCTTGAGATTCTCCCAGATTTGGTCTGCATTTTGGCTGCCTTTTGGGCTGGAGCTTCTCGTTGTTTGAGGCCTGGCTTGCTCCATACCCTGCTCTAGATATTCTCCCGGATGTGGGCTGCATTTTGGCTGCCTTTTGGGCTGGAGCTTCTCGTGGTTTGAGGCCTGGCTTGCTCCACCCCCTGCTCTTGAGATTCTCCTGGATGTGGGCTGCATTTTGGCTGCCTTTTGGGCTGGAGCTTCTCCTGGTTTGAGGCCTGGCTTGCTCCACCCCCTGCTCTTGACATTCTCCCGGATGTGGGCTGCATTTTGGCTGCCTTTTGGGCTGGAGCTTCTCGTGGTTTGAGGCCTGCCTTGCTCCACTCCCTGCTCTTGAGATTCTCCCGGATGTGGGCTGCATTTTGGCTGCCTTTTGGGCTGGACGTTCTCGAGGTTTGAGGCCTGGCTTGCTCCACCCCCTGCTCTTGAGATTCTCCCGGATGTGGGCTGCATTTTGGCTGCCTTTTGGGCTGGAGCTTCTCGTGGTTTGAGGCCTGGCTTGCTCCACCCCCTGCCCTTGATATTCTCCCGGATGTGGGCTGCATTTTGGCTGCCTTTTGGGCTGGAGCTTCTCGTGGTTTGAGGCCTGTCTTTCTCCACCCTCTGCTCTTGAAATTCTGCTGGATGTGGGCTGCATTTTGGGTGCCTTTTGGGCTGCAGGTTTTCGAGGTATGAGGCCTGGCTTGCTCCACCCCCTGCTCTTCATATTCTCCTGGATGTGGGCTGCATTTTGGCTGCCTTTTGGGCTGGAGCTTCTCGTGGTTTGAGGCCTGGCTTGCTCCACCCCCTGCTCTTGAGATTCTCCCGGATGTGGGCTGCATTTTGGCTGCCTTTTGGGCTGGAGCTTCTCGTGGTTTGAGGCCTGGCTTGCTCCACCCCCTGCCCTTGATATTCTCCCGGATGTGGGCTGCATTTTGGCTGCCTTTTGGGCTGGAGCTTCTCGTGGTTTGAGGCCTGGCTTGCTCCACCCTCTCTTCTTGATATTGTCTCGTATGTGGGCTGCATTTTGGCTGATTCTTGGGCTGGAGCTTCTCGTGGTTTGAGGCCTGGCTTGCTCAAGCCCCTGCTCTTGAGATTCTCCCGGATGTGGGCTGCATTTTGGCTGCCTTTTGGGCTGGAGCTTCTTGTGGTTTGAGGCCTGGCTTGCTCCACCCCCTGCCCTTGATATTCTCCCAGATGTGGGCTGCATTTTGGCTGTCTTTTGGGCTGGAGCTTCTCGTGGTTTGAGGCATGCCTTGCTCCACACCCTGCTCTAGATATTCTCCCGGATGTGGGCTGCATTTTGGCTGCCTTTTGGGCTGGAGCTTCTCGTGGTTTGAGGCCTGGCTTGCTCCACCCCCTGCTCTTGAGATTCTCCCGGATGTGGGCTGCATTTTGGCTGCCTTTTGGGCTGGAGCTTCTCGTGGTTTGAGGCCTGGCTTGCTCCACCCCCTGCTCTTGATATTCTCCCGGAGGTGGGCTGCATTTTGGCTGCCTTTTGGGCTGGACGTTCTCGAGGTTTGAGGCCTGCCTTGCTCCACCCCCTGCTCTTGAGATTCTCCCGGATGTGGGCTGCATTTTGGCTGCCTTTTGGGCTGGAGCTTCTCGTGGTTTGAGGCCTGGCTTGTTCCACCCCCTGCTCTTGAAATTGTCCCAGATGTGGGCTGCATTTTGGCTACCTTTTGGGCTGGAGCTTCTCGTGGTTTGAGGCCTGGATTCCTCCACCCCCTGCTCTTGAGATTCTCCCGGAAGTGGGCTGCATTTTGGCTGCCTTTTGGGCTGGAGCTTCTCGTGGTTTGAGGCCTGGCTTGCTCTACCCCCTCCTCTTGATATTCTCCCGCATGTGGGCTGCATTTTGGCTGCCTTTTGGGCTGGAGCTTCTCGTGGTTTGAGGCCTGTCTTTCTCCACCCCCTGCTCTTGATATTGTCCTGGATGTGAGCTGCATTTTGGCTGCCTTTTGGGCTGGAGCTTCTCGTGGTTTGAGGCCTGGCTTGCTCCACCCCCTGCTCTTGAGATTCTCCCGGATGTGGGCTGGATTTTGGCTCCATTTTGGGCTGGAGCTTCTCGTGGTTTGAGGCCTGGCTTGCTCCACCCCCTGCTCTTGAGATTCTCCCGGATGTGGGCTGCATTTTGGCTGCCTTTTGGGCTGGAGCTTCTCGTGGTTTGAGGCCTGGCTTGCTCCACCCCCTGCTCTTGATATTCTCCCGGAGGTGGGCTGCATTTTGGCTGCCTTTTGGGCTGGACGTTCTCGAGGTTTGAGGCCTGCCTTGCTCCACCCCCTGCTCTTGAGATTCTCCCGGAGGTGGGCTGCAAATTGGGTGCCTTTTGGGCTGGAGCTTCTCATGGTTTGATGCCTGGCTTGCTCCACCCCCTGCTCTTGAGATTCTCCCAGATTTGGGCTGCATTTTGGCTGATTCTTGGGCTGGAGCTTCTCGTGGTTTGAGGCCTGCCTTGCTCCACCCCCTGCTCTTGAGATTCTCCCGGATGTGGGCTGCATTTTGGCTGATTCTTGGGCTGGAGCTTCTCGTGGTTTGAGGTCTGGCTTGCTCCACCCCCTGCTCTTGAGATTCTCCTGCATTTGGGCTGCATTTTGGCTGCCTTTTGGGCTGGAGCTTCTCGAGGTTTGAGTCCTGGCTTGCCCCACACCCTGCTCTTCATATTCTCCTGGATGTGGGCTGCATTTTGGCTGCCTTTTGGGCTGGAGATTCTCGTGGTTTGAGGCCTGGCTTGCTCCACCCCCTGCTCTTGAGATTCTCCCGGATGTGGGCTGCATTTTGGCTGCCTTTTGGGCTGGAGCTTCTCGTGGTTTGAGGCCTGGCTTGCTGCACCCCCTGCTCTTGAGATTCTCCCGGATGTGGGCTGCATTTTGGCTGCCTTTTGGGCTGGAGCTTCTCGTGGTTTGAGGCCTGGCTTGTTCAACCCCCTGCTCTTGAAATTGTCCCAGATGTGGGCTGCATTTTGGCTGCCTTTTGGGCTGGAGCTTCTCGTGGTTTGAGGCCTGGATTCCTCCACCCCCTGCTCTTGAGATTCTCCCGGATGTGGGCTGCATTTTGGCTGCCTTTTGGGCTGGAGCTTCTCGTGGTTTGAGGCCTGGCTTGCTCTACCCCCTCCTCTTGATATTCTCCCGCATGTGGGCTGCATTTTGGCTGCCTTTTGGGCTGGAGCTTCTCGTGGTTTGAGGCCTGTCTTTCTCCACCCCCTGCTCTTGATATTGTCCTGGATGTGAGCTGCATTTTGGCTGCCTTTTGGGCTGGAGCTTCTCGTGGTTTGAGGCCTGGCTTGCTCCACCCCCTGCTCTTGAGATTCTCCCGGATGTGGGCTGGATTTTGGCTCCATTTTGGGCTGGAGCTTCTCGTGGTTTGAGGCCTGGCTTGCTCCACCCCCTGCTCTTGATGTTCTCCTGGAGGTGGGCTGGATTTTGGCTGCCTTTTGGGCTGGAGCTTCTCGTGGTTTGAGGCCTGGCTTGCTCCACCCCCTGCCCTTGATATTCTCCCGGATGTGGTCTGCAGTTTGGCTGCCTTTTGGGCTGGAGCTTCTCGTGGTTTGAGGCCTGGCTTGCTCCACCCCCTGCTCTTGAGATTCTGCTGGATGTGGGCTGGATTTTGGCTGCATTTTGGGCTGCAGGTTTTCGAGGTATGAGGCCTGGCTTGCTCCACCCCCTGCTCTTGAGATTCTCCCGCATGTGGGCTGCATTTTGGCTGCATTTTGGGCTGGAACTTCTCGTGGTTTGAGGCCTGACTTTCTCCACCCCCTGCTCTTCATATTCTCCTGGATGTGGGCTGAATTTTGGCTGCCTTTTGGGCTGGAGCTTCTCGTGGTTTGAGGCCTGCCTTGCTCCACCCCCTGCTCTTGAGATTCTCCTGGATGTGGGCTGCATTTTGGCTGCCTTTTGGGCTGGAGCTTCTCGTGGTTTGAGGCCTGCCTTGCTCCACCCCCTGCTCTTGAGATTCTCCCGGATGTGGGCTGCATTTTGGCTGCCTTTTAGGCTGGAGCTTCTCGTGGTTTGAGGCCTGGCTTGCTCCACCCCCTGCTCTTGAGATTCTCCCGGATGTGGGCTGCATTTTGGCTGCCTTTTGGGCTGGAGTTTCTCGTGGTTTGAGGCCTGCCTTCCTCCACCCCCTGCTCTTGAGATTCTCCCGCATGTGGGCTGCATTTTGGCTGATTCTTGGGCTGGAGCTTCTCGTGGTTTGAGTCCTGGCTTTCTCCACACCCTGCTCTTCATATTCTCCTGGTTGTGGGCTGCATTTTGGCTGCCTTTTGGGCTGGAGCTTCTCGTGGTTTGAGGCCTGCCTTGCTCCACCCCCTGCTCTTGAGATTCTCCCGGATGTGGGCTGCATTTTGGCTGCCTTTTGGGCTGGAGCTTCTCCTGGTTTGAGGCCTGGCTTGCTCCACCCCCTGCTCTTGAGATTCTCCCAGATTTGGTCTGCATTTTGGCTGCGTTTTGGGCTGGAGCTTCTCGTGGTTTGAGGCCTGCCTTGCTCCACTCCCTGCTCTTGAGATTCTCCCAGATGTGGGATGCATTTTGGCTGCCTTTTGGGCTGGAGCTTCTCCTGGTTTGAGGCCTGGCTTGCTCCACCCCCTGCTCTTGAGATTCTCCCAGATTTGGTCTGCATTTTGGCTGCCTTTTGGGCTGGAGCTTCTCGAGGTTTGAGGCCTGGCTTGCTCCACACCCTGCTCTTGAGATTCTCCTGGATGTGGGCTGAATTTTGGGTGCCTTTTGGGCTGGAGCTTCTCGTGGTTTGAGGCCTGGCTTGCTCCAACCCCTGCTCTTGATATTGTCCTGCATGTGGGCTGCATTCTGGGCTGGAGCTTCTCGAGGTTTGAGGCCTGGCTTGCTCCACCCCCTGCTCTTCAGATTCTCACAGATGTGGGCTGCATTTTGGCTGCTTTTTGGGCTGGAGCTTCTCGTGGTTTGAGGCCTGGCTTGCTCCACCCCCTGCTCTTGAGATTCTCCCGGAGGTGGGCTGCATTTTGGCTGCCTTTTGGGCTGGAGCTTCTCGTGGTTTGAGGCCTGGCTTGCTGCACCCCCTGCTCTTGAGATTCTCCCGGAAGTGGGCTGCATTTTGGCTGCCTTTTGGGCTGGAGCTTCTCGTGGTTTGAGGCCTGGCTTGTTCAACCCCCTGCTCTCGAAATTGTCCCAGATGTGGGCTGCATTTTGGCTGCCTTTTGGGCTGGAGCTTCTCGTGGTTTGAGTCCTGGATTCCTCCACCCCCTGCTCTTGAGATTCTCCCGGAAGTGGGCTGCATTTTGGCTGCATTTTGGGCTGGAGCGTCTCCTGGTTTGAGGCCTGCCTTGCTCTACCCCCTGCTCTTGAGATTCTGCTGGATGTGGGCTGGATTTTGGCTGCCTTTTGGGCTGGAGCTTCTCGTGGTTTGAGGCCTGGCTTGCTCCACCCCCTGCTCTTGATATTCTCCCGGAGGTGGGCTGGATTTTGGCTGCCTTTTGGGCTGGAGCTTCTCGTGGTTTGAGGCCTGGCTTGCTCCATCCCCTGCCCTTGATATTCTCCCGGATGTGGGCTGCAGTTTGGCTGCCTTTTGGGCTGGAGCTTCTCGTGGTTTGAGGCCTGGCTTGCTCCACCCCCTGCTCTTGAGATTCTCCCGGATGTGGGCTGCATTTTGGCTGCCTTTTGGGCTGGAGCTTCTCCTGGTTTGAGGCCTGGTTTGCTCCACCCCCTGCTCTTGAGATTCTCCCAGATTTGGTCTGCATTTTGGCTGCATTTTGGGCTGGAGCTTCTCGAGGTTTGAGGCCTGGCTTGCTCCATCCCCTGCTCTTGATATTCTCCCGGAGGTGGGCTGAATTTTGGCTGCCTTTTGGGCTGGATCTTCTCGTGGTTTGAGGCCTGCCTTGCTCCACCCCCTGCTCTTGAGATTCTCCCGGATGTGGGCTGCATTTTGGCTGCCTTTTGGGCTGGAGCTTCTCGTGGTTTGAGGCCTGGCTTGCTGCACCCCCTGCTCTTGAGATTCTCCCGGATGTGGGCTGCATTTTGGCTGCCTTTTGGGCTGGAGCTTCTCGTGGTTTGAGGCCTGGCTTTCTCCACCCCCTGCTCTTGAGATTCTCCCAGATTTGGTCTGCATTTTGGCTGCCTTTTGGGCTGGAGCTTCTCCTGGTTTGAGGCCTGGCTTGCTCCAACCCCTGCCCTTGACATTCTCCCGGAGGTGGGCTGCATTTTGGCTGATTCTTGGGCTGGAGCTTCTCGTGGTTTGAGGCCTGGATTACTCCAAATCCTCCTCTTGAGATTCTGCTGGATGTGGGCTGCATTTTGGCTGCATTTTGGGCTGCAGGTTTTCGAGGTATGAGGCCTGGCTTGCTCCACCCCCTGCTCTTGAGATTCTCCCGGATGTGGGCTGCATTTTGGCTGCATTTTGGGCTGGAACTTCTCGTGGTTTGAGGCCTGGCTTTCTCCACACCCTGCTCTTCATATTCTCCTGGATGTGGGCTGAATTTTGGCTGCGTTTTGGGCTGGAGCTTCTCGTGGTTTGAGGCCTGCCTTGCTCCACCCCCTGCTCTTGAGATTCTCCCGGATGTGGCCTGCATTTTGGCTGCCTTTTGGGCTGGAGCTTCTCGTGGTTTGAGGCCTGGCTTGCTCCACCCCCTGCTCTTGATATTCTCCCGGATGTGGGCTGGATTTTGGCTCCATTTTGGGCTGGAGCTTCTCGTGGTTTGAGTCCTGGCTTGCTCCACCCCCTGCTCTTGAGATTCTCCCGGATGTGGGCTGCATTTTGGCTGCCTTTTGGGCTGGAGCTTCTCGTGGTTTGAGGCCTGGCTTGCTCCACCCCCTGCTCTTGATATTGTCCTGGATGTGAGCTGCATTTTGGCTGCCTTTTGGGCTGGAGTTTCTCGTGGTTTGAGGCCTGGCTTGCTCCACCCCCTGCTCTTGAGATTCTCCTGGATGTGGGCTGCATTTTGGCTGCCTTTTAGGCTGGAGCTTCTCGTGGTTTGAGGCATGGCTTGCTCCACCCCCTGCTCTTGAGATTCTCCCGGATGTGGGCTGCATTTTGGCTGCATTTTGGGCTGGAGCTTCTCGTGGTTTGAGGCCTGCCTTGCTCCACCCCCTGCTCTTGAGATTCTCCTGGATGTGGGCTGCATTTTTGCTGCCTTTTGGGCTGGAGCTTCTCGAGGTTTGGGGCCTGGCTTGCTCCACCCCCAGCCCTTGATATTCTCCCGGATGTGGGCTGCATTTTGGCTGCCTTTTGGGCTGGAGCTTCTCGTGGTTTGAGGCCTGGCTTGCTCCACCCCCTGCTCTTGAGATTCTCCCGGATGTGGGCTGCATTTTGGCTGCCTTTTGGGCTGGAGCTTCTCCTGGTTTGAGGCCTGGCTTGCTCCACCCCCTGCTCTTGAGATTCTCCCAGATTTGGTCTGCATTTTGGCTGCCTTTTGGGCTGGAGCTTCTCGTGGTTTGAGGCCTGGCTTTCTCCACCCCCTGCTCTTGAGATTCTCCTGGATGTGGGCTGCATTTTGGCTGCCTTTTGGGCTGGAGCTTCTCGTGGTTTGAGGCCTGGCTTGCTCCACCCCCTGCTCTTGAGATTCTCCCGGATGTGGGCTGCATTTTGGCTGCCTTTTGGGCTGGAGCTTCTCGTGGTTTGAGGCCTGGCTTGCTGCTCCCCCTGCTCTTGAGATTCTCCCGGAAGTGGGCTGCATTTTGGCTGCGTTTTGGGCTGGAGCTTCTCGTGGTTTGAGGCCTGCCTTGCTCTACCCCCTCCTCTTGATATTCTCCCGGATGTGGGCTGGATTTTGGCTGCCTTTTGGGCTGGAGCTTCTCGTGGTTTGAGGCCTGGCTTGCTCCACCCCCTGCTCTTGATATTCTCCCGGATGTGGGCTGGATTTTGGCTGCATTTTGGGCTGGAGCTTCTCGTGGTTTGAGGCCTGGCTTGCTCCACCCCCTGCCCTTGATATTCTCCCGGATGTGGGCTGCAGTTTGGCTGCCTTTTGGGCTGGAGCTTCTCGTGGTTTGAGGCCTGGCTTGCTCCACCCCCTGCTCTTGAGATTCTCCCGGATGTGGGCTGCATTTTGGCTGCATTTTGGGCTGGAGCTTCTCGTGGTTTGAGGCCTGGCTTGCTCCACCCCCTGCTCTTGAGATTCTCCCGCATGTGGGCTGCATTTTGGCTGCATTTTGGGCTGGAACTTCTCGTGGTTTGAGGCCTGGCTTTCTCCACATCCTGCTCTTCATATTCTCCTGGATGTGGGCTGAATTTTGGCTGCCTTTTGGGTTGGAGCTTCTCGTGGTTTGAGGCCTGCCTTGCTCCACCCCCTGCTCTTGAGATTCTCCCGGATGTGGGCTGGATTTTGGCTTCCTTTTGGGCTGGAGCTTCTCGAGGTTTGAGGCCTGGCTTGCTCCACCTCCTGCTCTTCATATTCTCCTGAATGTGGGCTGAATTTTGGCTGCCTTTTGGGCTGGAGCTTCTCGTGGTTTGAGGCCTGGCTTGCTCCACCCCCTGCTCTTCATATTCTCCTGAATGTGGGCTGAATTTTGGCTGCCTTTTGGGCTGGAGCTTCTCGTGGTTTGAGGCCTGGCTTGCTCCACCCCCTGCTGTTGAGATTCTCCCGGATGTGGGCTGCATTTTGGCTGCCTTTTGGGCTGGAGCTTCTCGTGGTTTGAGGCCTGTCTTTCTCCACCCCCTGCTCTTGATATTCTCCTGAATGTGGGCTGAATTTTGGCTGCCTTTTGGGCTGGAGCTTCTCGTGGTTTGAGGCCTGGCTTGCTCCACCCCCTGCTCTTCATATTCTCCTGAATGTGGGCTGAATTTTGGCTGCCTTTTGGGCTGGAGCTTCTCGTGGTTTGAGGCCTGGCTTGCTCCACCCCCTGCTGTTGAGATTCTCCCGGATGTGGGCTGCATTTTGGCTGCCTTTTGGGCTGGAGCTTCTCGTGGTTTGAGGCCTGTCTTTCTCCACCCCCTGCTCTTGATATTGTCCTGGATGTGAGCTGCATTTTGGCTGCATTTTGGGCTGGAGTTTCTCGTGGTTTGAGGCCTGCCTTGCTCCACCCCCTGCTCTTGAGATTCTCCCGGATGTGGGCTGCATTTTGGCTGCCTTTTGGGCTTGAGCTTCTCGTGGTTTGAGGCCTGGCTTGCTCCACCCCCTGCTCTTGAGATTCTCCTGGATGTGGGCTGCATTTTGGCTGCCTTTTAGGCTGGAGCTTCTCGTGGTTTGAGGCCTGCCTTGCTCCACCCCCTGCCCTTGAGATTCTGCTGGATGTGGGCTGCATTTTGGCTGCATTTTGGGCTGGAGCTTCTCGTGGTTTGAGGCCTGCCTTGCTCCACCCCCTGCTCTTGAGGTTCTCCCGGATGTGGGCTGCATTTTGGCTGCCTTTTGGGCTGGAGCTTCTCGTGGTTTGAGGCCTGGCTTGCTCCACCCCCTGCTCTTAAGATTCTCCTGGATTTGGGCTGCATTTTGGCTGCCTTTTGGGCTGGAGCTTCTCGTGGTTTGAGGCCTGGATTGCTCCACCCCCTGCTCTTGAGATTCTGCTGGATGTGGGCTGGATTTTGGCTGCATTTTGGGCTGCAGGTTTTCGAGGTATGAGGCCTGGCTTGCTCCACCCCCTGCTCTTGAGATTCTCCTGGATGTGGGCTGCATTTTGGCTGCCTTTTGGTCTGGAGCTTCTCGTGGTTTGAGGCCTGGCTTGCTCCATCCCCTGCCCTTGATATTCTCCCGGATGTGGGCTGCATTTTGGCTGCCTTTTGGGCTGGAGCTTCTCGAGGTTTGAGGCCTGCCTTGCTCTACCCCCTGCTCTTCATATTCTCCCGGATGTGGGCTGCATTTTGGCTGCCTTTTGGGCTGGAGCTTCTCGTGGTTTGAGGCCTGTCTTTCTCCACCCCCTGCTCTTGATATTGTCCAGGATGTGAGCTGCATTTTGGCTGCCTTTTGGGCTGGAGCTTCTCGTGGTTTGAGGCCTGGCTTGCTCCACCCCCTGCTCTTGAGATTCTCCCGGATGTGGGCTGCATTTTGGCTGCCTTTTGGGCTGGAGCTTCTCGTGGTTTGAGGCCTGGCTTGCTCCACCCCCTGCTCTTGATATTGTCCCGGAGGTGGGCTATATTTTGGCTGCATTTTGGGCTGGAGCTTCTCGTGGTTTGAGGCCTGGCTTGCTCCACCCCCTGCCCTTGATATTCTCCCGGATGTGGGCTGCATTTTGGCTGCCTTTTGGGCTGGAGCTTCTCATGGTTTGAGGCCTGGCTTGCCCCACCCCCTGTTCTTGAGATTCTCCTGGATGTGGGCTGCATTTTGGCTGCCTTTTGGGCTGGAGCTTCTCGTGGTTTGAGGCCTGGATTGCTCCACCCCCTGCTCTTGAGATTCTGCTGGATGTGGGCTGGATTTTGGCTGCATTTTGGGCTGCAGGTTTTCGAGGTATGAGGCCTGGCTTGCTCCACCCCCTGCTCTTGAGATTCTCCTGGATGTGGGCTGCATTTTGGCTGCCTTTTGGTCTGGAGCTTCTCGTGGTTTGAGGCCTGGCTTGCTCCATCCCCTGCCCTTGATATTCTCCCGGATGTGGGCTGCATTTTGGCTGCCTTTTGGGCTGGAGCTTCTCGTGGTTTGAGGCCTGGCTTGCTCCACCCCCTGCTCTTGATATTGTCCTGGATGTGAGCTGCATTTTGGCTGCCTTTTGGGCTGGAGTTTCTCGTGGTTTGAGGCCTGCCTTGCTCCACCCCCTGCTCTTGAGATTCTCCCGGATGTGGGCTGCATTTTTGCTGCCTTTTGGGCTGGAGCTTCTCGTGGTTTGAGGCTTGGCTTTCTCCACACCCTGCTCTTCATATTCTCCTGGTTGTGGGCTGAATTTTGGCTGCCTTTTGGGCTGGAGCTTCTCGTGGTTTGAGGCCTGCCTTGCTCCACCCCCTGCTCTTGAGATTCTCCCGGATGTGGGCTGCATTTTGGCTGCCTTTTGGGCTGGAGCTTCTCCTGGTTTGAGGCCTGGCTTGCTCCACCCCCTGCTCTTGAGATTCTCCCAGATTTGGTCTGCATTTTGGCTGCCTTTTGGGCTGGAGCTTCTCGTGGTTTGAGGCCTGGCTTGCTCCACCCCCTGCTCTTGATATTCTCCTGGATTTGGGCTGCATTTTGGCTGCCTTTTGGGCTGGAGCTTCTCGAGGTTTGAGGCCTGCCTTGCTCTACCCCCTGCTCTTCATATTCTCCTGGATGTGGGCTGCATTTTGGCTGCCTTTTGGGCTGGAGCTTCTCGTGGTTTGAGGCCTGGCTTGCTCCACCCCCTGCTCTTGAGATTCTCCCGGATGTGGGCTGCATTTTGGCTGCCTTTTGGGCTGGAGCTTCTCCTGGTTTGAGGCCTGTCTTTCTCCACCCCCTGCTCTTGATATTGTCCTGGATGTGAGCTGCATTTTGGCTGCCTTTTGGGCTGGAGCTTCTCGTGGTTTGAGGCCTGGCTTGCTCCACCCCCTGCTCTTGAGATTCTCCCGGATGTGGGCTGCATTTTGGCTGCCTTTTGGGCTGGAGCTTCTCGTGGTTTGAGGCCTGGCTTGCTCCACCCCCTGCTCTTGATATTCTCCCGGAGGTGGGCTGGATTTTGGCTGCATTTTGGGCTGGAGCTTCTCGTGGTTTGAGGCCTGGCTTGCTCCACCCCCTGCTCTTGATATTCTCCCGGATGTGGGCTGCATTTTTGCTGCCTTTTGGGCTGGAGCTTCTCATGGTTTGAGGCCTGGCTTGCCCCACCCCCTGTTCTTGAGATTCTCCTGGATGTGGGCTGCATTTTGGCTGCCTTTTGGGCTGGAGCTTCTCGTGGTTTGAGGCCTGGATTGCTCCACCCCCTGCTCTTGAGATTCTGCTGGATGTGGGCTGGATTTTGGCTGCATTTTGGGCTGCAGGTTTTCGAGGTATGAGGCCTGGCTTGCTCCACCCCCTGCTCTTGAGATTCTCCTGGATGTGGGCTGCATTTTGGCTGCCTTTTGGGCTGGAGCTTCTCGTGGTTTGAGGCCTGGCTTGCTCCATCCCCTGCCCTTGATATTCTCCCGGATGTGGGCTGCATTTTGGCTGCCTTTTGGGCTGGAGCTTCTCGAGGTTTGAGGCCTGCCTTGCTCTAACCCCTGCTCTTCATATTCTCCTGGATGTGGGCTGCATTTTGGCTGCCTTTTGGGCTGGAGCTTCTCGTGGTTTGAGGCCTGGCTTGCTCCACCCCCTGCTCTTGAGATTCTCCTGGATGTGGGCTGCATTTTGGCTGCCTTTTGGGTTGGAGCTTCTCGTGGTTTGAGGCCTGGCTTGCTCCACCCCCTGCTCTTGAGATTCTCCCGGATGTGGGCTGCATTTTGGCTGCCTTTTGGGCTGGAGCTTCTCGTGGTTTGAGGCCTGGCTTGCTCCACCCCCTGCTCTTGATATTCTCCCGGAGGTGGGCTGCATTTTGGCTGCCTTTTGGGCTGGAGCTTCTCGTGGTTTGAGGCCTGGCTTGCTCCACCCCCTGCTCTTGAGATTCTCCCGGATGTGGGCTGCATTTTGGCTGCCCTTTGGGCTGGAGCTTCTCGTGGTTTGAGGCCTGGCTTGCTCCACCCCCTGCTCTTGAGATTCTCCCGGATGTGGGCTGGATTTTGGCTGCATTTTGGGCTGGAGCTTCTCGTGGTTTGAGGCCTGGCTTGCTCCACCCCCTGCCCTTGATATTCTCCCGGATGTGGGCTGCATTTTGGCTGCCTTTTGGGCTGGAGCTTCTCATGGTTTGAGGCCTGGCTTGCCCCACCCCCTGCTCTTGAGATTCTCCTGGATGTGGGCTGCATTTTGGCTGCCTTTTGGGCTGGAGCTTCTCGTGGTTTGAGGCCTGGATTGCTCCACCCCCTGCTCTTGAGATTCTGCTGGATGTGGGCTGGATTTTGGCTGCGTTTTGGGCTGCAGGTTTTCGAGGTATGAGGCCTGGCTTTTTCCACCCCCTGCTCTTGAGATTCTCCTGGATGTGGGCTGCATTTTGGCTGCCTTTTGGGCTGGAGCTTCTCGTGGTTTGAGGCCTGGATTGCTCCACCCCCTGCTCTTGAGATTCTGCTGGATGTGGGCTGGATTTTGGCTGCATTTTGGGCTGCAGGTTTTCGAGGTATGAGGCCTGGCTTGCTCCACCCCCTGCTCTTGAGATTCTCCTGGATGTGGGCTGCATTTTGGCTGCCTTTTGGTCTGGAGCTTCTCGTGGTTTGAGGCCTGGCTTGCTCCATCCCCTGCCCTTGATATTCTCCCGGATGTGGGCTGCATTTTGGCTGCCTATTGGGCTGGAGCTTCTCGTGGTTTGAGGCCTGTCTTGCTCCACGCCCTGCTCTTGATATTCTCCCGCATGTGGGCTGGATTTTGGCTGCCTTTTGGGCTGGAGCTTCTCTTGGTTTGAGGCCTGGCTTGCTCCACCCCCTGCTCTTGATATTCTCCCGGATGTGGGCTGGATTTTGGCTCCATTTTGGGCTGGAGCTTCTCGTGGTTTGAGGCCTGGCTTGCTCCACCCCCTGCTCTTGAGATTCTCCCGGATGTGGGCTGCATTTTTGCTGCCTTTTGGGCTGGAGCTTCTCGTGGTTTGAGGCCTGGCTTTCTCCACACCCTGCTCTTCATATTCTCCTGGTTGTGGGCTGAATTTTGGCTGCCTTTTGTGCTGGAGCTTCTCGTGGTTTGAGGCCTGGCTTGCTCCACCCCCTGCTCTTGAGATTCTCCCGGATGTGGGCTGCATTTTGGCTGCCTTTTGGGCTGGAGCTTCTCCTGGTTTGAGGCCTGGCTTGCTCCACCCCCTGCTCTTGAGATTCTCCCAGATTTGGTCTGCATTTTGGCTGCCTTTTGGGCTGGAGCTTCTCGTGGTTTGAGGCCTGTCTTTCTCCACCCCCTGCTCTTGAGATTCTCCCGGAGGTGGGCTGGATTTTGGCTGCATTTTGGGCTGGAGCTTCTCGTGGTTTGAGGCCTGGCTTGCTCCACCCCCTGCCCTTGATATTCTCCCGGATGTGGGCTGCATTTTTGCTGCCTTTTGGGCTGGAGCTTCTCATGGTTTGAGGCCTGGCTTGCCCCACCCCCTGTTCTTGAGATTCTCCTGGATGTGGGCTGCATTTTGGCTGCCTTTTGGGTTGGAGCTTCTCGTGGTTTGAGGCCTGGATTGCTCCACCCCCTGCTCTTGAGATTCTGCTGGATGTGGGCTGGATTTTGGCTGCATTTTGGGCTGCAGGTTTTCGAGGTATGAGGCCTGGCTTGCTCCACCCCCTGCTCTTGAGATTCTCCTGGATGTGGGCTGCATTTTGGCTGCCTTTTGGTCTGGAGCTTCTCGTGGTTTGAGGCCTGGCTTGCTCCATCCCCTGCCCTTGATATTCTCCCGGATGTGGGCTGCATTTTGGCTGCCTATTGGGCTGCAGCTTCTCGAGGTTTGAGGCCTGCCTTGCTCTAACCCCTGCTCTTCATATTCTCCTGGATGTGGGCTGCATTTTGGCTGCCTTTTGGGCTGGAGCTTCTCGTGGTTTGAGGCCTGGCTTGCTCCACCCCCTGCTCTTGAGATTCTCCTGGATGTGGGCTGCATTTTGGCTGCCTTTTGGGCTGGAGCTTCTCGTGGTTTGAGGCCTGTCTTTCTCCACCCCCTGCTCTTGATATTGTCCTGGATGTGAGCTGCATTTTGGCTGCCTTTTGGGCTGGAGCTTCTCGTGGTTTGAGGCCTGGCTTGCTCCACCCCCTGCTCTTGAGATTCTCCCGGATGTGGGCTGCATTTTGGCTGCCTTTTGGGCTGGAGCTTCTCGTGGTTTGAGGCCTGGCTTGCTCCACCCCCTGCTCTTGATATTGTCCCGGAGGTGGGCTGCATTTTGGCTGCATTTTGGGCTGGAGCTTCTCGTGGTTTGAGGCCTGGCTTGCTCCACCCCCTGCCCTTGATATTCTCCCAGATGTGGGCTGCATTTTGGCTGCCTTTTGGGCTGGAGCTTCTCATGGTTTGAGGCCTGGCTTGCCCCACCCCCTGTTCTTGAGATTCTCCTGGATGTGGGCTGCATTTTGGCTGCCTTTTGGGCTGGAGCTTTTCGAGGTTTGAGGGCTGTCTTTCTCCACACCCTGCTCTTGATATTGTCCTGGATGTGGGCTGAATTTTGGCTGCCTTTTGTGCTGGAGCTTCTCGTGGTTTGAGGCCTGCCTTGCTCCACCCCCTGCTCTTGAGATTCTCCCGGATGTGGGCTGCATTTTGGCTGCCTTTTGGGCTGGAGCTTCTCCTGGTTTGAGGCCTGGCTTGCTCCACCCCCTGCTCTTGAGATTCTCCCGGATGTGGGCTGCATTTTGGCTGCATTTTGGGCTGGAGCTTCTCCTGGTTTGAGGCCTGTCTTTCTCCACCCCCTGCTCTTGATATTGTCCTGGATGTGAGCTGCATTTTGGCTGCCTTTTGGGCTGGAGCTTCTCGTGGTTTGAGGCCTGGCTTGCTCCACCCCCTGCTCTTGAGATTCTCCCGGATGTGGGCTGGATTTTGGCTGCATTTTGGGCTGGAGCTTCTCGTGGTTTGAGGCCTGGCTTGCTCCACCCCCTGCCCTTGATATTCTCCCGGATGTGGGCTGCATTTTTGCTGCCTTTTGGGCTGGAGCTTCTCATGGTTTGAGGCCTGGCTTGCCCCACCCCCTGTTCTTGAGATTCTCCTGGATGTGGGCTGCATTTTGGCTGCATTTTGGGCTGGAGCTTCTCGTGGTTTGAGGCCTGGATTGCTCCACCCCCTGCTCTTGAGATTCTGCTGGATGTGGGCTGGATTTTGGCTGCATTTTGGGCTGCAGGTTTTCGAGGTATGAGGCCTGGCTTGCTCCATCCCCTGCTCTTGAGATTCTCCTGGATGTGGGCTGCATTTTGGCTGCCTTTTGGTCTGGAGCTTCTCGTGGTTTGAGGCCTGGCTTGCTCCATCCCCTGCCCTTGATATTCTCCCGGATGTGGGCTGCATTTTGGCTGCCTTTTGGGCTGGAGCTTCTCGAGGTTTGAGGCCTGCCTTGCTCTAACCCCTGCTCTTCATATTCTCCTGGATGTGGGCTGCATTTTGGCTGCCTTTTGGGCTGGAGCTTCTCGTGGTTTGAGGCCTGGCTTGCTCCACCCCCTGCTCTTGAGATTCTCCTGGATGTGGGCTGCATTTTGGCTGCCTTTTGGGCTGGAGCTTCTCGTGGTTTGAGGCCTGTCTTTCTCCACCCCCTGCTCTTGATATTGTCCTGGATGTGAGCTGCATTTTGGCTGCCTTTTGGGCTGGAGCTTCTCGTGGTTTGAGGCCTGGCTTGCTCCACCCCCTGCTCTTGAGATTCTCACGGATGTGGGCTGCATTTTGGCTGCCTTTTGGGCTGGAGCTTCTCGTGGTTTGAGGCCTGGCTTGCTCCACCCCCTGCTCTTGAGATTCTCCCGGAGGTGAGCTGGATTTTGGCTGCATTTTGGGCTGGAGCTTCTCGTGGTTTGAGGCCTGGCTTGCTCCACCCCCTGCCCTTGATATTATCCCGGATGTGGGCTGCATTTTGGCTGCCTTTTGGGCTGGAGCTTCTCATGGTTTGAGGCCTGGCTTGCCCCACCCCCTGTTCTTGAGATTCTCCTGGATGTGGGCTGCATTTTGGCTGCCTTTTGGGCTGGAGCTTCTCGTGGTTTGAGGCCTGGATTGCTCCACCCACTGCTCTTGAGATTCTGCTGGATGTGGGCTGAATTTTGGCTGCCTTTTGGGCTGGAGCTTCTCGTGGTTTGAGGCCTGTCTTGCTCCACGCCCTGCTCTTGATATTCTCCCGCATGTGGGCTGGATTTTGGCTGCCTTTTGGGCTGGAGCTTCTCTTGGTTTGAGGCCTGGCTTGCTCCACCCCCTGCTCTTGATATTCTCCCGGATGTGGGCTGGATTTTGGCTCCATTTTGGGCTGGAGCTTCTCGTGGTTTGAGGCCTGGCTTGCTCCACCCCCTGCTCTTGAGATTCTCCCGGATGTGGGCTGCATTTTGGCTGCCTTTTGGGCTGGAGCTTCTCGTGGTTTGAGGCCTGGCTTGCTCCACCCCCTGCTCTTGATATTGTCCTGGATATGAGCTGCATTTTGGCTGCCTTTTGGGCTGGAGTTTCTCGTGGTTTGAGGCCTGCCTTGCTCCACCCCCTGCTCTTGAGATTCTCCCGGATGTGGGCTGCATTTTTGCTGCCTTTTGGGCTGGAGCTTCTCGTGGTTTGAGGCCTGGCTTTCTCCACACCCTGCTCTTCATATTCTCCTGGTTGTGGGCTGAATTTTGGCTGCCTTTTGGGCTGGAGCTTCTCGTGGTTTGAGGCCTGCCTTGCTCCACCCCCTGCTCTTGAGATTCTGCTGGATGTGGGCTGGATTTTGGCTGCATTTTGGGCTGCAGGTTTTCGAGGTATGAGGCCTGGCTTGCTCCACCCCCTGCTCCTGAGATTCTCCTGGATGTGGGCTGCATTTTGGCTGCCTTTTGGTCTGGAGCTTCTCGTGGTTTGAGGCCTGGCTTGCTCCATCCCCTGCTCTTGATATTCTCCCGGATGTGGGCTGCATTTTGGCTGCCTTTTGGGCTGGAGCTTCTCGAGGTTTGAGGCCTGGCTTGCTCCACCCCCTGCTCTTGATATTCTCCCGCATGTGGGCTGGATTTTGGCTGCCTTTTGGGCTGGAGCTTCTCTTGGTTTGAGGCCTGTCTTGCTCCACCCCCTGCTCTTGATATTCTCCCGCATGTGGGCTGGATTTTGGCTGCCTTTTGGGCTGGAGCTTCTCTTGGTTTGAGGCCTGGCTTGCTCCACCCCCTGCTCTTGATATTCTCCCGCATGTGGGCTGCATTTTGGCTCCATTTTGGGCTGGAGCTTCTCGTGGTTTGAGGCCTGGATTGCTCCACCCCCTGCTCTTGATATTGTCCTGGATATGAGCTGCATTTTGGCTGCCTTTTGGGCTGGAGTTTCTCGTGGTTTGAGGCCTGCCTTGCTCCACCCCCTGCTCTTGAGATTCTCCCGGATGTGGGCTGCATTTTTGCTGCCTTTTGGGCTGGAGCTTCTCGTGGTTTGAGGCCTGGCTTTCTCCACACCCTGCTCTTCATATTCTCCTGGTTGTGGGCTGAATTTTGGCTGCCTTTTGGGCTGGAGCTTCTCGTGGTTTGAGGCCTGCCTTGCTCCACCCCCTGCTCTTGAGATTCTCCCGGATATGGGCTGCATTTTGGCTGCCTTTTGGGCTGGAGCTTCTCGTGGTTTGAGGCCTGGCTTGCTCCACCCCCTGCTCTTGAGATTCTCCCAGATTTGGTCTGCATTTTGGCTGACTTTTGGGCTGGAGCTTCTCGAGGTTTGAGGCCTGGCTTGCTCCACACCTTGCTCTTGAGATTCTCCTGGATGTGGGCTGAATTTTGGCTGCCTTTTGGGCTGGAGCTTCTCGTGGTTTGAGGCCTGGCTTGCTCCACCCCCTGCTCTTGAGATTCTCCCGGATGTGGGCTGCATTTTGGCTGCCTTTTGGGCTGGAGCTTCTCGTGGTTTGAGGCCTGGCTTGCTCCACCCCCTGCTCTTGATATTCTCCCGGAGGTGGGCTGCATTTTGGCTGCCTTTTGGGCTGGACGTTCTCGAGGTTTGAGGCCTGCGTTGCTCCACCCCCTGCTCTTGAGATTCTCCTCCATGTGGGCTGCAAATTGGGTGCCTTTTGGGCTGGAGCTTCTCGTGGTTTGAGGCCTGGCTTGCTCCACCCCCTGCTCTTGATATTCTCCCGGATGTGGGCTGCATTTTGGCTGCCTTTTGGGCTGGAGCTTCTCGTGGTTTGAGGCCTGGCTTGCTCCACCCCCTGCTCTTGAGATTCTCCTGGATTTGGGCTGCATTTTGGCTGCCTTTTGGGCTGGAGCTTCTCTTGGTTTGAGGCCTGGCTTGCTCCACCCCCTGCTCTTCATATTCTCCTGGATGTGGGCTGCATTTTGGCTGCCTTTTGGGCTGGAGCTTCTCGTGGTTTGAGGCCTGGCTTGCTCCACCCCCTGCTCTTGAGATTCTCCCGGATGTGGGCTGCATTTTGGCTGCCTTTTGGGCTGGAGCTTCTCGTGGTTTGAGGCCTGTCTTTCTCCACCCCCTGCTCTTGATATTGTCCTGGATGTGAGCTGCATTTTGGCTGCCTTTTGGGCTGGAGCTTCTCGTGGTTTGAGGCCTGGCTTGCTCCACCCCCTGCTCTTGAGATTCTCCCGGATGTGGGCTGCATTTTGGCTGCCTTTTGGGCTGGAGCTTCTCGTGGTTTGAGGCCTGGCTTTCTCCACCCCCTGCTCTTGATATTCTCCCGGAGGTGGGCTGGATTTTGGCTGCATTTTGGGCTGGAGCTTCTCGTGGTTTGAGGCCTGGCTTGCTCCACCCCCTGCCCTTGATATTCTCCCGGATGTGGGCTGCATTTTGGCTGCCTTTTGGGCTGGAGCTTCTCATGGTTTGAGGCCTGGCTTGCTCCACCCCCTGTTCTTGAGATTCTCCTGGATGTGGACTGCATTTTGGCTGCCTTTTGGGCTGGAGCTTCTCGTGGTTTGAGGCCTGGATTGCTCCACCCCCTGCTCTTGAGATTCTGCTGGATGTGGGCTGGATTTTGGCTGCATTTTAGGCTGCAGGTTTTCGAGGTATGAGGCCTGGCTTGCTCCACCCCCTGCTCTTGAGATTCTCCCGCATGTGGGCTGCATTTTGGCTGCATTTTGGGCTGGAGCTTCTCGTGGTTTGAGGCCTGGCTTGCTCCACCCCCTGCTCTTGAGATTCTCCTGGATGTGGGCTGCATTTTGGCTGCATTTTGGTCTGGAGCTTCTCGTGGTTTGAGGCCTGGCTTGCTCCATCCCCTGCCCTTGATATTCTCCCGGATGTGGGCTGCATTTTGGCTGCCTTTTGGGCTGGAGCTTCTCCTGGTTTGAGGCCTGGCTTTCTCCACCCTCTGCTCTTGAAATTCTGCTGGATGTGGGCTGGATTTTGGCTGCCTTTTGGGCTGGAGCTTCTCGTGGTTTGAGGCCTGCCTTGCTCCACCCCCTGCTCTTGAGATTCTCCCGGATGTGGGCTGCATTTTGGCTGCCTTTTGGGCTGGAGCTTCTCGAGGTTTGAGGCCTGGCTTGCTCCACACCCTGCTCTTCATATTCTCCTGGATGTGGGCTGAATTTTGGCTGCCTTTTGGGCTGGAGCTTCTCGTGGTTTGAGGCCTGTCTTGCTCCACGCCCTGCTCTTGATATTCTCCCGCATGTGGGCTGGATTTTGGCTGCATTTTGGGCTGGAGCTTCTCTTGGTTTGAGGCCTGGCTTGCTCCACCCCCTGCTCTTGATATTCTCCCGGATGTGGGCTGGATTTTGGCTCCATTTTGGGCTGGAGCTTCTCGTGGTTTGAGGCCTGGCTTGCTCCACCCCCTGCTCTTGAGATTCTCCCGGATGTGGGCTGCATTTTGGCTGCCTTTTGGGCTGGAGCTTCTCGTGGTTTGAGGCCTGGCTTGCTCCACACCCTGCTCTTGATATTGTCCTGGATGTGAGCTGCATTTTGGCTGCCTTTTGGGCTGGAGTTTCTCCTGGTTTGAGGCCTGCCTTGCTCCACCCCCTGCTCTTGAGATTCTCCCGGATGTGGGCTGCATTTTGGCTGCCTTTTGGGCTGGAGCTTCTCGTGGTTTGAGGCCTGGCTTGCTCCACCCCCTGCTCTTGAGATTCTCCTGGATGTGGGCTGCATTTTGGCTGCCTTTTAGGCTGGAGCTTCTCGTGGTTTGAGGCCTGGCTTTCTCCACCCCCTGCTCTTGAGATTCTCCCGGATGTGGGCTGCATTTTGGCTGCCTTTTGGGCTGGAGCTTCTCGTGGTTTGAGGCCTGGCTTTCTCCACCCCCTGCTCTTGATATTTTCCTGGATGTGAGCTGCATTTTGGCTGCCTTTTGGGCTGGAGTTTCTCGTGGTTTGAGGCCTGGCTTGCTCCACCCCCTGCTCTTGAGATTCTCCCGGATGTGGGCTGCATTTTTGCTGCCTTTTGGGCTGGAGCTTCTCGTGGTTTGAGGCCTGGCTTTCTCCACACCCTGGTCTTCATATTCTCCTGGTTGTGGGCTGAATTTTGGCTGCCTTTTGGGCTGGAGCTTCTCGTGGTTTGAGGCCTGGCTTGCTCCACCCCCTGCTCTTGAGATTCTCCCGGATGTGGGCTGCATTTTGGCTGCCTTTTGGGCTGGAGCTTCTCGTGGTTTGAGGCCTGCCTTGCTCCACCCCCTGCTCTTGAGATTCTCCCGGATGTGGGCTGCATTTTTGCTGCCTTTTGGGCTGGAGCTTCTCGTGGTTTGAGGCCTGGCTTTCTCCACCCCCTGCTCTTCATATTCTCCTGGATGTGGGCTGCATTTTGGCTGCCTTTTGGGCTGGAGCTTCTCGTGGTTTGAGGCCTGCCTTGCTCCACCCCCTGCTCTTGAGATTCTCCCGGATATGGGCTGCATTTTGGCTGCCTTTTGGGCTGGAGCTTCTCGTGGTTTGAGGCCTGGCTTGCTCCACCCCCTGCTCTTGAGATTCTCCCAGATTTGGTCTGCATTTTGGCTGCCTTTTGGGCTGGAGCTTCTCGAGGTTTGAGGCCTGGCTTGCTCCACACCTTGCTCTTGAGATTCTCCTGGATGTGGGCTGAATTTTGGCTGCCTTTTGGGCTGGAGCTTCTCGTGGTTTGAGGCCTGGCTTGCTCCACCCCCTGCTCTTGAGATTCTCCCGGATGTGGGCTGCATTTTGGCTGCCTTTTGGGCTGGAGCTTCTCGTGGTTTGAGGCCTGGCTTGCTCCACCCCCTGCTCTTGATATTCTCCCGGAGGTGGGCTGCATTTTGGCTGCCTTTTGGGCTGGACGTTCTCGAGGTTTGAGGCCTGCGTTGCTCCACCCCCTGCTCTTGAGATTCTCCTCCATGTGGGCTGCAAATTGGGTGCCTTTTGGGCTGGAGCTTCTCGTGGTTTGAGGCCTGGCTTGCTCCACCCCCTGCTCTTGAGATTCTCCCGGATGTGGGCTGCATTTTGGCTGCCTTTTGGGCTGGAGCTTCTCGTGGTTTGAGGCCTGGCTGCTCCAACCCCTGCCCTTGATATTCTCCCGGATGTGGGCTGCATTTTGGCTGCCTTTTGGGCTGGAGCTTCTCGTGGTTTGAGGCCTGGCTTTCTCCACCCCCTGCTCTTGATATTCTCCCGGAGGTGGGCTGGATTTTGGCTGCATTTTGGGCTGGAGCTTCTCGTGGTTTGAGGCCTGGCTTGCTCCACCCCCTGCCCTTGATATTCTCCCGGATGTGGGCTGCATTTTGGCTGCCTTTTGGGCTGGAGCTTCTCATGGTTTGAGGCCTGGCTTGCTCCACCCCCTGTTCTTGAGATTCTCCTGGATGTGGACTGCATTTTGGCTGCCTTTTGGGCTGGAGCTTCTCGTGGTTTGAGGCCTGGATTGCTCCACCCCCTGCTCTTGAGATTCTGCTGGATGTGGGCTGGATTTTGGCTGCATTTTAGGCTGCAGGTTTTCGAGGTATGAGGCCTGGCTTGCTCCACCCCCTGCTCTTGAGATTCTCCCGCATGTGGGCTGCATTTTGGCTGCATTTTGGGCTGGAGCTTCTCGTGGTTTGAGGCCTGGCTTGCTCGACCCCCTGCTCTTGAGATTCTCCTGGATGTGGGCTGCATTTTGGCTGCATTTTGGTCTGGAGCTTCTCGTGGTTTGAGGCCTGGCTTGCTCCATCCCCTGCCCTTGATATTCTCCCGGATGTGGGCTGCATTTTGGCTGCCTTTTGGGCTGGAGCTTCTCCTGGTTTGAGGCCTGGCTTTCTCCACCCTCTGCTCTTGAAATTCTGCTGGATGTGGGCTGGATTTTGGCTGCCTTTTGGGCTGGAGCTTCTCGTGGTTTGAGGCCTGCCTTGCTCCACCCCCTGCTCTTGAGATTCTCCCGGATGTGGGCTGCATTTTGGCTGCCTTTTGGGCTGGAGCTTCTCGAGGTTTGAGGCCTGGCTTGCTCCACACCCTGCTCTTCATATTCTCCTGGATGTGGGCTGAATTTTGGCTGCCTTTTGGGCTGGAGCTTCTCGTGGTTTGAGGCCTGGCTTGCTCCACGCCCTGCTCTTGATATCCTCCCGCATGTGGGCTGGATTTTGGCTGCATTTTGGGCTGGAGCTTCTCTTGGTTTGAGGCCTGGCTTGCTCCACCCCCTGCTCTTGATATTCTCCCGGATGTGGGCTGGATTTTGGCTCCATTTTGGGCTGGAGCTTCTCGTGGTTTGAGGCCTGGCTTGCTCCACCCCCTGCTCTTGAGATTCTCCCGGATGTGGGCTGCATTTTGGCTGCCTTTTGGTCTGGAGCTTCTCGTGGTTTGAGGCCTGGCTTGCTCCACACCCTGCTCTTGAGATTCTCCCGGATGTGGGCTGCATTTTGGCTGCCTTTTGGGCTGGAGCTTCTCGTGGTTTGAGGCCTGGCTTGCTCCACCCCCTGCTCTTGAGATTCTCCTGGATGTGGGCTGCATTTTGGCTGCCTTTTAGGCTGGAGCTTCTCGTGGTTTGAGGCCTGGCTTTCTCCACCCCCTGCTCTTGAGATTCTCCCGGATGTGGGCTGCATTTTGGCTGCCTTTTGGGCTGGAGCTTCTCGTGGTTTGAGGCCTGGCTTTCTCCACCCCCTGCTCTTGATATTTTCCTGGATGTGAGCTGCATTTTGGCTGCCTTTTGGGCTGGAGTTTCTCGTGGTTTGGGGCCTGCCTTGCTCCACCCCCTGCTCTTGAGATTCTCCCGGATGTGGGCTGCATTTTTGCTGCCTTTTGGGCTGGAGCTTCTCGTGGTTTGAGGCCTGGCTTTCTCCACACCCTGGTCTTCATATTCTCCTGGTTGTGGGCTGCATTTTGGCTGCCTTTTGGGCTGGAGCTTCTCGTGGTTTGAGGCCTGCCTTGCTCTACCCCCTGCTCTTCATATTCTCCTGGATGTGGGCTGCATTTTGGCTGCCTTTTGGGCTGGAGCTTCTCGTGGTTTGAGGCCTGGCTTGCTCCACCCCCTGCTCTTGAGATTCTCCCGGATGTGGGCTGCATTTTGGCTGCCTTTTGGGCTGGAGCTTCTCGTGGTTTGAGGCCTGTCTTTCTCCACCCCCTGCTCTTGATATTGTCCTGGATGTGAGCTGCATTTTGGCTGCCTTTTGGGCTGGAGCTTCTCGTGGTTTGAGGCCTGGCTTGCTCCACCCCCTGCTCTTGATATTGTCTCGTATGTGGGCTGCATTTTGGCTGCCTTTTGGGCTGGAGCTTCTCGTGGTTTGAGGCCTGGCTTGCTCCACCCCCTGCCCTTGATATTCTCCCGGAGGTGGGCTGCATTTTGGCTGCCTTTTGGGCTGGAGCTTCTCATGGTTTGAGGCCTGCCTTGCTCCACCCCCTGTTCTTGAGATTCTCCTGGATGTGGGCTGCATTTTGGCTGCCTTTTGGGCTGGAGCTTCTCGTGGTTTGAGGCCTGGATTGCTCCACCCCCTGCTCTTGAGATTCTGCTGGATGTGGGCTGGATTTTGGCTGCATTTTGGGCTGGAGCTTCTCGTGGTTTGAGGCCTGCCTTGCTCCACCCCCTGCTCTTGAGATTCTTCCGGATGTGGGCTGCATTTTGGCTGCCTTTTGGGCTGGAGCTTCTCGAGGTTTGAGGCCTGGCTTGCTCCACCCCCTGCTCTTGAGATTCTCCCGGATGTGGGCTGCATTTTGGCTGCCTTTTGGGCTGGAGCTTCTCGTGGTTTGAGGCCTGGCTTGCTCCACACCCTGCTCTTCATATTCTCCTGGATGTGGGCTGAATTTTGGCTGCCTTTTGGGCTGGAGCTTCTCGTGGTTTGAGGCCTGTCTTGCTCCACGCCCTGCTCTTGATATTCTCCCGCATGTGGGCTGGATTTTGGCTGCCTTTTGGGCTGGAGCTTCTCTTGGTTTGAGGCCTGCCTTGCTCCACCCCCTGCTCTTGAGATTCTCCCGGATGTGGGCTGCATTTTGGCTGCCTTTTGGGCTGGAGCTTCTCGTGGTTTGAGGCCTGGCTTGCTCCACCCCCTGCTCTTGAGATTCTCCTGGATGTGGGCTGCATTTTGGCTGCCTTTTAGGCTGGAGCTTCTCGTGGTTTGAGGCCTGGCTTGCTCCACCCCCTGCTCTTGAGATTCTCCCGGATGTGGGCTGCATTTTGGCTGCCTTTTGGGCTGGAGCTTCTCGTGGTTTGAGGCCTGGCTTTCTCCACCCCCTGCTCTTGATATTTTCCTGGATGTGAGCTGCATTTTGGCTGCGTTTTGGGCTGGAGTTTCTCGTGGTTTGAGGCCTGGCTTGCTCCACCCCCTGCTCTTGATATTCTCCCGGCTGTGGGCTGCATTTTTGCTGCCTTTTGGGCTGGAGCTTCTCGTGGTTTGAGGCCTGGCTTTCTCCACACCCTGCTCTTCATATTCTCCTGGTTGTGGGCTGAATTTTGTCTGCCTTTTGGGCTGGAGCTTCTCGTGGTTTGAGGCCTGGCTTGCTCCACCCCCTGCTCTTGAGATTCTCCTGGATGTGGGCTGCATTTTGGCTGCCTTTTAGGCTGGAGCTTCTCGTGGTTTGAGGCCTGGCTTGCTCCACCCCCTGCTCTTGAGATTCTCCCGGATGTGGGCTGCATTTTGGCTGCCTTTTGGGCTGGAGCTTCTCGTGGTTTGAGGCCTGGCTTTCTCCACCCCCTGCTCTTGATATTTTCCTGGATGTGAGCTGCATTTTGGCTGCCTTTTGGGCTGGAGTTTCTCGTGGTTTGAGGCCTGGCTTGCTCCACCCCCTGCTCTTGATATTCTCCCGGCTGTGGGCTGCATTTTTGCTGCCTTTTGGGCTGGAGCTTCTCGTGGTTTGAGGCCTGGCTTTCTCCACACCCTGCTCTTGAGATTCTCCCGGATGTGGGCTGCATTTTGGCTGCCTTTTGGGCTGGAGCTTCTCGTGGTTTGAGGCCTGGCTTGCTCCACACCCTGCTCTTCATATTCTCCTGGATGTGGGCTGAATTTTGGCTGCCTTTTGGGCTGGAGCTTCTCGTGGTTTGAGGCCTGTCTTGCTCCACGCCCTGCTCTTGATATTCTCCCGCATGTGGGCTGGATTTTGGCTGCCTTTTGGGCTGGAGCTTCTCTTGGTTTGAGGCCTGCCTTGCTCCACCCCCTGCTCTTGAGATTCTCCCGGATGTGGGCTGCATTTTGGCTGCCTTTTGGGCTGGAGCTTCTCGTGGTTTGAGGCCTGGCTTGCTCCACCCCCTGCTCTTGAGATTCTCCTGGATGTGGGCTGCATTTTGGCTGCCTTTTAGGCTGGAGCTTCTCGTGGTTTGAGGCCTGGCTTGCTCCACCCCCTGCTCTTGAGATTCTCCCGGATGTGGGCTGCATTTTGGCTGCCTTTTGGGCTGGAGCTTCTCGTGGTTTGAGGCCTGCCTTGCTCCACCCCCTGCTCTTGATATTTTCCTGGATGTGAGCTGCATTTTGGCTGCGTTTTGGGCTGGAGTTTCTCGTGGTTTGAGGCCTGGCTTGCTCCACCCCCTGCTCTTGATATTCTCCCGGCTGTGGGCTGCATTTTTGCTGCCTTTTGGGCTGGAGCTTCTCGTGGTTTGAGGCCTGGCTTTCTCCACACCCTGCTCTTCATATTCTCCTGGTTGTGGGCTGAATTTTGTCTGCCTTTTGGGCTGGAGCTTCTCGTGGTTTGAGGCCTGGCTTGCTCCACCCCCTGCTCTTGAGATTCTCCTGGATGTGGGCTGCATTTTGGCTGCCTTTTAGGCTGGAGCTTCTCGTGGTTTGAGGCCTGGCTTGCTCCACCCCCTGCTCTTGAGATTCTCCCGGATGTGGGCTGCATTTTGGCTGCCTTTTGGGCTGGAGCTTCTCGTGGTTTGAGGCCTGGCTTTCTCCACCCCCTGCTCTTGATATTTTCCTGGATGTGAGCTGCATTTTGGCTGCCTTTTGGGCTGGAGTTTCTCGTGGTTTGAGGCCTGGCTTGCTCCACCCCCTGCTCTTGATATTCTCCCGGCTGTGGGCTGCATTTTTGCTGCCTTTTGGGCTGGAGCTTCTCGTGGTTTGAGGCCTGGCTTTCTCCACACCCTGCTCTTCATATTCTCCTGGTTGTGGGCTGAATTTTGTCTGCCTTTTGGGCTGGAGCTTCTCGTGGTTTGAGGCCTGCCTTGCTCCACCCCCTGCTCTTGAGATTCTCCCGGATGTGGGCTGCATTTTGGCTGCCTTTTGGGCTGGAGCTTCTCCTGGTTTGAGGCCTGGCTTGCTCCACCCCCTGCTCTTGAGATTCTCCCAGATTTGGTCTGCATTTTGGCTGCCTTTTGGGCTGGAGCTTCTCGAGGTTTGAGGCCTGGCTTGCTCCACCCCCTGCTCTTGAGATTCTCCCGGATGTGGGCTGCACTTTGGCTGCCTTTTGGGCTGGAGCTTCTCGTGGTTTGAGGCCTGGCTTGCTCCACCCCCTGCTCTTGATATTCTCCCGGAGGTGGGCTGCATTTTGGCTGCCTTTTGGGCTGGACGTTCTCGAGGTTTGAGGCCTGCCTTGCTCCACCCCCTGCTCTTGAGATTCTCCCGGAGGTGGGCTGTAAATTGGGTGCCTTTTGGGCTGGAGCTTCTCGTGGTTTGAGGCCTGGCTTTCTCCACCCCCTGCTCTTGATATTTTCCTGGATGTGAGCTGCATTTTGGCTGCCTTTTGGGCTGGAGTTTCTCGTGGTTTGAGGCCTGCCTTGCTCCACCCCCTTCTCTTGAGTTTCTCCCGGATGTGGGCTTCATTTTTGCTGCCTTTTGACCTGGAGCTTCTCGTGGTTTGAGGCCTGGCTTTCTCCACACCCTGCTCTTCATATTCTCCTGGTTGTGGGCTGCATTTTGGCTGCCTTTTGGGCTGGAGCTTCTCGTGGTTTGAGGCCTGCCTTGCTCCACCCCCTGCTCTTGAGATTCTCCCGGATGTGGGCTGCATTTTGGCTGCCTTTTGGGCTGGAGCTTCTCCTGGTTTGAGGCCTGGCTTGCTCCACCCCCTGCTCTTGAGATTCTCCCAGATTTGGTCTGCATTTTGGCTGCTTTTTGGGCTGGAGCTTCTCGAGGTTTGAGGCCTGGCTTGCTCCACACCCTGCTCTTGAGATTCTCCCGGATGTGGGCTGCATTTTGGCTGCCTTTTGGGCTGGAGCTTCTCGTGGTTTGAGGCCTGGCTTGCTCCACCCCCTGCTCTTGAGATTCTCCCGGAGGTGGGCTGCATTTTGGCTGCCTTTTGGGCTGGAGCTTCTCGTGGTTTGAGGCATGCCTTGCTCCACACCCTGCTCTTGAGATTCTCCCGGATGTGGGCTGGATTTTGGCTGCATTTTGGGCTGGAGCTTCTCGTGGTTTGAGGCCTGGCTTGCTCCATCCCCTGCTCTTGAGATTCTCCTGGATGTGGGCTGCATTTTGGCTGCCTTTTGGGCTGGACCTTCTCGTGGTTTGAGGCCTGGCTTGCTCCACCCCCTGCCCTTGATATTCTCCCGGAGGTGGGCTGCATTTTGGCTGCCTTTTGGGCTGGAGCTTCTCATGGTTTGAGGCCTGCCTTGCTCCACCCCCTGTTCTTGAGATTCTCCTGGATGTGGGCTGCATTTTGGCTGCCTTTTGGGCTGGAGCTTCTCGTGGTTTGAGGCCTGGATTGCTCCACCCCCTGCTCTTGAGATTCTGCTGGATGTGGGCTGGATTTTGGCTGCATTTTGGGCTGGAGCTTCTCGTGGTTTGAGGCCTGGCTTGCTCCACCCCCTGCTCTTGAGATTCTTCCGGATGTGGGCTGCATTTTGGCTGCCTTTTGGGCTGGAGCTTCTCGAGGTTTGAGGCCTGGCTTGCTCCACCCCCTGCTCTTGAGATTCTCCCGGATGTGGGCTGCATTTTGGCTGCCTTTTGGGCTGGAGCTTCTCGTGGTTTGAGGCCTGGCTTGCTCCACACCCTGCTCTTCATATTCTCCTGGATGTGGGCTGAATTTTGGCTGCCTTTTGGGCTGGAGCTTCTCGTGGTTTGAGGCCTGTCTTGCTCCACGCCCTGCTCTTGATATTCTCCCGCATGTGGGCTGGATTTTGGCTGCCTTTTGGGCTGGAGCTTCTCTTGGTTTGAGGCCTGCCTTGCTCCACCCCCTGCTCTTGAGATTCTCCCGGATGTGGGCTGCATTTTGGCTGCCTTTTGGGCTGGAGCTTCTCGTGGTTTGAGGCCTGGCTTGCTCCACCCCCTGCTCTTGAGATTCTCCTGGATGTGGGCTGCATTTTGGCTGCCTTTTAGGCTGGAGCTTCTCGTGGTTTGAGGCCTGGCTTGCTCCACCCCCTGCTCTTGAGATTCTCCCAGATGTGGGCTGCATTTTGGCTGCCTTTTGGGCTGGAGCTTCTCGTGGTTTGAGGCCTGCCTCGCTCCACCCCCTGCTCTTGATATTTTCCTGGATGTGAGCTGCATTTTGGCTGCGTTTTGGGCTGGAGTTTCTCGTGGTTTGAGGCCTGGCTTGCTCCACCCCCTGCTCTTGAGATTCTCCCGGCTGTGGGCTGCATTTTTGCTGCCTTTTGGGCTGGAGCTTCTCGTGGTTTGAGGCCTGGCTTTCTCCACACCCTGCTCTTCATATTCTCCTGGTTGTGGGCTGAATTTTGTCTGCCTTTTGGGCTGGAGCTTCTCGTGGTTTGAGGCCTGCCTTGCTCCACCCCCTGCTCTTGAGATTCTCCCGGATGTGGGCTGCATTTTGGCTGCCTTTTGGGCTGGAGCTTCTCCTGGTTTGAGGCCTGGCTTGCTCCACCCCCTGCTCTTGAGATTCTCCCAGATTTGGTCTGCATTTTGGCTGTCTTTTGGGCTGGAGCTTCTCGAGGTTTGAGGCCTGGCTTGCTCCACCCCCTGCTCTTGAGATTCTCCCGGATGTGGGCTGCACTTTGGCTGCCTTTTGGGCTGGAGCTTCTCGTGGTTTGAGGCCTGGCTTGCTCCACCCCCTGCTCTTGATATTCTCCCGGAGGTGGGCTGCATTTTGGCTGCCTTTTGGGCTGGACGTTCTCGAGGTTTGAGGCCTGCCTTGCTCCACCCCCTGCTCTTGAGATTCTCCCGGAGGTGGGCTGTAAATTGGGTGCCTTTTGGGCTGGAGCTTCTCGTGGTTTGAGGCCTGGCTTTCTCCACCCCCTGCTCTTGATATTTTCCTGGATGTGAGCTGCATTTTGGCTGCCTTTTGGGCTGGAGTTTCTCGTGGTTTGAGGCCTGCCTTGCTCCACCCCCTTCTCTTGAGATTCTCCCGGATGTGGGCTTCATTTTTGCTGCCTTTTGACCTGGAGCTTCTCGTGGTTTGAGGCCTGGCTTTCTCCACACCCTGCTCTTCATATTCTCCTGGTTGTGGGCTGCATTTTGGCTGCCTTTTGGGCTGGAGCTTCTCGTGGTTTGAGGCCTGCCTTGCTCCACCCCCTGCTCTTGAGATTCTCCCGGATGTGGGCTGCATTTTGGCTGCCTTTTGGGCTGGAGCTTCTCCTGGTTTGAGGCCTGGCTTGCTCCACCCCCTGCTCTTGAGATTCTCCCAGATTTGGTCTGCATTTTGGCTGCTTTTTGGGCTGGAGCTTCTCGTGGTTTGAGGCCTGGCTTTCTCCACACCCTGCTCTTCATATTCTCCTGGTTGTGGGCTGAATTTTGTCTGCCTTTTGGGCTGGAGCTTCTCGTGGTTTGAGGCCTGCCTTGCTCCACCCCCTGCTCTTGAGATTCTCCCGGATGTGGGCTGCATTTTGGCTGCCTTTTGGGCTGGAGCTTCTCCTGGTTTGAGGCCTGGCTTGCTCCACCCCCTGCTCTTGAGATTCTCCCAGATTTGGTCTGCATTTTGGCTGCCTTTTGGGCTGGAGCTTCTCGAGGTTTGAGGCCTGGCTTGCTCCACCCCCTGCTCTTGAGATTCTCCCGGATGTGGGCTGCACTTTGGCTGCCTTTTGGGCTGGAGCTTCTCGTGGTTTGAGGCCTGGCTTGCTCCACCCCCTGCTCTTGATATTCTCCCGGAGGTGGGCTGCATTTTGGCTGCCTTTTGGGCTGGAGCTTCTCGTGGTTTGAGGCCTGCCTTGCTCCACCCCCTGCTCTTGAGATTCTCCCGGAGGTGGGCTGTAAATTGGGTGCCTTTTGGGCTGGAGCTTCTCGTGGTTTGAGGCCTGGCTTTCTCCACCCCCTGCTCTTGATATTTTCCTGGATGTGAGCTGCATTTTGGCTGCCTTTTGGGCTGGAGTTTCTCGTGGTTTGAGGCCTGCCTTGCTCCACCCCCTTCTCTTGAGATTCTCCCGGATGTGGGCTTCATTTTTGCTGCCTTTTGACCTGGAGCTTCTCGTGGTTTGAGGCCTGGCTTTCTCCACACCCTGCTCTTCATATTCTCCTGGTTGTGGGCTGCATTTTGGCTGCCTTTTGGGCTGGAGCTTCTCGTGGTTTGAGGCCTGCCTTGCTCCACCCCCTGCTCTTGAGATTCTCCCGGATGTGGGCTGCATTTTGGCTGCCTTTTGGGCTGGAGCTTCTCCTGGTTTGAGGCCTGGCTTGCTCCACCCCCTGCTCTTGAGATTCTCCCAGATTTGGTCTGCATTTTGGCTGCTTTTTGGGCTGGAGCTTCTCGAGGTATGAGGCCTGGCTTGCTCCACACCCTGCTCTTGAGATTCTCCCGGATGTGGGCTGCATTTTGGCTGCCTTTTGGGCTGGAGCTTCTCGTGGTTTGAGGCCTGGCTTGCTCCACCCCCTGCTCTTGAGATTCTCCCGGAGGTGGGCTGCATTTTGGCTGCCTTTTGGGCTGGAGCTTCTCGTGGTTTGAGGCATGCCTTGCTCCACACCCTGCTCTTGAGATTCTCCCGGATGTGGGCTGGATTTTGGCTGCATTTTGGGCTGGAGCTTCTCGTGGTTTGAGGCCTGGCTTGCTCCACCCCCTGCTCTTGAGATTCTCCCGGATGTGGGCTGCATTTTGGCTGCCTTTTGGGCTGGACCTTCTCGTGGTTTGAGGCCTGGCTTGTTCAACCCCCTGCTCTTGAAATTGTCCCAGATGTGGGCTGCATTTTGGCTGCCTTTTGGGCTGGAGCTTCTCGTGGTTTGAGGCCTGGCTTGCTCCACCCCCTGCTCTTGATATTCTCCCGGAAGTGGGCTGCATTTTGGCTGCCTTTTGGGCTGGAGCTTCTCGTGGTTTGAGGCCTGGCTTTCTCCACCCCCTGCTCTTGATATTGTCCTGGATGTGAGCTGCATTTTGGCTGCATTTTTGGCTGGAGCTTTTCGAGGTATGAGGCCTGGCTTGCTCCACCCCCTGCTCTTGAGATTCTCCCGGATGTGGGCTGCATTTTGGCTGCCTTTTGGGCTGGAGCTTCTCGTGGTTTGAGGCCTGGCTTGCTCCACCCCCTGCTCTTGATATTCTCCCGGAGGTGGGCTGGATTTTGGCTGCATTTTGGGCTGGAGCTTCTCGTGGTTTGAGGCCTGGCTTGCTCCACCCCCTGCCCTTGATATTCTCCCGGATGTGGGCTGCATTTTGGCTGCCTTTTGGGCTGGAGCTTCTCGTGGTTTGAGGCCTGCCTTGCTCCACCCCCTGCTCTTGAGATTCTCCCGGATGTGGGCTGCATTTTGGCTGCCTTTTGGGCTGGAGCTTCTCGTGGTTTGAGGCCTGGCTTGCTCCACCCCCTGCTCTTGAGATTCTCCTGGATGTGGGCTGCATTTTGGCTGCCTTTTAGGCTGGAGCTTCTCGTGGTTTGAGGCCTGGCTTGCTCCACCCCCTGCTCTTGAGATTCTCCCGGATGTGGGCTGCATTTTGGCTGCCTTTTGGGCTGGAGCTTCTCGTGGTTTGAGGCCTGGCTTTCTCCACCCCCTGCTCTTGATATTTTCCTGGATGTGAGCTGCATTTTGGCTGCCTTTTGGGCTGGAGTTTCTCGTGGTTTGAGGCCTGCCTTGCTCCACCCCCTGCTCTTGAGATTCTCCCGGATGTGGGCTGCATTTTTGCTGCCTTTTGGGCTGGAGCTTCTCGTGGTTTGAGGCCTGTCTTTCTCCACACCCTGGTCTTCATATTCTCCTGGTTGTGGGCTGAATTTTGGCTGCCTTTTGGGCTGGAGCTTCTCGTGGTTTGAGGCCTGGCTTGCTCCACCCCCTGCTCTTGAGATTCTCCTGGATTTGGGCTGCATTTTGGCTGCCTTTTGGGCTGGAGCTTCTCGAGGTTTGAGGCCTGCCTTGCTCTACCCCCTGCTCTTCATATTCTCCTGGATGTGGGCTGCATTTTGGCTGCCTTTTGGGCTGGAGCTTCTCGTGGTTTGAGGCCTGGCTTGCTCCACCCCCTGCTCTTGAGATTCTCCCGGATGTGGGCTGCATTTTGGCTGCCTTTTGGGCTGGAGCTTCTCGTGGTTTGAGGCCTGTCTTTCTCCACCCCCTGCTCTTGATATTGTCCTGGATGTGAGCTGCATTTTGGCTGCCTTTTGGGCTGGAGCTTCTCGTGGTTTGAGGCCTGGCTTGCTCCACCCCCTGCTCTTGAGATTCTCCCGGATGTGGGCTGCATTTTGGCTGCCTTTTGGGCTGGAGCTTCTCGTGGTTTGAGGCCTGGCTTGCTCCACCCCCTGCCCTTGATATTCTCCCGGAGGTGGGCTGCATTTTGGCTGCCTTTTGGGCTGGAGCTTCTCATGGTTTGAGGCCTGCCTTGCTCCACCCCCTGTTCTTGAGATTCTCCTGGATGTGGGCTGCATTTTGGCTGCCTTTTGGGCTGGAGCTTCTCGTGGTTTGAGGCCTGTCTTGCTCCACGCCCTGCTCTTGATATTCTCCCGCATGTGGGCTGAATTTTGGCTGCCTTTTGGGCTGGAGCTTCTCTTGGTTTGAGGCCTGCCTTGCTCCACCCCCTGCTCTTGAGATTCTCCCGGATGTGGGCTGCATTTTGGCTGCCTTTTGGGCTGGAGCTTCTCGTGGTTTGAGGCCTGGCTTGCTCCACCCCCTGCTCTTGAGATTCTCCTGGATGTGGGCTGCATTTTGGCTGCCTTTTAGGCTGGAGCTTCTCGTGGTTTGAGGCCTGGCTTGCTCCACCCCCTGCTCTTGAGATTCTCCCGGATGTGGGCTGCATTTTGGCTGCCTTTTGGGCTGGAGCTTCTCGTGGTTTGAGGCCTGGCTTTCTCCACCCCCTGCTCTTGATATTTTCCTGGATGTGAGCTGCATTTTGGCTGCGTTTTGGGCTGGAGTTTCTCGTGGTTTGAGGCCTGGCTTGCTCCACCCCCTGCTCTTGATATTCTCCCGGCTGTGGGCTGCATTTTTGCTGCCTTTTGGGCTGGAGCTTCTCGTGGTTTGAGGCCTGGCTTTCTCCACACCCTGCTCTTCATATTCTCCTGGTTGTGGGCTGAATTTTGTCTGCCTTTTGGGCTGGAGCTTCTCGTGGTTTGAGGCCTGCCTTGCTCCACCCCCTGCTCTTGAGATTCTCCCGGATGTGGGCTGCATTTTGGCTGCCTTTTGGGCTGGAGCTTCTCCTGGTTTGAGGCCTGGCTTGCTCCACCCCCTGCTCTTGAGATTCTCCCAGATTTGGTCTGCATTTTGGCTGCCTTTTGGGCTGGAGCTTCTCGAGGTTTGAGGCCTGGCTTGCTCCACCCCCTGCTCTTGAGATTCTCCCGGATGTGGGCTGCACTTTGGCTGCCTTTTGGGCTGGAGCTTCTCGTGGTTTGAGGCCTGGCTTGCTCCACCCCCTGCTCTTGATATTCTCCCGGAGGTGGGCTGCATTTTGGCTGCCTTTTGGGCTGGACGTTCTCGAGGTTTGAGGCCTGCCTTGCTCCACCCCCTGCTCTTGAGATTCTCCCGGAGGTGGGCTGTAAATTGGGTGCCTTTTGGGCTGGAGCTTCTCGTGGTTTGAGGCCTGGCTTTCTCCACCCCCTGCTCTTGATATTTTCCTGGATGTGAGCTGCATTTTGGCTGCCTTTTGGGCTGGAGTTTCTCGTGGTTTGAGGCCTGCCTTGCTCCACCCCCTTCTCTTGAGATTCTCCCGGATGTGGGCTTCATTTTTGCTGCCTTTTGACCTGGAGCTTCTCGTGGTTTGAGGCCTGGCTTTCTCCACACCCTGCTCTTCATATTCTCCTGGTTGTGGGCTGCATTTTGGCTGCCTTTTGGGCTGGAGCTTCTCGTGGTTTGAGGCCTGCCTTGCTCCACCCCCTGCTCTTGAGATTCTCCCGGATGTGGGCTGCATTTTGGCTGCCTTTTGGGCTGGAGCTTCTCCTGGTTTGAGGCCTGGCTTGCTCCACCCCCTGCTCTTGAGATTCTCCCAGATTTGGTCTGCATTTTGGCTGCTTTTTGGGCTGGAGCTTCTCGAGGTTTGAGGCCTGGCTTGCTCCACACCCTGCTCTTGAGATTCTCCCGGATGTGGGCTGCATTTTGGCTGCCTTTTGGGCTGGAGCTTCTCGTGGTTTGAGGCCTGGCTTGCTCCACCCCCTGCTCTTGATATTCTCCCGGAGGTGGGCTGCATTTTGGCTGCCTTTTGGGCTGGAGCTTCTCGTGGTTTGAGGCCTGGCTTGCTCCACACCCTGCTCTTGAGATTCTCCCGGATGTGGGCTGGATTTTGGCTGCATTTTGGGCTGGAGCTTCTCGTGGTTTGAGGCCTGGCTTGCTCCACCCCCTGCTCTTGAGATTCTCCCGGATGTGGGCTGCATTTTGGCTGCCTTTTGGGCTGGACCTTCTCGTGGTTTGAGGCCTGGCTTGTTCAACCCCCTGCTCTTGAAATTGTCCCAGATGTGGGCTGCATTTTGGCTGCCTTTTGGGCTGGAGCTTCTCGAGGTTTGAGGCCTGGCTTGCTCCACCCCCTGCTCTTGAGATTCTCCCGGAAGTGGGCTGCATTTTGGCTGCCTTTTGGGCTGGAGCTTCTCGTGGTTTGAGGCCTGGCTTTCTCCACCCCCTGCTCTTGATATTGTCCTGGATGTGAGCTGCATTTTGGCTGCATTTTTGGCTGGAGCTTTTCGAGGTATGAGGCCTGGCTTGCTCCACCCCCTGCTCTTGAGATTCTCCCGGATGTGGGCTGCATTTTGGCTGCCTTTTGGGCTGGAGCTTCTCGTGGTTTGAGGCCTGGCTTGCTCCACACCCTGCTCTTGATATTCTCCCAGATGTGGGCTGCATTTTGGCTGATTCTTCGGCTGGAGCTTCTCGTGGTTTGAGGCCTGGCTTGGTCTAACCCCTGCTCTTGAGATTCTCCCGGATGTGGGCTGCATTTTGGCTGCCTTTTGGGCTGGACGTTCTCGAGGTTTGAGGCCTGGCTTGCTCCACCCCCTGCTCTTGAGATTCTCCCGGAGGTGGGCTGCAAATTGGGTGCCTTTTGGGCTGGAGCTTCTCGTGGTTTGAGGCCTGGCTTGCTCCACCCCCTGCTCTTGATATTCTCTCGGAGGTGGGCTGCATTTTGGCTGCCTTTTGGGCTGGACGTTCTCGAGGTTTGAGGCCTGCCTTGCTCCACCCCCTGCTCTTGAGATTCTCCCAGATTTGGGCTGCATTTTGGCTGCCTTTTGGGCTGGAGCTTCTCGTGGTTTGAGGCCTGGCTTGCTCCACCCCCTGCTCTTGAGATTCTCCCGGATGTGGGCTGCATTTTGGCTGATTCTTGGGCTGGAGCTTCTCGTGGTTTGAGGCCTGTCTTTCTCCACCCCCTGCTCTTGAGATTCTCCCTGATTTGGGCTGCATTTTGGCTGCCTTTTGGGCTGGAGCTTCTCGTGGTTTGAGGCCTGGCTTGCTCCACCCCCTGCTCTTGAGATTTTCCTGGATTTGGGCTGCATTTTGGCTGCATTTTGGGCTGGAGCTTCTCGTGGTTTGAGGCCTGGCTTGCTCCACCCCCTGCTCTTGATATGCTCCCGGAGGTGGGCTGGATTTTGGCTGCATTTTGGGCTGGAGCTTCTCGTGGTTTGAGGCCTGGCTTGCTCCACCCCCTGCCCTTGATATTCTCCCGGATGTGGGCTGCATTTTGGCTGCCTTTTGGGCTGGAGCTTCTCATGGTTTGAGGCCTGGCTTGCTCCACCCCCTGCTCTTGAGATTCTCCTGGATGTGGGCTGCATTTTGGCTGCCTTTTGGGCTGGAGCTTCTCGTGGTTTGAGGCCTGGATTTCTCCACCCCCTGCTCTTGAGATTCTGCTGGATGTGGGCTGGATTTTGGCTGCATTTTGGGCTGCAGGTTTTCGAGGTATGAGGCCTGGCTTGCTCCACCCCCTGCTCTTGAGATTCTCCCGGATGTGGGCTGCATTTTGGCTGCATTTTGGACTGGAGCTTCTCGTGGTTTGAGGCCTGGCTTGCTCCACCCCCTGTTCTTGAGATTCTCCTGGATGTGGGCTGCGTTTTGGCTGCCTTTTGGTCTGGAGCTTCTCGTGGTTTGAGGCCTGGCTTGCTCCATCCCCTGCTCTTGAGATTCTCCCGGATGTGGGCTGCATTTTGGCTGCCTTTTGGGCTGGAGCTTCTCGTGGTTTGAGGCCTGGCTTGCTCCACCCTCTGCTCTTGAAATTCTGCTGGATGTGGGCTGGATTTTGGCTGCCTTTTGGGCTGGAGCTTCTCGTGGTTTGAGGCCTGGCTTGCTCCACCCCCTGCTCTTGATATTCTCCCGGATGTGGGCTGCATTTTGGCTGCATTTTGGGCTGGAGCTTCTCGAGGTTTGAGGCCTGGCTTTCTCCATACCCTGCTCTTCATATTCTCCTGGATGTGGGCTGAATTTTGGCTGACTTTTGGGCTGGAGCTTCTCGAGGTTTGAGGCCTGGCTTGCTCCACCCCCTGCTCTTGATATGCTCCCGGAGGTGGGCTGGATTTTGGCTGCATTTTGGGCTGGAGCTTCTCGTGGTTTGAGGCCTGGCTTGCTCCACCCCCTGCCCTTGATATTCTCCCGGATGTGGGCTGCATTTTGGCTGCCTTTTGGGCTGGAGCTTCTCATGGTTTGAGGCCTGGCTTGCTCCACCCCCTGCTCTTGAGATTCTCCTGGATGTGGGCTGCATTTTGGCTGCCTTTTGGGCTGGAGCTTCTCGTGGTTTGAGGCCTGGATTTCTCCACCCCCTGCTCTTGAGATTCTGCTGGATGTGGGCTGGATTTTGGCTGCATTTTGGGCTGCAGGTTTTCGAGGTATGAGGCCTGGCTTGCTCCACCCCCTGCTCTTGAGATTCTCCCGGATGTGGGCTGCATTTTGGCTGCATTTTGGGCTGGAGCTTCTCGTGGTTTGAGGCCTGGCTTGCCTCACCCCCTGCTCTTGAGATTCTCCTGGATGTGGGCTGGAGTTGTCTGCATTTTGGGCTGGGGCTTCTCATGGTTTGAGGCCTGGCTTGCTCCACCCCCTGCTCTTGAGATTCTCCCGGATGTGGGCTGAATTTTGGCTGCCTTTTGGGCTGGAGCTTCTCGTGGTTTGAGGCCTGGCTTGCTCCACACCCTGCTCTTCATATTCTCCTGGATGTGGGCTGCATTTTGGCTTCATTTTTGGCTGGAGCTTCTCGTGGTTTGAGGCCTGGCTTGCTCCACCCCCTGCTCTTGAGATTCTCCCAGAGGTGGGCTGGATTTTGGCTGCGTTTTGGGCTGCAGGTTTTCGAGGTATGAGGCCTGGCTTTCTCCACCCCCTGCTCTTGAGATTCTCCTGGAGGTGGGCTGCATTTTGGCTGCATTTTGGGCTGGAGCTTCTCGTGGTTTGAGGCCTGGCTTGCTCCACCCCCTGCTCTTGAGATTCTCCCGGATGTGGGCTGCATTTTGGCTGCATTTTGGGCTGGAGCTTCTCGTGGTTTGAGGCCTGCCTTGCTCCACACCCTGCTCTAGATATTCTCCTGGATGTGGGCTGCATTTTGGCTGCCTTTTGGGCTGGAGCTTCTCGTGGTTTGAGGCCTGGCTTGCTCCACCCCCTGCTCTTGAGATTCTCCCGGATGTGGGCTGCATTTTGGCTGCATTTTGGGCTGGAGCTTCTCGTGGTTTGAGGCCTGGCTTGCTCCACACCCTGCTCTTCATATTCTCCTGGATGTGGGCTGCATTTTGGCTTCATTTTTGGCTGGAGCTTCTCGTGGTTTGAGGCCTGGCTTGCTCCACCCCCTGCTCTTGAGATTCTCCCAGAGGTGGGCTGGATTTTGGCTGCGTTTTGGGCTGCAGGTTTTCGAGGTATGAGGCCTGGCTTTCTCCACCCCCTGCTCTTGAGATTCTCCTGGAGGTGGGCTGCATTTTGGCTGCCTTTTGGGCTGGAGCTTCTCGTGGTTTGAGGCCTGGCTTGCTCCACCCCCTGCTCTTGAGATTCTCCCGGATGTGGGCTGCATTTTGGCTGCATTTTGGGCTGGAGCTTCTCGTGGTTTGAGGCCTGCCTTGCTCCACACCCTGCTCTTCATATTCTCCTGGATGTGGGCTGCATTTTGGCTGCCTTTTTGGGCTGGAGCTTCTCGTGGTTTGAGGCCTCACTGGCTCCAACCCCTGCCCTTGATAGTCTCCCGGATGTGGGCTGCATTTTGGCTGTCTTTTGGACTGGAGCTTCTCATGGTTTGAGTCCTGGATTACTCCAAATCCTCCTCTTGAGATTCTGCTGGATGTGGGCTGCATTTTGGCTGCCTTTTGGGCTTGAGCTTCTCGTGGTTTGGGGCCTGGCTTCCTCCAAATCCTGCTCTTGAGATTCTCCTTCATTTCGGCTGGAATTTGGCTGAATCGTGGGCTGGAGCTTCTCGTGGTTTGAGGCCTAGATTGCTCCACCCCCTGCTCTTGAGATTCTCCTCCATGTGGGCTGCATTTTGGCTGCATTTTGGGCTGGAGCTTCTCGTGGTTTGAGGCCTGGCTTTCTCCACCCCCTGCTCTTGATATTCTCCTGGATGTGGGCTGGAGTTGTCTGCATTTTGGGCTGGAGCTTCTCATGGTTTGAGGCCTGGCTTGCTCCACCCCCTGCTCTTGAGATTCTCCCGGATGTGGGCTGCATTTTGGCTGCCTTTTGGGCTTGAGCTTCTCGTGGTTTGAGGCCTGGCTTGCTCCACCCCCTGCCCTTGATATTCTCCCGGATGTGGGCTGCATTTTCGCTGCATTTTGGACTGGAGCTTCTCGTGGTTTGAGGCCTGGCTTGCTCCACCCCCTGCTCTTGAGATTCTCCTGGATGTGGGCTTCATTTTGGCTGCCTTTTGGGCTGGAGCTTCTCGTGGTTTGAGGCCTGGCTTGCTCCACACCCTGCTCTTCATATTCTCCTGGATGTGGGCTGCATTTTGGCTTCATTTTTGGCTGGAGCTTCCCATGGTTTAAGGCCTGGCTTGCTCCATCCCCTGCTCTTGACATTCTCCCGCATGTGGGCTGAATTTTGGCTGATTCTTGGGCTGGAGCTTCTCGTGGTTTGAGGCCTGCCTTGCTCCACCCCCTGCTCTTGATATTCTCCCGGATGTGGGCTGCATTTTGGCTACTTTTTGGGCTGGAGCTTCTCGAGGTTTGAGGCATGCCTTGCTCCACACCCTGCTCTAGATATTCTCCTGGATGTGGGCTGCATTTTGGCTGCCTTTTGGGCTGGAGCTTCTCGTGGTTTGAGGCCTGGCTTGCTCCACCCCCTGCTCTTGAGATTCTCCCGGATGTGGGCTGCATTTTGGCTGCCTTTTGGGCTGGAGCTTCTCGAGGTTTGAGGCCTGGCTTGCTCCACCCCCTGCTCTTGAGATTCTCCCGGATGTGGGCTGGATTTTGGCTGCATTTTGGGCTGGAGCTTCTCGTGGTTTGAGGCCTGGCTTGCTCCACCCCCTGCCCTTGATATTCTCCCGGATGTGGGCTGGATTTTGGCTGCCTTTTGGGCTGGAGCTTCTCATGGTTTGAGGCCTGGCTTGCTCCACCCCCTGCTCTTGACATTCTCCTGGAGGTGGGCTGCATTTTGGCTGATTCTTGGGCTGGAGCTTCTCGTGGTTTGAGGCCTGGCTTGCTCCACCCCCTGCTCTTGAGATTCTCCCGGATGTGGGCTGCATTTTGGCTGCCTTTTGGGCTGGAGCTTCTCGTGGTTTGAGGCCTGGATTTCTCCACTCCCTGCTCTTGAGATTCTGCTGGATGTGGGCTGGATTTTGGCTGCTATTTGGGCTGAAGGTTTTCGAGGTATGAAGCCTGGCTTGCTCCACCCCCTGCTCTTGAGATTCTCCCGGATGTGGGCTGCATGTTGGCTGCATTTTGGGCTGGAGCTTCTCGTGGTTTGAGGCCTGGCTTGCTCCACCCCCTGCTCTTGAGATTCTCCCGGATGTGGGCTGCATTTTGGCTGCATTTTGGGCTGGAGCTTCTCGTGGTTTGAGGCATGCCTTGCTCCACACCCTGCTCTAGATATTCTCCTGGATGTGGTCTGCATTTTGGCTGCATTTTGGGCTGGAGCTTCTCGTGGTTTGAGGCCTGGCTTGCTCCACCCCCTGCTCTTGACATTCTCCCGCATGTGGGCTGCATTTTGGCTGATTCTTGGGCTGGAGCTTCTCGTGGTTTGAGGCCTGCCTTGCTCCACCCCCTGCTCTTGAGATTCTCCCGGATGTGGGCTGCATTTTGGCTGCCTTTTGGGCTGGAGCTTCTCGTGGTTTGAGGCCTGCCTTGCTCCACCCCCTGCTCTTGAGATTCTCCCGGATGTGGGCTGGATTTTGGCTGCCTTTTAGGCTGGAGCTTCTCGTGGTTTGAGGCCTGGCTTGCTCCACCCCCTGCTCTTGAGATTCTGCTGGATGTGGGCTGGATTTTGGCTGCGTTTTGGGCTGCAGGTTTTCGAGGTATGAGGCCTGGCTTTTTCCACCCCCTGCTCTTGAGATTCTCCTGGAGGTGGGCTGCATTTTGGCTGCATTTTGGGCTGGAGCTTCTCGTGGTTTGAGGCCTGGCTTGCTCCAGCCCCTGCTCTTGAGATTCTCCCGGATGTGGGCTGCATTTTGGCTGCCTTTTGGGCTGGAGCTTCTCGAGGTTTGAGGCCTGGCTTGCTCCACCCCCTGCTCTTGAGATTCTCCCGGATGTGGCCTGAATTTTGGCTGCATTTTGGGCTGGAGCTTCTCGTGGTTTGAGGCCTGGCTTGCTCCACCCCCTGCCCTTGATATTCTCCCGAATGTGGGCTGGATTTTGGCTGCCTTTTGGGCTGGAGCTTCTCATGGTTTGAGGCCTGGCTTGCTCCACCCCCTGCTCTTGACATTCTCCTGGAGGTGGGCTGCATTTTGGCTGATTCTTGGGCTGGAGCTTCTCGTGGTTTGAGGCCTGGCTTGCTCCACCCCCTGCTCTTGAGATTCTCCCGGATGTGGGCTGCATTTTGGCTGCCTTTTGGGCTGGAGCTTCTCGTGGTTTGAGGCCTGGATTTCTCCACTCCCTGCTCTTGAGATTCTGCTGGATGTGGGCTGGATTTTGGCTGCGTTTTGGGCTGCAGGTTTTCGAGGTATGAGGCCTGGCTTTCTCCACCCCCTGCTCTTGAGATTCTCCTGGAGGTGGGCTGCATTTTGGCTGCATTTTGGGCTGGAGCTTCTCGTGGTTTGAGGCCTGGCTTGCTCCACCCCCTGCTCTTGAGATTCTCCCGGATGTGGGCTGCATTTTGGCTGCCTTTGGGGCTGGAGCTTCTCGTGGTTTGAGGCCTGGCTTGCTCCACCCCCTGCCCTTGATATTCTCCCGGATGTGGGCTGGATTTTGGCTGCCTTTTGGGCTGGAGCTTATCATGGTTTGAGGCCTGGCTTGCTCCACCCCCTGCTCTTGACATTCTCCTGGAGGTGGGCTGCATTTTGGCTGATTCTTGGGCTGGAGCTTCTCGTGGTTTGAGGCCTGCCTTGCTCCACCCCCTGCTCTTGAGATTCTCCCGGATGTGGGCTGCATTTTGGCTGCCTTTTGGGCTGAAGCTTCTCGTGGTTTGAGGCCTGCCTTGCTCCACACCCTGCTCTAGATATTCTCCTGGATGTGGGCTGCATTTTGGCTGCCTTTTGGGCTGGAGCTTCTCGTGGTTTGAGGCCTGGCTTGCTCCACCCCCTGCTCTTGAGATTCTCCCGGATGTGGGCTGCATTTTGGCTGCCTTTTGGGCTGAAGCTTCTCGTGGTTTGAGGCCTGGCTTGCTCCACCCCCTGCTCTTGAGATTCTCCCGGATGTGGGCTGCATTTTGGCTGCCTTTTGGGCTGGAGCTTCTCGTGGTTTGAGGCCTGGATTTCTCCACTCCCTGCTCTTGAGATTCTGCTGGATGTGGGCTGGATTTTGGCTGCCTTTTGGGCTGAAGGTTTTCGAGGTATGAAGCCTGGCTTGCTCCACCCCCTGCTCTTGAGATTCTCCCGGATGTGGGCTGCATTTTGGCTGCATTTTGGGCTGGAGCTTCTCGTGGTTTGAGGCCTGGCTTGCTCCACCCCCTGCTCTTGAGATTCTCCCGGATGTGGGCTGCATTTTGGCTGCCTTTGGGGCTGGAGCTTCTCGTGGTTTGAGGCATGCCTTGCTCCACACCCTGCTCTAGATATTCTCCTGGATGTGGTCTGCATTTTGGCTGCCTTTTGGGCTGGAGCTTCTCGTGGTTTGAGGCCTGGCTTGCTCCACCCCCTGCTCTTGACATTCTCCCGCATGTGGGCTGCATTTTGGCTGATTCTTGGGCTGGAGCTTCTCGTGGTTTGAGGCCTGCCTTGCTCCACCCCCTGCTCTTGAGATTCTCCCGGATGTGGGCTGCATTTTGTCTGCCTTTTGGGCTGGAGCTTCTCGTGGTTTGAGGCCTGGCTTGCTCCACACCCTGCTCTTGATATTCTCCCGGATGTGGGCTGCATTTTGGCTGCCTTTTAGGCTGGAGCTTCTCGTGGTTTGAGGCCTGGCTTGCTCCACCCCCTGCTCTTGAGATTCTGCTGGATGTGGGCTGGATTTTGGCTGCGTTTTGGGCTGCAGGTTTTCGAGGTATGAGGCCTGGCTTTCTCCACCCCCTGCTCTTGAGATTCTCCTGGAGGTGGGCTGCATTTTGGCTGCATTTTGGGCTGGAGCTTCTCGTGGTTTGAGGCCTGGCTTGCTCCACCCCCTGCTCTTGAGATTCTCCCGGATGTGGGCTGCATTTTGGCTGCCTTTGGGGCTGGAGCTTCTCGTGGTTTGAGGCCTGGCTTGCTCCACCCCCTGCCCTTGATATTCTCCCGGATGTGGGCTGCATTTTGGCTGCCTTTTGGGCTGGAGCTTCTCGTGGTTTGAGGCCTGGATTTCTCCACTCCCTGCTCTTGAGATTCTGCTGGATGTGGGCTGGATTTTGGCTGCCTTTTGGGCTGAAGGTTTTCGAGGTATGAAGCCTGGCTTGCTCCACCCCCTGCTCTTGAGATTCTCCCGGATGTGGGCTGCATTTTGGCTGCATTTTGGGCTGGAGCTTCTTGTGGTTTGAGGCCTGGCTTGCTCCACCCCCTGCTCTTGAGATTCTCCCGGATGTGGGCTGCATTTTGGCTGCATTTTGGGCTGGAGCTTCTCGTGGTTTGAGGCATGCCTTGCTCCACACCCTGCTCTAGATATTCTCCTGGATGTGGGCAGCATTTTGGCTGCCTTTTGGGCTGGAGCTTCTCGTGGTTTGAGGCCTGGCTTGCTCCACCCCCTGCTCTTGACATTCTCCCGCATGTGGGCTGCATTTTGGCTGATTCTTGGGCTGGAGCTTCTCGTGGTTTGAGGCCTGGCTTGCTCCACCCCCTGCTCTTGAGATTCTCCCGGATGTGGGCTGCATTTTGGCTGCCTTTTGGGCTGGAGCTTCTCGTGGTTTGAGGCCTGGCTTGCTCCACGCCCTGCTCTTGACATTCTCCCGGATGTGGGCTGCATTTTGGCTGCCTTTTAGGCTGGAGCTTCTCGTGGTTTGAGGCCTGGCTTGCTCCACCCCCTGCTCTTGAGATTCTGCTGGATGTGGGCTGGATTTTGGCTGCGTTTTGGGCTGCAGGTTTTCGAGGTATGAGGCCTGGCTTTCTCCACCCCCTGCTCTTGAGATTCTCCTGCAGGTGGGCTGCATTTTGGCTGCATTTTGGGCTGGAGCTTCTCGTGGTTTGAGGCCTGGCTTGCTCCACCCCCTGCTCTTGAGATTCTCCCAGATGTGGGCTGCATTTTGGCTGCCTTTTGGGCTGGAGCTTCTCGAGGTTTGAGGCCTGGCTTGCTCCACCCCCTGCTCTTGAGATTCTCCCGGATGTGGGCTGCATTTTGGCTGCATTTTGGGCTGGAGCTTCTCGTGGTTTGAGGCCTGGCTTGCTCCACCCCCTGCCCTTGATATTCTCCCGGATGTGGGCTGGATTTTGGCTGCCTTTTGGGCTGGAGCTTCTCGTGGTTTGAGGCCTGGCTTGCTCCACCCCCTGCTCTTGAGATTCTCCCGGATGTGGGCTGCATTTTGGCTGCCTTTTGGGCTGGAGCTTCTCGTGGTTTGAGGCCTGGCTTGCTCCACCCCCTGCTCTTGACATTCTCCTGGAGGTGGGCTGCATTTTGGCTGATTCTTGGGCTGGAGCTTCTCCTGGTTTGAGGCCTGGCTTGCTCCACCCCCTGCTCTTGACATTCTCCCGCATGTGGGCTGCATTTTGGCTGATTCTTGGGCTGGAGCTTCTCGTGGTTTGAGGCCTGCCTTGCTCCACCCCCTGCTCTTGAGATTCTCCTGGATGTGGGCTGCATTTTGGCTGCCTTTTGGGCTGAAGCTTCTCGTGGTTTGAGGCCTGCCTTGCTCCACACCCTGCTCTAGATATTCTCCTGGATGTGGGCTGCATTTTGGCTGCCTTTTGGGCTGGAGCTTCTCGTGGTTTGAGGCCTGCCTTGCTCCACCCCCTGCTCTTGAGATTCTCCCGGATGTGGGCTGCATTTTGGCTGCCTTTTGGGCTGAAGCTTCTCGTGGTTTGAGGCCTGCCTTGCTCCACACCCTGCTCTAGATATTCTCCTGGATGTGGGCTGCATTTTGGCTGCCTTTTGGGCTGGAGCTTCTCGTGGTTTGAGGCCTGGCTTGCTCCACCCCCTGCTCTTGACATTCTCCCGGATGTGGGCTGCATTTTGGCTGATTCTTGGGCTGGAGCTTCTCGTGGTTTGAGGCCTGCCTTGCTCCACCCCCTGCTCTTGAGATTCTCCCGGATGTGGGCTGCATTTTGTCTGCCTTTTGGGCTGGAGCTTCTCGTGGTTTGAGGCCTGGCTTGCTCCACACCCTGCTCTTGACATTCTCCCGGATGTGGGCTGCATTTTGGCTGCCTTTTAGGCTGGAGCTTCTCGTGGTTTGAGGCCTGGCTTGCTCCACCCCCTGCTCTTGAGATTCTCCTGGATGTGGCCTGCATTTTGGCTGCGTTTTGGGCTGCAGGTTTTCGAGGTATGAGGCCTGGCTTTTTCCACCCCCTGCTCTTGAGATTCTCCTGGAGGTGGGGTGCATTTTGGCTGCCTTTTGGGCTGGAGCTTCTCGTGGTTTGAGGCCTGGCTTGCTCCAGCCCCTGCTCTTGAGATTCTCCCGGATGTGGGCTGCATTTTGGCTGCCTTTTGGGCTGGAGCTTCTCGAGGTTTGAGGCCTGGCTTGCTCCACCCCCTGCTCTTGAGATTCTCCCGGATGTGGCCTGCATTTTGGCTGCATTTTGGGCTGGAGCTTCTCGTGGTTTGAGGCCTGGCTTGCTCCACCCCCTGCCCTTGATATTCTCCCGGATGTGGGCTGGATTTTGGCTGCCTTTTGGGCTGGAGCTTCTCATGGTTTGAGGCCTGGCTTGCTCCACCCCCTGCTCTTGACATTCTCCTGGAGGTGGGCTGCATTTTGGCTGATTCTTGGGCTGGAGCTTCTCGTGGTTTGAGGCCTGGCTTGCTCCACCCCCTGCTCTTGAGATTCTCCCGGATGTGGGCTGCATTTTGGCTGCCTTTTGGGCTGGAGCTTCTCGTGGTTTGAGGCCTGGCTTGCTCCACCCCCTGCTCTTGAGATTCTCCCGGATGTGGGCTGCATTTTGGCTGCCTTTTGGGCTGGAGCTTCTCGTGGTTTGAGGCCTGGATTTCTCCACTCCCTGCTCTTGAGATTCTGCTGGATGTGGGCTGGATTTTGGCTGCGTTTTGGGCTGAAGGTTTTCGAGGTATGAAGCCTGGCTTGCTCCACCCCCTGCTCTTGAGATTCTCCCGGATGTGGGCTGCATTTTGGCTGCATTTTGGGCTGGAGCTTCTCGTGGTTTGAGGCCTGGCTTGCTCCACCCCCTGCTCTTGAGATTCTCCCGGATGTGGGCTGCATTTTGGCTGCCTTTTGGGCTGGAGCTTCTCGTGGTTTGAGGCATGCCTTGCTCCACACCCTGCTCTAGATATTTTCCTGGAGGTGGGCTGCATTTTGGCTGCCTTTTGGGCTGGAGCTTCTCGTGGTTTGAGGCCTGGCTTGCTCCACCCCCTGCTCTTGACATTCTCCCGCATGTGGGCTGCATTTTGGCTGATTCTTGGGCTGGAGCTTCTCGTGGTTTGAGGCCTGCCTTGCTCCACCCCCTGCTCTTGAGATTCTCCTGGATGTGGGCTGCATTTTGTCTGCCTTTTGGGCTGGAGCTTCTCGTGGTTTGAGGCCTGGCTTGCTCCACACCCTGCTCTTGATATTCTCCCGGATGTGGGCTGCATTTTGGCTGCCTTTTAGGCTGGAGCTTCTCGTGGTTTGAGGCCTGGCTTGCTCCACCCCCTGCTCTTGAGATTCTGCTGGATGTGGGCTGGATTTTGGCTGCGTTTTGGGCTGCAGGTTTTCGAGGTATGAGGCCTGGCTTTCTCCACCCCCTGCTCTTGAGATTCTCCTGGAGGTGGGCTGCATTTTGGCTGCATTTTGGGCTGGAGCTTCTCTTGGTTTGAGGCCTGGCTTGCTCCACCCCCTGCTCTTGAGATTCTCCCGGATGTGGGCTGCATTTTGGCTGCCTTTGGGGCTGGAGCTTCTCGTGGTTTGAGGCCTGGCTTGCTCCACCCCCTGCCCTTGATATTCTCCCGGATGTGGGCTGCATTTTGGCTGCATTTTGGGCTGGAGCTTCTTGTGGTTTGAGGCCTGGCTTGCTCCACCCCCTGCTCTTGAGATTCTCCCGGATGTGGGCTGCATTTTGGCTGCATTTTGGGCTGGAGCTTCTCGTGGTTTGAGGCATGCCTTGCTCCACACCCTGCTCTAGATATTCTCCTGGATGTGGTCTGCATTTTGGCTGCCTTTTGGGCTGGAGCTTCTCGTGGTTTGAGGCCTGGCTTGCTCCACCCCCTGCTCTTGACATTCTCCCGCATGTGGGCTGCATTTTGGCTGATTCTTGGGCTGGAGCTTCTCGTGGTTTGAGGCCTGCCTTGCTCCACCCCCTGCTCTTGAGATTCTCCCGGATGTGGGCTGCATTTTGTCTGCCTTTTGGGCTGGAGCTTCTCGTGGTTTGAGGCCTGGCTTGCTCCACACCCTGCTCTTGAGATTCTCCCGGATGTGGGCTGCATTTTGGCTGCCTTTTAGGCTGGAGCTTCTCGTGGTTTGAGGCCTGGCTTGCTCCACCCCCTGCTCTTGAGATTCTGCTGGATGTGGGCTGGATTTTGGCTGCGTTTTGGGCTGCAGGTTTTCGAGGTATGAGGACTGGCTTTCTCCACCCCCTGCTCTTGAGATTCTCCTGGAGGTGGGCTGCATTTTGGCTGCATTTTGGGCTGGAGCTTCTCGTGGTTTGAGGCCTGGCTTGCTCCAGCCCCTGCTCTTGAGATTCTCCCAGATGTGGGCTGCATTTTGGCTGCCTTTTGGGCTGGAGCTTCTCGTGGTTTGAGGCCTGGATTGCTCCACTCCCTGCTCTTGAGATTCTGCTGGATGTGGGCTGGATTTTGGCTGCCTTTTGGGCTGAAGGTTTTCGAGGTATGAGGCCTGGCTTGCTCCACCCCCTGCTCTTGAGATTCTCCCGGATGTGGGCTGCATTTTGGCTGCATTTTGGGCTGGAGCTTCTCGTGGTTTGAGGCCTGGCTTGCTCCACCCCCTGCTCTTGAGATTCTCCTGGATGTGGGCTGCATTTTGGCTGCCTTTTGGGCTGGAGCTTCTCGTGGTTTGAGGCATGCCTTGCTCCACACCCTCTGCTCTAGATATTCTCCTGGATGTGGGCTGCATTTTGGCTGCCTTTTGGGCTGGAGCTTCTCCTGGTTTGAGGCCTGGCTTGCTCCACCCCCTGCTCTTGACATTCTCCCGCATGTGGGCTGCATTTTGGCTGATTCTTGGGCTGGAGCTTCTCGTGGTTTGAGGCCTGCCTTGCTCCACCCCCTGCTCTTGAGATTCTCCCGGATGTGGGCTGCATTTTGGCTGCCTTTTGGGCTGAAGCTTCTCGTGGTTTGAGGCCTGCCTTGCTCCACACCCTGCTCTAGATATTCTCCTGGATTTGGGCTGCATTTTGGCTGCCTTTTGGGCTGGAGCTTCTCGTGGTTTGAGGCCTGCCTTGCTCCACCCCCTGCTCTTGAGATTCTCCCGCATGTGGGCTGCATTTTGGCTGCCTTTTGGGCTGAAGCTTCTCGTGGTTTGAGGCCTGCCTTGCTCCACACCCTGCTCTAGATATTCTCCTGGATGTGGGCTGCATTTTGGCTGCCTTTTGGGCTGGAGCTTCTCGTGGTTTGAGGCCTGGCTTGCTCCACCCCCTGCTCTTGACATTCTCCCGGATGTGGGCTGCATTTTGGCTGCCTTTTGGGCTGGAGCTTCTCGTGGTTTGAGGCCTGGCTTGCTCCACCCCCTGCTCTTGAGATTCTCCCGGATGTGGGCTGGATTTTGGCTGCGTTTTGGGCTGCAGGCTTTCGAGGTATGAGGCCTGGCTTTCTCCACCCCCTGCTCTTGAGATTCTCCTGGAGGTGGGCTGCATTGCATTTTGGCTACATTTTGGGCTGGAGCTTGTCGTGGTTTGAGGCCTGGCTTGCTCCACCCCCTGCTCTTGAGATTCTCCCGGATGTGGGCTGCATTTTGGCTGCCTTTGGGGCTGGAGCTTCTCGTGGTTTGAGGCCTGGCTTGCTCCACCCCCTGCCCTTGATATTCTCCCGGATGTGGGCTGCATTTTGGCTGCCTTTTGGGCTGGAGCTTCTCATGGTTTGAGGCCTGGCTTGCTCCACCCCCTGCTCTTGACATTCTCCTGGAGGTGGGCTGCATTTTGGTTGATTCTTGGGCTGGAGCTTCTCATGGTTTGAGTCCTGGATTACTCCAAATCCTCCTCTTGAGATTCTGCTGGATGTGGGCTGCATTTTGGCTGCCTTTTGGGCTTGAGCTTCTCGTGGTTTGGGGCCTGGCTTCCTCCAAATCCTGCTCCTGAGATTCTCCTTCATTTCGGCTGGAATTTGGCTGAATCGTGGGCTGGAGCTTCTCGTGGTTTGAGGCCTAGATTGCTCCACCCCCTGCTCTTGAGATTCTCCCAAATGTGGGCTGCATTTTGGCTGCCTTTTGGGCTGGAGCTTCTAGTGGTTTGAGTCCTGGATTACTCCAAACCCTGGTCTTGAGATTCTCCCGGAGGTGGGCTGCATTTTGGCTGCATTTCGGGCTGGAGCTTCTCGTGGTTTGAGGCCTGGCTTGCTCCACCCCCTGCTCTTGAGATTCTCCCGCATGTGGGCTGCAATTTGGCTGATTCTTGGGCTGGAGCTTCTCGTGGTTTGAGGCCTGGCTTGCTCCACACCCTGCTCTTGACATTCTCCCGGATGTGGGCTGCATTTTGGCTGCCTTTTGGGCTGGAGCTTCTCGTGGTTTGAGGCCTGGCTTGCTCCACCCCCTGCTCCTGAGATTCTACTGGATGTGGGCTGGATTTTGGCTGCGTTTTGGGCTGGAGCTTCTCGTGGTTTGAGGCCTGGCTTGCTCCACCCCCTGCTCTTGATATTCTCCCGGATGTGGGCTGCATTTTGGCTGCCTTTGGGGCTGGAGCTTCTCGTGGTTTGAGGCCTGGCTTGCTCCACCCCCTGCCCTTGATATTCTCCCGGATGTGGGCTGCATTTTGGCTGCCTTTTGGGCTGGAGCTTCTCATGGTTTGAGGCCTGGCTTGCTCCACCCCCTGATCTTGACATTCTCCTGGAGGTGGGCTGCATTTTGGTTGATTCTTGGGCTGGAGCTTCTCGTGGTTTGAGGCCTGGCTTGCTCCACACCCTGCTCTTGACATTCTCCCGGATGTGGGCTGCATTTTGGCTGCCTTTTAGGCTGGAGCTTCTCGTGGTTTGAGGCCTGGCTTGCTCCACCCCCTGCTCTTGAGATTCTCCTGGATGTGGGCTGGATTTTGGCTGCGTTTTGGGCTGCAGGTTTTCGAGGTATGAGGCCTGGCTTTCTCCACCCCCTGCTCTTGAGATTCTCCTGGAGGTGGGCTGCATTTTGGCTGCATTTTGGGCTGGAGCTTCTCGTGGTTTGAGGCCTGGCTTGCTCCACCCCCTGCTCTTGAGATTCTCCCGGATGTGGGCTGCATTTTGGCTGCCTTTGGGGCTGGAGCTTCTCGTGGTTTGAGGCCTGGCTTGCTCCACCCCCTGCCCTTGATATTCTCCCGGATGTGGGCTGGATTTTGGCTGCCTTTTGGGCTGGAGCTTATCATGGTTTGAGGCCTGGCTTGCTCCACCCCCTGCTCTTGACATTCTCCTGGAGGTGGGCTCCTTTTTGGCTGATTTTTGGGCTGGAGCTTCTCGTGGTTTGAGGCCTGGCTTGCTCCACCCCCTGCTCTTGAGATTCTCCCGGATGTGGGCTGCATTTTGGCTGCCTTTTGGGCTGGAGCTTCTCGTGGTTTGAGGCCTGGATTGCTCCACTCCCTGCTCTTGAGATTCTGCTGGATGTGGGCTGGATTTTGGCTGCCTTTTGGGCTGAAGGTTTTCGAGGTATGAGGCCTGGCTTGCTCCACCCCCTGCTCTTGAGATTCTCCCGGATGTGGGCTGCATTTTGGCTGCATTTTGGGCTGGAGCTTCTCGTGGTTTGAGGCCTGGCTTGCTCCACCCCCTGCTCTTGAGATTCTCCTGGATGTGGGCTGCATTTTGGCTGCCTTTTGGGCTGGAGCTTCTCGTGGTTTGAGGCATGCCTTGCTCCACACCCTCTGCTCTAGATATTCTCCTGGATGTGGGCTGCATTTTGGCTGCCTTTTGGGCTGGAGCTTCTCCTGGTTTGAGGCCTGGCTTGCTCCACCCCCTGCTCTTGACATTCTCCCGCATGTGGGCTGCATTTTGGCTGATTCTTGGGCTGGAGCTTCTCGTGGTTTGAGGCCTGCCTTGCTCCACCCCCTGCTCTTGAGATTCTCCTGGATGTGGGCTGCATTTTGGCTGCCTTTTGGGCTGAAGCTTCTCGTGGTTTGAGGCCTGCCTTGCTCCACACCCTGCTCTAGATATTCTCCTGGATTTGGGCTGCATTTTGGCTGCCTTTTGGGCTGGAGCTTCTCGTGGTTTGAGGCCTGGCTTGCTCCACCCCCTGCTCTTGACATTCTCCCGGATGTGGGCTGCATTTTGGCTGCCTTTTGGGCTGGAGCTTCTCGTGGTTTGAGGCCTGGCTTGCTCCACCCCCTGCTCTTGAGATTCTCCCGGATGTGGGCTGGATTTTGGCTGCGTTTTGGGCTGCAGGCTTTCGAGGTATGAGGCCTGGCTTTCTCCACCCCCTGCTCTTGAGATTCTCCTGGAGGTGGGCTGCATTGCATTTTGGCTACATTTTGGGCTGGAGCTTGTCGTGGTTTGAGGCCTGGCTTGCTCCACCCCCTGCTCTTGAGATTCTCCCGGATGTGGGCTGCATTTTGGCTGCCTTTTGGGCTGGAGCTTCTCGTGGTTTGAGGCCTGGCTTGCTCCACCCCCTGCTCTTGATATTCTCCCGGATGTGGGCTGCATTTTGGCTGCCTTTTGGGCTGGAGCTTCTCATGGTTTGAGGCCTGGCTTGCTCCACCCCCTGCTCTTGAGATTCTCCTGGAGGTGGGCTGCATTTTGGTTGATTCTTGGGCTGGAGCTTCTCATGGTTTGAGTCCTGGATTACTCCAAATCCTCCTCTTGAGATTCTGCTGGATGTGGGCTGCATTTTGGCTGCCTTTTGGGCTTGAGCTTCTCGGGGTTTGGGGCCTGGCTTCCTCCAAATCCTGCTCCTGAGATTCTCCTTCATTTCGGCTGGAATTTGGCTGAATCGTGGGCTGGAGCTTCTCGTGGTTTGAGGCCTAGATTGCTCCACCCCCTGCTCTTGAGATTCTCCCAAATGTGGGCTGCATTTTGGCTGCCTTTTGGGCTGGAGCTTCTAGTGGTTTGAGTACTGGATTACTCAAAACCCTGGTCTTGAGATTCTCCCGGAGGTGGGCTGCATTTTGGCTGCATTTCGGGCTGGAGCTTCTCGTGGTTTGAGGCTTGGCTTGCTCCACCCCCTGCTCATGACATTCTCCCGCATGTGGGCTGCATTTTGGCTGATTCTTGGGCTGGAGCTTCTCGTGGTTTGAGGCCTGGCTTGCTCCACCCCCTGCTCTTGAGATTCTCCCGGATGTGGGCTGCATTTTGGCTGCCTTTGGGGCTGGAGCTTCTCGTGGTTTGAGGCCTGGCTTGCTCCACACCCTGCTCTTGACATTCTCCCGGATGTGGGCTGCATTTTGGCTGCCTTTTGGGCTGGAGCTTCTCGTGGTTTGAGGCCTGGCTTGCTCCACCCCCTGCTCCTGAGATTCAACTGGAGGTGGGCTGCATTTTGGCTGCATTTTGGGCTGGAGCTTCTCCTGGTTTGAGGCCTGGCTTGCTCCACCCCCTGCTCTTGAGATTCTCCCGGATGTGGGCTGCATTTTGGCTGCCTTTGGGGCTGGAGCTTCTCGTGGTTTGAGGCCTGGCTTGCTCCACCCCCTGCCCTTGATATTCTCCCGGATGTGGGCTGCATTTTGGCTGCCTTTTGGGCTGGAGCTTCTCATGGTTTGAGGCCTGGCTTGCTCCACCCCCTGATCTTGACATTCTCCTGGAGGTGGGCTGCATTTTGGTTGATTCTTGGGCTGGAGCTTCTCGTGGTTTGAGGCCTGGCTTGCTCCACCCCCTGCTCTTGAGATTCTCCCGGATGTGGGCTGCATTTTGGCTGCCTTTTGGGCTGGAGCTTCTCATGGTTTGACTCCTGGATTACTCCAAATCCTCCTCTTGAGATTCTGCTGGATGTGGGCTGCATTTTGGCTGCCTTTTGGGCTGGAGCTTCTCGTGGTTTGGGGCCTGGCTTCCTCCAAATCCTGCTCTTGAGATTCTCCTTCATTTCGGCTGGAATTTGGCTGAATCGTGGGCTGGAGCTTCTCGTGGTTTGAGGCCTAGTTTGCTCCACCCCCTGCTCTTGAGATTCTCCCAAATGTGGGCTGCATTTTGGCTGCCTTTTGGGCTGGAGCTTCTAGTGGTTTGAGTCCTGGATTACTCCAAACCCTGGTCTTGAGATTCTCCCGGAGGTGGGCTGCATTTTGGCTGCATTTCGGGCTGGAGCTTCTCGTGGTTTGAGGCCTGGCTTTCTCCATCCCCTGCTCTTGAGATTCTCCTGGATGTGGGCTGGAGTTGTCTGCATTTTGGGCTGGAGCTTCTCATGGTTTGAGGCCTGGCTTGCTCCACCCCCTGCTCTTGAGATTCTCCCGGATGTGGGCTGAATTTTGGCTGCCTTTTGGGCTGGAGCTTCTCGTGGTTTGAGGCCTGGCTTGCTCCACACCCTGCTCTTCATACTCTCCTGGATGTGGGCTGCATTTTGGCTGCATTTCGGGCTGGAGCTTCTCGTGGTTTGAGGCCTGGCTTGCTCCACCCCCTGCTCTTGACATTCTCCCGCATGTGGGCTGCATTTTGGCTGATTCTTGGGCTGGAGCTTCTCGTGGTTTGAGGCCTGCCTTGCTCCACCCCCTGCTCTTGAGATTCTCCCGGATGTGGGCTGCATATTGGCTGCCTTTTGGGCTGGAGCTTCTCGTGGTTTGAGGCATGCCTTGCTCCACACCCTGCTCTTGATATTCTCCTGGATGTGGGCTGCATTTTGGCTGCCTTTTGGGCTTGAGCTTCTCGTGGTTTGAGGCCTGGCTTGCTCCACCCTCTGCTCTTGATATTCTCCTGGATGTGGGCTGCATTTTGGCTGCCTTTTGGGCTGGAGCTTCTCGTGGTTTGAGGCCTGGCTTGCTCCACACCCTGCTCTTGACATTCTCCCGGATGTGGGCTGCATTTTGGCTGCCTTTTGGGCTGGAGCTTCTCGTGGTTTGAGGCCTGGCTTGCTCCACCCCCTGCTCTTGAGATTCTGCTGGATGTGGGCTGGATTTTTGCTGCGTTTTGGGCTGCAGGTTTTCGAGGTATGAGGCCTGGCTTTCTCCACCCCCTGCTCTTGAGATTCTCCTGGAGGTGGGCTGCATTTTGGCTGCCTTTTGGGCTGGAGCTTCTCGTGGTTTGAGGCCTGGCTTGCTCCACCCCCTGCCCTTGATATTCTCCCGGATGTGGGCTGGATTTTGGCTGCTTTTTGGGCTGGAGCTTCTCGTGGTTTGAGGCATGCCTTGCTCCACACCCTGCTCTAGATATTCTCCTGGATGTGGGCTGCGTTTTGGCTGCCTTTTGGGCTGGAGCTTCTCGTGGTTTGAGGCCTGGCTTGCTCCACCCCCTGCTCTTGACATTCTCCCGTATGTGGGCTGCATTTTGGCTGATTCTTGGGCTGGAGCTTCTCGTGGTTTGAGGCCTGCCTTGCTCCACCCCCTGCTCTTGAGATTCTCCCGGAGGTGGGCTGCATTTTGGCTGCCTTTTGGGCTGGAGCTTCTCGTGGTTTGAGGCATGCCTTGCTCCACACCCTGCTCTAGATATTCTCCTGGATGTGGGCTGCATTTTGGCTGCCTTTTGGGCTGGAGCTTCTCGTGGTTTGAGGCCTGACTTGCTCCACCCCCTGCTCTTGATATTCTCCCGGATATGGGCTGCATTTTGGCTGCATTTTGGGCTGGAGCTTCTCGTGGTTTGAGGCCTGGCTTGCTCCACACCCTGCTCTTGACATTCTCCCGGATGTGGGCTGCATTTTGGCTGCCTTTTGGGCTGGAGCTTCTCGTGGTTTGAGGCCTGGCTTGCTCCACCCCCTGCCCTTGATATTCTCCCGGATGTGGGCTGCATTTTGGCTGCCTTTTGGGCTGGAGCTTCTCATGGTTTGGGGCCTGGCTTGCTCCACCCCCTGCTCTTGAGATTCTCCTGGAGGTGGGCTGCATTTTGGTTGATTCTTGGGCTGGAGCTTCTCGTGGTTTGAGGCCTGGCTTGCTCCACCCCCTGCTCTTGAGATTCTCCCGGATGTGGGCTGCATTTTGGCTGCCTTTTGGGCTGGAGCTTCTCATGGTTTGAGTCCTGGATTATTCCAAATCCTCCTCTTGAGATTCTGCTGGATGTGGTCTGCATTTTGGCTGCATTTTGGGCTTGAGCTTCTCGTGGTTTGGGGCCTGGCTTCCTCCAAATCCTGCTCTTGAGATTCTCCTTCATTTCGGCTGGAATTTGGCTGAATCGTGGGCTGGAGCTTCTCGTGGTTTGAGGCCTAGATTGCTCCACCCCCTGCTCTTGAGATTCTCCCAAATGTGGGCTGCATTTTGGCTGCCTTTTGGGCTGGAGCTTCTCGTGGTTTGAGGCCTGGCTTGCTCCACCCTCTGCTCTTGATATTCTCCCGGATGTGGGCTGCATTTTGGCTGCCTTTTGGGCTGCAGGTTTTCGAGGTATGAGGCCTGGCTTGCTCCACCCCCTGCTCTTGAGATTCTCCTGGAGGTGGGCTGCATTTTGGCTGCCTTTTGGGCTGGAGCTTCTCGTGGTTTGAGGCCTGGCTTGCTCCACCCCCTGCCCTTGATATTCTCCCGGATGTGGGCTGGATTTTGGCTGCCTTTTGGGCTGGAGCTTCTCGTGGTTTGAGGCCTGGCTTGCTCCACCCCCTGCTCTTGACATTCTCCCGCATGTGGGCTGCATTTTGGCTGATTCTTGGGCTGGAGCTTCTCGTGGTTTGAGGCCTGCCTTGCTCCACCCCCTGCTCTTGAGATTCTCCCGGAGGTGGGCTGCATTTTGGCTGCCTTTTGGGCTGGAGCTTCTCGTGGTTTGAGGCATGCCTTGCTCCACACCCTGCTCTAGATAATCTCCTGGATGTGGGCTGCATTTTGGCTGCCTTTTGGGCTGGAGCTTCTCGTGGTTTGAGGCCTGACTTGCTCCACCCCCTGCTCTTGAGATTCTCCCGGATGTGGGCTGCATTTTGGCTGCCTTTTGGGCTGGAGATTCTCCTGGTTTGAGGCCTGGCTGCTCCACGCCCTGCTCTTGAGATTCTCCCGGATGTGGGCTGCATTTTGGCTGCCTTTGGGGCTGGAGCTTCTCGTGGTTTGAGGCCTGGCTTGCTCCACCCCCTTCTCTTGAGATTCTCCCTTATGTGGGCTGCATTTTGGCTGCCTTTTGGGCTGGAGCTTCTCGTGGTTTGAGGCCTGGCTTGCTCCACCCCCTGCTCTTGACATTCTCCTGGAGGTGGGCTGCATTTTGGCTGATTCTTTGGCTGGAGCTTCTCGTGGTTTGAGGCCTGCCTTGCTGCACCCCCCTGCTCTTGAGATTCTCCCGGATGTGGGCTGCATTTTGGCTGCTTTTTGGGCTGCAGGTTTTCGAGGTATGAGGCCTGGCTTTCTCCACCCCCTGCCCTTGATATTCTCCCGGATGTGGACTGCATTTTGGCTGCCTTTTGGGCTGGAGCTTCTCATGGTTTGAGGCCTTTCTTGCTCCACCCCCTGCTCTTGACATTCTCCTGGAGGTGGGCTGCATTTTGGCTGATTCTTGGACTGGAGCTTCTCGTGGTTTGAGGCCTGGCTTGCTCCACCCCCTGCTCTTGAGATTCTCCCGGATGTGGGCTGCATTTTGGCTGCCTTTTGGGCTGGAGCTTCTCGTGGTTTGAGGCCTGCCTTGCTCCACCCCCTGCTCTTGAGATTCTCCCGGATGTGGGCTGCATTTTGGCTGCCTTTTGGGCTGGAGCTTCTCGTGGTTTGAGGCATGCCTTGCTCCACCCCCTGCTCTTGAGATTCTCCCGGATGTGGGCTGGATTTTGGCTGTGTGTTGGGCTGCAGGTTTTCGAGGTATGAGGCCTGGCTTTCTCCACCCCCTGCTCTTGAGATTCTCCTGGACGTGGGCTGAATTTTGGCTGCATTTTGGGCTGGAGCTTCTCGTGGTTTGAGGCCTGGCTTGCTCCACCCCCTGCTCTTGAGATTCTCACGGATGTGGGCTGCATTTTGGCTGCCTTTGGGGCTGGAGCTTCTCGTGGTTTGAGGCCTGGCTTGCTCCACCCCCTGCTCTTGAGATTCTCCCGGATGTGGGCTGCATTTTGGCTGCCTTTTGGGCTGGAGCTTCTCGTGGTTTGAGGCCTGGATTGCTCCACATCCTGCTCTTGAGATTCTCCTCCATGTGGGCTGGATTTTGGCTGCATTTTGGGCTGAAGGTTTTCGAGGTTTGAGGCCTGGCGTGCTCCACCCCCTGCTCTTGAGATTCTCCCGGAGGTGGGCTGCATTTTGGCTGCCTTTGGGGCTGGAGCTTCTCGTGGTTTGAGGCATGCCTTGCTCCACACCCTGCTCTAGATATTCTCCTGGATGTGGGCTGCATTTTGGCTGCCTTTTGGGCTGGAGCTTCTCGTGGTTTGAGGCATGCCTTGCTCCACCCCCTGCTCTTGATATTCTCCCGGATGTGGGCTGCATTTTGGCTGCATTTGGGCTGGAGATTCTCGTGGTTTGAGGCCTGGCTTGCTCCACCCCCTGCTCTTGAGATTCTGCTGGATGTGGGCTGGATTTTGGCTGCGTTTTGGGCTACAGGTTTTCGAGGTATGAGGCCTGGCTTTCTCCACCCCCTGCTCTTGAGATTCTCCTGGAGGTGGGCTGCATTTTGGCTGCATTTTGGGCTGGAGCTTCTCGTGGTTTGAGGCCTGGCTTGCTCCACCCCCTGCTCTTGAGATTCTCCCGGATGTGGGCTGCATTTTGGCTGCGTTTTGGGCTGGAGCTTCTCGTGGTTTGAGGCCTGGCTTGCTCCACCCCCTGCTCTTGACATTCTCCTGGAGGTGGGCTGCATTTTGGCTGATTCTTGGGCTGGAGCTTCTCGTGGTTTGAGGCCTGGCTTGCTCCACCCCCTGCTCTTGAGATTCTCCCGCATGTGGGCTGCATTTTGGCTGCCTTTTGGGCTGGAGTTTCTCGTGGTTTGAGGCCTGGATTGCTCCACCCCCTGCTCTTGAGATTCTGCTGGATGTGGGCTGGATTTTGGCTGCCTTTTGGGCTGAAGGTTTTCGAGGTTTGAGGCCTGGCTTGCTCCACCCCCTGCTCTTGAGATTCTCCAGGAGGTGGGCTGCATTTTGGCTGCCTTTGGGGCTGGAGCTTCTCGTGGTTTGAGGCCTGCCTTGCTCCACCCCCTGCTCTTGAGATTCTCCTGGATGTGGGCTGCATTTTGGCTGCCTTTTGGGCTGGAGCTTCTCGTGGTTTGAGGCCTGGCTTCCTCCACCCCCTGCTCTTGATATTGTCCTGCATGTGGGCTGCATTTTGGCTGCCTGTTGGGCTGGAGCTTCTCGTGGTTTGAGGCCTGGCTTGTTCCACCCCCTGCTCTTGATATTCTCCCGGATGTGGGCTGCATTTTGGCTGCCTTTTGGGCTGGAGTTTCTCGTGGTTTGAGGCCTGGATTGCTCCACCCCCTGCTCTTGAGATTCTGCTGGATGTGGGCTGGATTTTGGCTGCCTTTTGGGCTGAAGGTTTTCGAGGTTTGAGGCCTGGCTTGCTCCACCCCCTGCCCTTGAGAATCTCCCGAAAGTGGGCTGCATTTTGGCTGATTCTTGGGCTGGAGCTTCTCGTGGTTTGAGGCCTGCCTTGCTCCACCCCCTGCTCTTGAGATTCTCCTGGATGTGGGCTGCATTTTGGCTGCCTTTTGGGCTGGAGCTTCTCGTGGTTTGAGGCCTGGCTTGCTCCACCCTCTGCTCTTGATATTCTCCCGGATGTGGGCTGCATTTTGGCTGCCTTTTGGGCTGGAGCTTCTCGTGGTTTGAGGCCTGGCTTGCTCCACAACCTGCTCTTGACATTCTCCCGGATGTGGGCTGCATTTTGGCTGCCTTTTGGGCTGGAGGTTCTCGTGGTTTGAGGCCTGGCTTGCTCCACCCCCTGCTCTTGAGATTCTCACACATGTGGGCTGGATTTTGGCTGCGTTTTGGGCTGCAGGTTTTCGAGGTATGAGGCCTGGCTTTCTCCACCCCCTGCTCTTGAGATTCTCACAGATGTGGGCTGCATTTTGGCTGCATTTTGGGCTGGAGCTTCTCATGGTTTGAGTCCTGGCTTGCTCCACCCCCTGCTCTTGAGATTCTCCCGGATGTGGGCTGCATTTTGGCTGCCTTTGGGGCTGGAGCTTCTCGTGGTTTGAGGCCTGGCTTGCTCCACCCCCTGCCCTTGATATTCTCCCGGATGTGGGCTGGATTTTGGCTGCCTTTAGGGCTGGAGCTTCTCATGGTTTGAGGCCTGGCTTGCTCCACACCCTGCTCTTGAGATTCTCCTGTATGTGGGCTGCATTTTGGCTGATTCTTGGGCTGGAGCTTCTCGTGGTTTGAGGCCTGGCTTGCTCCACCCCCTGCTCTTGAGATTCTCCTGGATGTGGGCTGCATTTTGGCTGATTCTTGGGCTGGAGCTTCTCGTGGTTTGAGGCCTGGCTTGCTCCACCCCCTGCTCTTGAGATTCTCCCGGATGTGGGCTGCATTTTGGCTGCCTTTTGGGCTGGAGCTTCTCGTGGTTTGAGGCCTGGATTGCTCCACTCCCTGCTCTTGAGATTCTCCCGGAGGTGGGCTGCATTTTGGCTGCCTTTTGGGCTGCAGGTTTTCGAGGTATGAGGCCTGGCTTTCTCCACACCCTGCTCTTGAGATTCTCCTGGAGGTGGGCTGCATTTTGACTGCATTTTGGGCTGGAGCTTCTCGTGGTTTGAGGCCTGGCTGCTCCACCCCCTGCTCTTGAGATTCTCCTGCATGTGGGCTGCATTTTGGCTGCCTTTGGGGCTGGAGCTTCTCGTGGTTTGAGGCCTGGCTTGCTCCACCCCCTGCTCTTGAGATTCTCCCGGATGTGGGCTGCATTTTGGCTGCATTTTGGGCTGGAGCTTCTCATGGTTTGAGGCCTGGCTTGCTCCACCCCCTGCTCTTGACATTCTCCTGGAGGTGGGCTGCATTTTGGCTGATTCTTGGGCTGGAGCTTCTCGTGGTTTGAGGCCTGCCTTGCTGCACCCCCCTGCTCTTGAGATTCTCCCGTATGTGGGCTGGATTTTGGCTGCGTTTTGGGCTGCAGGTTTTCGAGGTATGAGGCCTGGCTTTCTCCACCCCCTGCCCTTGAGATTCTCCCGGATGTGGGCTGCATTTTGGCTGCCTTTTGGGCTGGAGCTTCTCATGGTTTGAGGCCTTTCTTGCTCCACCCCCTGCTCTTGACATTCTCCTGGAGGTGGGCTGCATTTTGGCTGATTCTTGGGCTGGAGCTTCTCGTGGTTTGAGGCCTGGCTTGCTCCACCCCCTGCTCTTGAGATTCTCCCGGATGTGGGCTGCATTTTGGCTGCCTTTTGGGCTGGAGCTTCTCGTGGTTTGAGGCCTGCCTTGCTCCACCCCCTGCTCTTGAGATTCTCCCGGATGTGGGCTGCATTTTGGCTGCCTTTTGGGCTGGAGCTTCTCGTGGTTTGAGGCCTGGCTTGCTCCACCCCCTGCTCTTGAGATTCTGCTGGATGTGGGCTGGATTTTGGCTGCGTGTTGGGCTGCAGGTTTTCGAGGTATGAGGCCTGGCTTTCTCCACCCCCTGCTCTTGAGATTCTCCTGGAGGTGGGCTGCATTTTGGCTGCATTTTGGGCTGGAGCTTCTCGTGGTTTGAGGCCTGGCTTGCTCCACAACCTGCTCTTGACATTCTCCCGGATGTGGGCTGCATTTTGGCTGCCTTTTGGGCTGGAGGTTCTCGTGGTTTGAGGCCTGGCTTGCTCCACCCCCTGCTCTTGAGATTCTGCTGGATGTGGGCTGGATTTTGGCTGCATTTTGGGCTGCAGGTTTTCGAGGTATGAGGCCTGGCTTGCTCCACCCCCTACTCTTGAGATTCCCCTGGAGGTGGGCTGCATTTTGGCTGCATTTTGGGCTGGAGCTTCTCATGGTTTGAGGCCTGGCTTGCTCCACCCCCTGCTCTTGAGATTCTCCCGGATGTGGGCTGCATTTTGGCTGCCTTTGGGGCTGGAGCTTCTCGTGGTTTGAGGCCTGGCTTGCTCTACCCCCTGCCCTTGATATTCTCCTGGATGTGGGCTGGATTTTGGCTGCCTTTTGGGCTGGAGCTTATCATGGTTTGAGGCCTGGCTTGCTCCACCCCCTGCTCTTGAGATTCTCCTGGATGTGGGCTGCATTTTGGCTGATTCTTGGGCTGCAGCTTCACGTGGTTTGAGGCCTGGCTTGCTCCACCCCCTGCTCTTGAGATTCTCCCGGATGTGGGCTGCATTTTGGCTGCCTTTTGGGCTGGAGCTTCTCGTGGTTTGAGGCCTGGATTGCTCCACCCCCTGCTCTTGAGATTCTCCTGGAGGTGGGCTGCATTTTGGCTGCCTTTTGGGCTGAAGGTTTTCGAGGTATGAGGCCTGGCTTGCTCCACGCCCTGCTCTTGAGATTCTCCCGGATGTGGGCTGCATTTTGGCTGCATTTTGGGCTGGAGCTTCTCGTGGTTTGAGGCCTGGCTTGCTCCACCCCCTGCTCTTGAGATTCTCCCGGAGGTGGGCTGCATTTTGGCTGGTTCTTGGCCTGGAGCTTCTCGTGGTTTGAGGCCTGCCTTGCTCCACCCCCTGCTCTTGAGATTCTCCCGGACGTGGGCTGCATTTTGGCTGCCTTTTGGGCTGGAGCTTCTCGTGGTTTGAGGCATGCCTTGCTCCACACCCTGCTCTAGATATTCTCCTGGAGGTGGGCTGCGTTTTGGCTGCCTTTTGGGCTGGAGCTTCTCGTGGTTTGAGGCCTGGCTTGCTCCACCCCCTGCTCTTGACATTCTCCCGCATGTGGGCTGCATTTTGGCTGATTCTTGGGCTGGAGCTTCTCATGGTTTGAGGCCTGGCTTGCTCCACCCCCTGCTCTTGAGATTCTCCCGGAGGTGGGCTGGATTTTGGCTGCATTTTGGGCTGGAGCTTCTCGTGGTTTGAGGCATGCCTTGCTCCACACCCTGCTCTAGATATTCTCCTGTATGTGGGCTGCATTTTGGCTGCCTTTTGGGCTGGAGCTTCTCGTGGTTTGAGGCCTGACTTGCTCCACCCCCTGCTCTTGATATTCTCCCGGATGTGGGCTGGATTTTGGCTGCCTTTTGGGCTGGAGCTTCTCGTGGTTTGAGGCCTGGCTTGCTCCACACCCTGCTCTTGACATTCTCCCGGATGTGGGCTGCATTTTGGCTGCCTTTTGGGCTGGAGCTTCTCGTGGTTTGAGGCCTGGCTTGCTCCACCCCCTGCCCTTGATATTCTCCCGGATGTGGGCTGCATTTTGGCTGCCTTTTGGGCTGGAGCTTCTCATGGTTTGAGGCCTGGCTTGCTCCACCCCCTGCTCTTGACATTCTCCTGGAGGTGGGCTGCATTTTGTTTGATTCTTGGGCTGGAGCTTCTCGTGGTTTGAGGCCTGGCTTGCTCCATCCCCTGCTCTTGAGTTTCTCCCGGATGTGGGCTGCATTTTGGCTGCCTTTTGGGCTGGAGCTTCTCATGGTTTGAGTCCTGGATTACTCCAAATCCTCCTCTTGAGATTCCCCTGGATGTGGGCTGCATTTTGGCTGCCTTTTGGGCTTGAGCTTCTCGTGGTTTGGGGCCTGGCTTCCTCCAAATCCTGCTCTTGAGATTCTCCTTCATTTCGGCTGGAATTTGGCTGAATCGTGGGCTGGAGCTTCTCGTGGTTTGAGGCCTAGATTGCTCCACCCCCTGCTCTTGAGATTCTCCCGGATGTGGGCTGCATTTTGGCTGCCTTTTGGGCTGGAGCTTCTCGTGGTTTGAGGCCTGGATTGCTTCACTCCCTGCTCTTGAGATTCTGCTGGATGTGGGCTGGATTTTGGCTGCCTTTTGGGCTGAAGGTTTTCGAGTTATGAGGCCTGGCTTGCTCCACCCCCTGCTCTTGAGATTCTCCCGGATGTGGGCTGCATTTTGGCTGCATTTTGGGCTGGAGCTTCTCGTGGTTTGAGGCCTGGCTTGCTCCAGCCCCTGCTCTTGACATTCTCCCGGAGGTGGGCTGCATTTTGGCTGATTCTTGGGCTGGAGCTTCTCGTGGTTTGAGGCCTGGCTTGCTCCACCCCCTGCTCTTGAGATTCTCCCGGATGTGGGCTGCATTTTGGCTGCCTTTTGGGCTGGAGCTTCTCGTGGTTTGAGGCATGCCTTGCTCCACACCCTGCTCTAGATATTCTCCTGGATGTGGGCTGCATTTTGGCTGCCTTTTGGGCTGGAGCTTCTCGTGGTTTGAGGCCTGGCTTGCTCCACCCCCTGCTCTTGAGATTCTGCTGGATGTGGGCTGGATTTTGGCTGCGTTTTGGGATGCAGGTTTTCGAGGTATGAGGCCTGGCTTTCTCCACCCCCTGCTCTTGAGATTCTCCTGGAGTTGGGCTGCATTTTGACTGCATTTTGGGCTGGAGCTTCTCGTGGTTTGAGGCCTGGCTGCTCCACCCCCTGCTCTTGAGATTCTCCCGGATGTGGGCTGCATTTTGGCTGCCTTTTGGGCTGGAGCTTCTCGTGGTTTGAGGCCTGGCGTGCTCCACCCCCTGCCCTTGATATTCTCCCGGATGTGGGCTGCATTTTGGCTGCCTTTTGGGCTGGAGCTTCTCATGGTTTGAGACCTGGCTTGCTCCACCCCCTGCTCTTGACATTCTCCTGGAGGTGGGTTGCATTTTGGCTGATTCTTGGGGTGGAGCTTCTCGTGGTTTGAGGCCTGCCTTGCTGCACCCCCCTGCTCTTGAGATTCTCCCGGATGTGGGCTGGATTTTGGCTGCGTTTTGGGCTGCAGGTTTTCGAGGTATGAGGCCTGGCTTTCTCCACCCCCTGCCCTTGATATTCTCCCGGATGTGGGCTGCATTTTGGCTGCCTTTTGGGCTGGAGCTTCTCATGGTTTGAGGCCTTTCTTGCTCCACCCCCTGCTCTTGACATTCTCCTGGAGGTGGGCTGCATTTTGGCTGATTCTTGGGCTGGAGCTTCTCGTGGTTTGAGGCCTGCCTTGCTCCACACCCTGCTCTAGATATTCTCCTGGATGTGGGCTGCATTTTGGCTGCCTTTTGGGCTGGAGCTTCTCGTGGTTTGAGGCCTGGCTTGCTCCACCCCCTGCTCTTGATATTCTCCCGGATGTGGGCTGCATTTTGGCTGCCTTTTGGGCTGGAGCTTCTCGTGGTTTGAGGCCTGGCTTGCTCCACCCCCTGCTCTTGATATTCTCCTGGATGTTGGCTGCATTTTGGCTGCCTTTTGGGCTGGAGCTTCTCGTGGTTTGAGGCCTGGCTTGCTCCACCCCCTGCTCTTGATATTCTCCCGGATGTGGGCTGCATTTTGGCTGCCTTTTGGGCTGGAGCTTCTCGTGGTTTGAGGCCTGGCTTGCTCCACCCCCTGCTCTTGAGATTCTCCCGGATGTGGGCTGCATTTTGGCTGCCTTTTGGGCTGGAGCTTCTCGTGGTTTGAGGCCTGGATTGCTCCACCCCCTGCTCTTGAGATTCTCCTGGATGTGGGCTGCATTTTGGCTGCCTTTTGGGCTGAAGGTTTTCGAGGTTTGAGGCCTGGCTTGCTCCACCCCCTGCTCTTGAGATTCTCCCGGAGGTGGGCTGCATTTTGGCTGCCTTTGGGGCTGGAGCTTCTCGTGTTTTGAGGCATGCCTTGCTCCACACACTTCTCTAGATATTCTCCTGGATGTGGGCTGCATTTTGGCTGCCTTTTGGGCTGGAGCTTCTCGGGGTTTGAGGCCTGGCTTGCTCCACCCCCTGCTCTTGAGATTCTCCCGGAGGTGGGCTGCATTTTGGCTGCATTTGGGCTGGAGCTTCTCGTGGTTTGAGGCCTGGCTTGCTCCACTCCCTGCTCTTGAGATTCTGCTGGATGTGGGCTGGATTTTGGATTGCGTTTTGGGCTACAGGTTTTCGAGGTATGAGGCCTGGCTTTCTCCACCCCCTGCTCTTGAGATTCTCCTGGAGGTGGGCTGCATTTTGGCTGCATTTTGGGCTGGAGCTTCTCGTGGTTTGAGGCCTGGCTTGCTCCACCCCCTGCTCTTGAGATTCTCCCGGATGTGGGCTGCATTTTGGCTGCCTTTGGGGCTGGAGCTTCTCGTGGTTTGAGGCCTGGCTTGCTCCACCCCCTGCTCTTGACATTCTCCTGGAGGTGGGCTGCATTTTGGCTGCCTTTTGGGCTGGAGCTTCTCGTGGTTTGAGGCCTGCCTTGCTCCACCCCCTGCTCTTGAGATTCTGCTGGATGTGGGCTGGATTTTGGCTGCCTTTTGGGCTGAAGGTTTTCGAGGTTTGAGGCCTGGCTTGCTCCACCCCCTGCTCTTGATATTCTCCCGGAGGTGGGCTGCATTTTGGCTGCCTTTTGGGCTGGAGCTTCTCGTGGTTTGAGGCCTGTCTTGCTCCACTCCCTGCCCTTGAGATTCTCCCGAAAGTGGGCTGCATTTTGGCTGATTCTTGGGCTGGAGCTTCTCGTGGTTTGAGGCCTGGCTTGCTCCACCCCCTGCTCTTGAGATTCTGATGGATTTGGGCTGGATTTTGGCTGCGTTTTGGGCTGGAGCTTCTCGTGGTTTGAGGCCTGGCTTGCTCCACCCCCTGCTCTTGAGATTCTCCCGGATGTGGGCTGCATTTTGGCTGCCTTTTGGGCTTGAGCTTCTCGTGGTTTGAGGCCTGGCTTGCTCCACCCCCTGCCCTTGATATTCTCCCGGATGTGGGCTGCATTTTGGCTGCCTTTTGGGCTGGAGCTTCTCGTGGTTTGAGGCCTAGCTTGCTCTACCCCCTGCTCTTGAGATTCTCCCGGATGTGGGCTGGATTTTGGCTGCGTTTTGGGCTGCAGGTTTTCGAGGTATGAGGCCTGGCTTTCTCCACCCCCTGCTCTTGATATTCTCCTGGAGGTGGGCTGCATTTTGGCTGACTTTTGGGCTGGAGCTTCTCGTGGTTTGAGGCCTGGCTTGCTCCACCCCCTGCTCTTGACATTCTCCGGGAGGTGGGCTGGATTTTGGCTGCGTTTTGGGCTGCAGTTTTTCGAGGTATGAGGCCTGGCTTGCTCCACCCCCTGCTCTTGAGATTCTCCCGGATGTGGGCTGCATTTTGGCTGCCTTTGGGGCTGGAACTTCTCCTGGTTTGAGGCCTGGCTTGCTCCAACCCCTGCTCTTGACATTCTCCTGGAGGTGGGCTGCATTTTGGCTGATTCTTGGGCTGGAGCTTCTCGTGGTTTGAGGCCTGCCTCCCTCCACCCCCTGCTCTTGAGATTCTCCTGGAGGTGGGCTGCATTTTGGCTGATTCTTGGGCTGGAGCTTCTCGTGGTTTGAGGCCTGGCTTGCTCCACCCCCTGCTCTTGAGATTCTCCCGGATGTGGGCTGCATTTTGGCTGCCTTTTGGGCTGGAGCTTCTCATGGTTTGAGTCCTGGCTTGCTCCACCCCCTGCTCTTGACATTCTCCTGGAGGTGGGCTGCATTTTGGCTGATTCTTGGGCTGGAGCTTCTCGTGGTTTGAGGCCTGGCTTGCTCCACCCCCTGCTCTTGAGATTCTCCCGGATGTGGGCTGCATTTTGGGTGCCTTTTGGTCTGGAGCTTCTCGTGGTTTGAGGCATGTCTTGCTCCACACCCTGCTCTAGATATTCTCCCAGATGTGGGCTGCATTTTGGCTGCATTTAAGGCTGGAGATTCTTGTGGTTTGAGGCCTGCCTTGCTCCACCCCCTGCTCTTGAGATTCTCTCGGATGTGGGCTGCATTTTGGCTGCCTTTTGGGCTGGAGCTTCTCGTGGTTTGAGGCCTGTCTTTCTCCATCCCCTGCTCTTGAGATTCTACTGGATGTGGGCTGCATTTTGGCTGCCTTTTGGGCTGGAGCTTCTCGTGGTTTGAGGCCTGGCTTGCTCCACCCCCTGCTCTTGAGATTCTCCCGGATGTGGGCTGCATTTTGGCTGCCTTTTGGGCTGGAGCTTCTCGTGGTTTGAGGCCTGGCTTGCTCCACCCCCTGCTCTTGAGATTCTCCCGGATGTGGGCTGCATTTTGGCTGCCTTTTGGGCTGGAGCTTCTCGTGGTTTGAGGCCTGGCTTGCTCCACCCCCTGCTCTTGAGATTCTCCCGGATGTGGGCTGCATTTTGGCTGCCTTTTGGGCTGGAGCTTCTCGTGGTTTGAGGCCTGGCTTGCTCCACCCCCTGCTCTTGAGATTCTCCCGGATGTGGGCTGCATTTTGGCTGCCTTTTGGGCTGGAGCTTCTCGTGGTTTGAGGCCTGGCTTGCTCCACCCCCTGCTCTTGAGATTCTCCCGGATGTGGGCTGGATTTTGGCTGCCTTTTGGGCTGGAGCTTCTCGTGGTTTGAGGCCTGGCTTGCTCCACCCCCTGCTCTTGAGATTCTCCCGGATGTGGGCTGCATTTTGGCTGCCTTTTGGGCTGGAGCTTCTCGTGGTTTGAGGCCTGGCTTGCTCCACCCCCTGCTCTTGAGATTCTCCCGGATGTGGGCTGCATTTTGGCTGCCTTTTGGGCTGGAGCTTCTCTTGGTTTGAGGCCTGGCTTGCTCCACACCCTGCTCTTGAGATTCTCCCGGATGTGGGCTGCATTTTGGCTGCCTTTTGGGCTTGAGCTTCTCGTGGTTTGAGGCCTGGCTTGTTCCAACCCCTGCTCTTGAGATTCTCCCGGATGTGGGCTGCATTTTGGCTGCCTTTTGGGCTGGAGCTTCTCGTGGTTTGAGGCCTAGCTTGCTCTACCCCCTGCTCTTCATATTCTCCCGGATGTGGGCTGAATTTTGGCTGCCTTTTGGGCTGGAGCTTCTCGTGGTTTGAGGCCTGGCTTGCTCCACCCCCTGCTATTCATATTCTCCTGGATGTGGGTTGCATTTTGGCTGCCTTTTGGGCTGGAGCTTCCCATGGTTTAAGGCCTGGCTTGCTCCACCCCCTGCTCTTGAGATTCTCCCGGAGGTGGGCTGCATTTTGGCTGATTCTTGGGCTGGAGCTTCTCGTGGTTTAAGGCCTGGCTTGCTCCACCCCCTGCTCTTGAGATTCTCCCGGATGTGGGCTGCATTTTGGCTGCCTTTTGGGCTGGAGCTTCTCGTGGTTTGAGGCCTGCCTTGCTCCACCCCCTGCTCTTGAGATTCTCCCGGATGTGGGCTGCATTCTGGGTGATTCTTGGGCTGGAGCTTCTCGTGGTTTGAGTCCTGGCTTGCTCCACCCCCTGCTCTTGAGATTCTCCCGGATGTGGCCTGCATTTTGGCTGCCTTTTGGGCTGGAGCTTCTCGTGGTTTGAGGCCTGGATTGCTCCACCCCCTGCTCTTGACAATCTCCCGGATGTGGGCTGGATTTTGGCTGCCTTTTGGGCTGCAGGTTTTCGAGGTATGAGGCCTGGCTTGCTCCACCCCCTGCTCTTGAGATTCTCCCGGATGTGGGCTGGAGTTTGGCTGCCTTTTGGGCTGGAGCTTCTCGTGGTTTGAGGCCTGGCTTGCTCCACCCCCTGCTCTTGAGATTCTCCCGGATGTGGGCTGCATTTTGGCTGCCTTTTGGGCTTGAGCTTCTCGTGGTTTGAGGCCTGGCTTGCTCCACCCCCTGCCCTTGATATTCTCCCGGATGTGGGCTGCATTTTCGCTGCATTTTGGACTGGAGCTTCTCGTGGTTTGAGGCCTGGCTTGCTCCACCCCCTGCTCTTGAGATTCTCCTGGATGTGGGCTTCATTTTGGCTGCCTTTTGGGCTGGAGCTTCTCGTGGTTTGAGGCCTGGCTTGCTCCACCCCCTGCTCTTGATATTCTCCCGGATGTGGGCTGCATTTTGGCTGCCTTTTGGGCTGGAGCTTCTCGTGGTTTGAGGCCTGGCTTGCTCCACCCCCTGCTCTTGAGATTCTGCTGGATGTGGGCTGGATTTTGGCTGCGTTTTGGGCTGCAGGTTTTCGAGGTATGAGGCCTGGCTTTCTCCACCCCCTGCTCTTGAGATTCTCCTGGAGGTGGGCTGCATTTTGGCTGCCTTTTGGGCTGGAGCTTCTCGTGGTTTGAGGCCTGGCTTGCTCCACCCCCTGCTCTTGAGATTCTCCCGGATGTGGGCTGCATTTTGGCTGCCTTTTGGGCTGGAGCTTCTCGTGGTTTGAGGCCTAGCTTGCTCTACCCCCTGCTCTTCATATTCTCCCGGATGTGGGCTGAATTTTGGCTGCCTTTTGGGCTGGAGCTTCTCTTGGTTTGAGGCCTGGCTTGCTCCACCCCCTGCTATTCATATTCTCCTGGATGTGGGTTGCATTTTGGCTGCCTTTTGGGCTGGAGCTTCCCATGGTTTAAGGCCTGGCTTGCTCCACCCCCTGCTCTTGAGATTCTCCCGGAGGTGGGCTGCATTTTGGCTGATTCTTGGGCTGGAGCTTCTCGTGGTTTAAGGCCTGGCTTGCTCCACCCCCTGCTCTTGAGATTCTCCCGGATGTGGGCTGCATTTTGGCTGATTCTTGGGCTGGAGCTTCTCGTGGTTTGAGGCCTGGCTTGCTCCACCCCCTGCTCTTGAGATTCTCCCGGATGTGGGCTGCATTTTGGGTGCCTTTTGGTCTGGAGCTTCTCGTGGTTTGAGGCATGCCTTGCTCCACACCCTGCTCTAGATATTCTCCCAGATGTGGGCTGCATTTTGGCTGCATTTAAGGCTGGAGATTCTTGTGGTTTGAGGCCTGGCTTGCTCCACCCCCTGCTCTTGAGATTCTCTCGGATGTGGGCTGCATTTTGGCTGCCTTTTGGGCTGAGGCTTCTCGTGGTTTGAGGCCTGTCTTTCTCCATCCCCTGCTCTTGAGATTCTACTGGATGTGGGCTGCATTTTGGCTGCCTTTTGGGCTGGAGCTTCTCGTGGTTTGAGGCCTGGGTTGCTCCACCCCCTGCTCTTGAGATTCTCCCGGATGTGGGCTGCATTTTGGCTGCCTTTTGGGCTGGAGCTTCTCGTGGTTTGAGGCCTGGCTTGCTCCACCCCCTGCTCTTGAGATTCTCCCGGATGTGGGCTGCATTTTGGCTGCCTTTTGGGCTGGAGCTTCTCGTGGTTTGAGGCCTGGCTTGCTCCACCCCCTGCTCTTGAGATTCTCCCGGATGTGGGCTGGATTTTGGCTGCCTTTTGGGCTGGAGCTTCTCGTGGTTTGAGGCCTGGCTTGCTCCACCCCCTGCTCTTGAGATTCTCCCGGATGTGGGCTGCATTTTGGCTGCCTTTTGGGCTGGAGCTTCTCGTGGTTTGAGGCCTGGCTTGCTCCACCCCCTGCTCTTGAGATTCTCCCGGATGTGGGCTGCATTTTGGCTGCCTTTTGGGCTGGAGCTTCTCTTGGTTTGAGGCCTGGCTTGCTCCACACCCTGCTCTTGAGATTCTCCCGGATGTGGGCTGCATTTTGGCTGCCTTTTGGGCTGGAGCTTCTCGTGGTTTAAGGCCTGGCTTGCTCCACCCCCTGCTCTTGAGATTCTCCCGGATGTGGGCTGCATTTTGGCTGCATTTTGGGCTGGAGCTTCTCGTGGTTTAAGGCCTGGCTTGCTCCACCCCCTGCTCTTGATATTCTCCCGGATATGGGCTGCATTTTGGCTGCCTTTTGGGCTGGAGCTTCTCGTGGTTTGAGGCCTGGCTTGCTCCACCCCCTGCTCTTGAGATTCTCCCGGATGTGGGCTGCATTTTGGCTGCCTTTTGGGCTGGAGCTTCTCTTGGTTTGAGGCCTGGCTTGCTCCACACCCTGCTCTTGAGATTCTCCCGGATGTGGGCTGGATTTTTGCTGCCTTTTGGGCTGGAGCTTCTCGTGGTTTGAGGCCTGGCTTGCTCCACCAACTGCTCTTGATATTGTCCTGCATATGGGCTGCATTTTGGCTGCATTTTGGGCTCGAGCTTCTCGTGGTTTGAGGCCTGGCTTGCTCCACCCCCTGCTCTTGAGATTCTCCCGGATGTGGGCTGCATTTTGGCTGCCTTTTGGGCTGGAGCTTCTCATGGTTTGAGGCCTGGCTTGCTCCACCCCATGCTCTTGAGATTCTCCTCCATGTGGGCTGCATTTTGGCTGCTTTTTGGGTGGGAGCTTCCCATGGTTTGAGGCCTTGCTTGCTCCACCCCCTGCTCTTGACATTGTCCCGGAGGTGGGCTGCATTTTGGGTGCCTTTTGGTCTGGAGCTTCTCGTGGTTTGAGGCATGCCTTGCTCCACACCCTGCTCTAGATATTCTCCCGGATGTGGGCTGCATTTTGGCTGCATTTAAGGCTGGAGCTTCTCGTGGTTTGAGGCCTGGCTTCCTCCAAGACCTGCCCTTGATATTCTCCCGGATGTGGGCTGGATTTTGGCTGCCTTTTGGGCTGGAGCTTCTCGTGGTTTGAGGCCTGGCTTGCTCCACCCCCTGTTCTTGAGATTCTCCTCCATGTGGGCTGCATTTTGGCTGCATTTTGGGCTGCACGTTTTCGAGGTATGAGGCCTGGCTTGCTCCACCCCCTGCTCCTGAGATTCTCCCGGATGTGGGCTGCATTTTGGCTGCCTTTTGGGCTGGAGCTTCTCGTGGTTTGAGGCCTGGATTTCTCCACACCGTGCTCTTGAGATTCTCCCGGATGTGGGCTGCATTTTGGCTGCCTTTTGGGCTGGAGCTTCTCGTGGTTTGAGGCCTGGCTTGCTCCACCCCCTGCTCTTGAGATTCTCCCGGATGTGGGCTGCATTTTGGCTGCCTTTTGGGCTGGAGCTTCTCGTGGTTTGAGGTCTGGCTTCCTCCAAACCCTGCCCTTGATATTCTCCCGGATGTGGGCTGGATTTTGGCTGCCTTTTGGGCTGGAACTTCTCGTGGTTTGAGGCCTGGCTTGCTCCACCACCTGCTCTTGACATTCCTCCGGAGGTGGGCTGCATTTTGGCTGATTCTTGGGCTGGAGCTTCTCGTGGTTAGAGGCCTGCCTTGCTCCACTCCCTGCTCTTGAGATCCTCCCGGATGTGGGCTGCATTTTGGCTGCCTTTTGGGTTGGAGCTTCTCGTGGTTTGGGACCTGGCTTGCTCCACCCCCTGCTCTTGAGATTCTCCCGGATGTGGTCTGGATTTTGGCTGCATTTTGGTCTGGAGCTTCTCGTGGTTTGAGGCCTGGCTTGCTCCACCCCCTGCTCTTGATATTCTCCCCGATGTGGGCTGCATTTTGGCTGCCTTTTGGGCTGGAGCTTCTCGTGGTTTGAGGCCTGGCTTGCTCCACCCCCTGCTCTTGATATTCTCCCGGATGTGGGCTGCATTTTGGCTGCCTTTTGGGCTGGAGCTTCTCGTGGTTTGAGGCCTGGCTTGCTCCACCCCCTGCTCTTGAGATTCTGCTGGATGTCGGCTGCATTTTGGCTGCCTTTTGGGCTGCAGGTTTTCGAGGTATGAGGCCTGGCTTGCTCCACACCCTGCTCTTGAGATTCTCCCGGAGGTGGGCTGCATTTTGGCTGCATTTTGGGCTGGAGCTTCTCGTGGTTTGAGGCCTGCCTTGCTCCACCCCCTGCTCTTGAGATTCTCCTGGATGTGGGCTGCATTTTGGCTGCTTTTTGGGCTTGAGCTTCTCGTGGTTTGAGGCCTGGCTTGCTCCACCCCCTTCTCTTGAGATTCTCCCGGATGTGGGCTGGATTTTGGCTGCCTTTTGGGCTGGAGCTTCTCGTGGTTTGAGGCCTGGCTTGCTCCACCCCCTGCTCTTGAGATTCTCCCGGATGTGGGCTGGATTTTGGCTGCCTTTTGGGCTGGAGCTTCTCTTGGTTTGAGGCCTGGCTTGCTCCACACCCTGCTCTTGAGATTCTCCCGGATGTGGGCTGGATTTTGGCTTTCTTTTGGGCTGGAGCTTCTCGTGGTTTGAGGCCTGGCTTCCTCCTACCCCTGCCCTTGATATTCTCCCGGATGTGGGCTGCATTTTGGCTGCCTTTTGGGCTGGAGCTTCTCGTGGTTTGGGACCTGGCTTGCTCCACCCCCTGCTCTTGAGATTCTCCCGGATGTGGGCTGCATTTTGGCTGCCTTTTGGGCTTGAGCTTCTCGTGGTTTGAGGCCTGGCTTGCTCCACCCCCTGCTCTTGAGATTCTCCCGGATGTGGGCTGCATTTTGGCTGCCTTTTGGGCTGGAGCTTCTCGTGGTTTGAGGCAAGCCTTGCTCCACACCCTGCTCTTGAGATTCTGCTGGATGTGGGCTGGATTTTGGCTGCCTTTTGGGCTGCAGGTTTTTGAGGTATGAGGCCTGGCTTGCTCCACCCCCTGCTCTTGACATTCTCCCGGATGTGGGCTGCATTTTGGCTGCCTTTTGGGCTGGAGCTTCTCGAGGTTTGAGGCCTGGCTTGCTCCACCCCCTGCTCTTGAGATTCTCCCGGATGTGGGCTGCATTTTGGCTTCATTTTGGGCTGGAGCTTCCCATGGTTTAAGGCCTGGCTTGCTCCACCCCCTGCTCTTGAGATTCTCCCGGATGTGGGCTGCATTTTGGCTGCCTTTTGGGCTGGAGCTTCTCGTGGTTTGAGGCCTGGCTTGCTCCACCCCCTGCTCTTGAGATTCTCCCAGATTTGGGCTGCATTTTGGCTGCCTTTTGGGCTGGAGCTTCTCGTTGTTTGAGGCCTGGCTTGCTCCACCCCCTGCTCTTGAGATTCTCCCGGAGGTGGGCTGCATTTTGGCTGCCTTTTGGGCTGGAGCTTCTCGTGGTTTGAGGCCTCGCCTGCTCCACCCCCTGCTCTTGATATTCTCCCGGATGTGGGCTGCATTTTGGCTGCCTTTTGGGCTGGAGCTTCTCGTGGTTTGAGGCCTGGATTGCTCCACCCCCTGCTCTTGAGATTCTGCTGGATGTGGGCTGGATTTTGGCTGCCTTTTGGGCTGCAGGTTTTCGAGGTATGAGGCCTGGCTTGCTCCACCCCCTGCTCTTGAGATTCTCCCGGATGTGGGCTGCATTTTGGCTGCCTTTTGGGCTTGAGCTTCTCGTGGTTTGAGGCCTGGCTTTCTCCACCCCCTGCCCTTGAGATTCTCCCGGATGTGAACTGCATTTTGGCTGCCTTTTGGGCTGGAGCTTCTCGTGGTTTGAGGCCTGGCTTTCTCCACCCCCTGCTCTTGAGATTCTCCCGGATGTGGGCTGCATTTTGGCTGCCTTTTGGGCTGGAGCTTCTCGTGGTTTGAGGCCTGGCTTGCTCCACCCCCTGCTCTTGAGATTCTCCCGGATGTGGGCAGCATTTAGGCTGCCTTTTGGGCTGGAGATTCTCTTGGTTTGAGGCCTGGCTTGCTCCACCCCCTGCTCTTGATATTCTCCTCCATGTGGGCTGGATTTTGGCTGCCTTTTGGGCTGGAGCTTCTCGTGGTTTGAGGCCTGGCTTGCTCCACCCCCTGCTCTTGAGATTCTCCCGGATGTGGGCTGCATTTTGGCTGCCTTTTGGGCTGGAGCTTCTCTTGGTTTGAGGCCTGGCTTGCTCCACCCCCTGCTCTTGAAATCCTCCCGGATGTGGGCTGCATTTTGGCTGCTTTTTGGGCTGGAGCTTCTCGTGGTTTGAGGCCTGGCTTGCTCCACCCCCTTCTCCCGATATTCTCCCGGATGTGGGCTGCATTTTGGCTGCCTTTTGGGCTGGAGCTTCTCGTGGTTTGAGGCCTGGCTTGCTCCACACCCTGCTCTTGAGATTCTCCCGGATGTGGGCTGCATTTTGGCTGCCTTTTGGGCTGGAGCTTCTCGTGGTTTGAGGCCTGACTTGCTCCACCCCCTGCTCCCGATATTCTCCCGGATGTGGGCTGCATTTTGGCTGCCTTTTGGGCTGGAGCTTCTCATGGTTTGAGGCCTGACTTGCTCCACCCCCTGCTCTTGAGATTCTCCCGGATGTGGGCTGCATTTTGGCTGCCTTTTGGGCTGGAGATTCTCGTGGTTTGAGGCCTGGCTTGTTCCAACCCCGGCCCTTGATATTCTCCCGGATGTGGGCTGCATTTTGGCTGCCTTTTGGGCTGGAGCTTCTCGTGGTTTGAGGCCTGGCTTGCTCCACCCCCTGCTCTTGAGATTTTCCTGGATGTGGGCTGCATTTTGGCTGCCTTTTGGGCTGGAGCTTCACCTGGTTTGAGGCCTGGCTTGCTCCACCCCCTGCTCTTGACATTCTCCCGGATGTGGGCTGCATTTTGGCTGCCTTTTGGGCTGGAGCTTCTCGTGGTTTGAGGCCTGGCTTGCTCCACCCCCTGCTCTTGAGATTCTCCCGGATGTGGGCTGCATTTTGGCTGCCTTTTGGGCTGGAGCTTCTCGTGGTTTGAGGCCTGGCTTGCTCCACCCTCTGCTCTTGAGATTCTCCCGGATGTGGTCTGCATTTTGGCTGCATTTTGGGCTGGAGCTTCTCGTGGTTTAAGGCCTGGCTTGCTCCAACCCCTGCCCTTGATATTCTCCCAGATGTGGGCTGCATTTTGGCTGCCTTTTGGGATGGAGCTTCTCGTGGTTTGAGGCCTGGCTTGCTCCACCCCCTGCTCTTGATATTCTCCTCCATGTGGGCTGCATTTTGGCTGCATTTTGGGCTGGAGCTTCTCGAGGTTTGAGGCCTGGCTTGCTCCACCCCCTGCTCTTGACATTCTCCCGGAGGTGGGCTGCATTTTGGCTGATTCTTGGGCTGGAGCTTCTCGAGGTTTGAGGCCTGGCTTGCTCCACCCCCTGCTCTTGAGATTCTCCCGGATATGGGCTGCATTTTGGCTGCATTTTGGCCTGGAGCTTCTCGTGGTTTGAGGCCTGGCTTGCTCCACCCCCTGCTCTTGAGATTCTCCCGGAGGTGGGCTGCATTTTGGCTGCCTTTTGGGCTGGAGCTTCTCGTGGTTTGAGGCCTGGCTTGCTCCACCTTCTGTTCTTGATATTGTCTCGTATGTGGGCTGCATTTTGGCTGCCTTTTGGGCTGGAGCTTCTCGTGGTTTGAGGCCTGGCTTGCTCCACCCCCTGCTCTTGAGATTCTCCTCCAGGTGGGCTGCATTTTGGCTGCCTTTTGGGCTATAGCTTCTCGAGGTTTGAGGCCTGGCTTGCTCCACCCCCTGCTCTTGACATTCTCCCGGAGGTGGGCTGCATCTTGGCTGATTCTTGGGCTGCAGCTTCTCGAGGTTTGAGGCCTGGCTTGCTCCACCCCCTGCTCTTGAGATTCTCCCGGATGTGGGCTGCATTTTGGCTGCATTTTGGGCTGGAGCTTCTCGTGGTTTGAGGCCTGCCTTGCTCCACCCCCTGCTCTTGAGATTCTCCCGGATGTGGGCTGCATTTTGGCTGCCTTTTGGGCTGGAGCTTCTCGTGGTTTGAGGCCTGCCTTGCTCCACCCCCTGCTCTTGAGATTCTCCTGGATGTGGGCTGGATTTTGGCTGCCTTTTGGTCTGTAGCTTCTCGGGGTTTGAGTCCTGGCTTGCTCCACCCCCTGCTCTTGAGATTCTCCCGGATGTGGGCTGCATTTTGGCTGCCTTTTGGGCTGGAGCTTTTCGAGGTTTGAGGCCTGGCTTGCTCCACCCCCTGCTCTTGAGATTCTCCCGGATGTGGGCTGTATTTTGGCTGCCTTTTGGGCTGGAGCTTCTCGTGGTTTGAGGCCTGCCTTGCTCCACCCCCTGCTCTTGAGATTCTCCCGGATGTGGGCTGCATTTTGGCTGCTTTTTGGGCTGGAGCTTCTCGTGGTTTGAGGCCTGCCTTGCTCCACCCCCTGCTCTTGAGATTCTCCCAGATTTGGTCTGCATTTTGGCTGCCTTTTTGGCTGGAGCTTCTCGTGGTTTGAGGCCTGGCTTGCTCCACCCCCTGCTCTTGAGATTCTCCCGGATGTGGGCTGGAGTTTGGCTGCCTTTTGGGCTGGAGCTTCTCGTGGTTTGAGGCCTGCCTTGCTCCACCCCCTGCTCTTGAGATTCTCCCGGATGTGGGCTGCATTTTGGCTGCCTTTTGGGCTGGAGCTTCTCGAGGTTTGAGGCCTGGCTTGCTCCACCCCCTGCTCTTGAGATTCTCCCGGATGTGGGCTGCATTTTGGCTGCCTTTTGGGCTGGAGCTTCTCGAGGTTTGAGGCCTGGCTTGCTCCACCCCCTGCTCTTGAGATTCTCCCGGATGTGGGCTGGATTTTGGCTGCCTTTTGGGCTGGAGCTTCTCGAGGTTTGAGGCCTGGCTTGCTCCACCCCCTGCTCTTGAGATTCTCCCAGATTTGGGCTGCATTTTGGCTGCCTTTTGGGCTGGAGCTTCTCGTGGTTTGAGGCCTGGCTTGCTCCACCCCCTGCTCTTGAGATTCTCCTGGATGTGGGCTGCATTTTGGCTGCATTTTGGGCTGGAGTTTCTCGTGGTTTGAG